>NC_069401.1:115815256-115865801 GCF_026875155.1 Cherax quadricarinatus | reverse complement strand
TAAAAAACTCACTTGTGGAGGGTAACACTATACAGTGGTCCCTCGTTGTTCGTAATTAATCCGTTCCTGGAGCCGTTACTATAAACGAAATTTACGATTTACGAATCAATTTTCCCTATAAGAAATAATGTAAATACAATTAATTCGTTCCTGACACCCAGAAGTATTAAAACAAAAATTTTTTTAACATGAAATATGCATGTAGTACATAAACAATACAATGGGAAATGATGAATGAAACAACACTTACCTTTATTGGAGATTCTTCTTAGTGTATGGGAGACTGGAGGAGGAGACAGAGTAGACTGTTTATAGTTTGGAAGGGGAATCCCCTTCCATCAACACCTCAGGTACCATTTGCTTTTCTGGGGTTGCTTCTCTTCTCTGTTTCTTAATGCCACTAGGACCACCTTGAGAGTCACTGGAGTCCTGTCTCACAAAATAACTGTGGAGAGAGCTCTGTTTCTGGCGTCTCTTTAACACTTCCCTAAAATGGCCCAAGACTTTGTCGCTGTACATGTTGCCAACCTGGCTTGCAACAACCTTATTAGGGTGATGTTTCTCCATAAAGCTTTCCATCTTACCCCACATAGTAAAAATCTCTTTAATTTCTGAAGAAGGCACCTTCTTCCATCTCTCTTCCTCCTCCTCTGCAGCAAGATTCTGAGCTGCGATGTGTTGCTCTTCCTGCTGAAGCTCTTGCAGCTCCTCGGTGGTGAGCTCTTCATTGTGGTCTTCCACCAATTCTTCCACATCCTCCAAACTCACATCCAACCCCATGGAACTCCCCAGTGCCACAATTGATTTTACAACAGACATAGGCTCATTAGGGTCAGTCCCAAATTCTTCAAAATCCCTCTTGTCGACACAATCTGGCCACAATTTTCTCCACGCAGAGTTCAAAGTCCTGGTGCATTGTCCATTACTAGCAGGCACTTGAGATCCAATTTCTTTTCCAGGAGATACTCCTTCACACTAGGGCCAAACACTTCATTCAACCACTCGACGAAAATTTCCCTCGTGACCCATGCCTTACTATTAGATTTCGAAAACACACACAATTTACTCTTCATAACATTATTTTTCCTGAACACTCTGGGATTTTCAGAATGGTACACTAGTAATGGCTTCACTTTGAAATCCCCACTAGCATTAGCACAGAACATTAGCGTCAGCCTGTCTTTCATAGGCTTGTGTCCTGGCATTGCCTTTTCCTCTTGTGTAATGAAGGTCCTCTTTGGCATTTTTTTCCAAAAGAGGCCTGTTTCGTCACAATTGAACACTTGTTCAGGTTTCAGTCCTTCAGCCTCTATGTACTCCTGGAATTCATGCACATATTTTTCAGCCGCCTTGTGGTCCGAACTGGCAGCCTCACCATGCCTTACCACACTGTGTATGCCAGTACGGTTTTTAAATCTCTCAAACCAGCCTTAAATTCACTCACTTCACCACTATTTGCAGGCAATTTCTTTACCAAATCTTCATGCAACTGCCTAGCCTTTTCACTAATAAAACGAAGTCATAAGAGTATCTCCTGCTAATATGTTTCTCATTTATCCACATCAATAATAACTTCTCAACCTCTTCCAGTACTGGTGATCTCATTTTTGTCAGCATAGTTACTCCCTTTGCAACAACAGCATTCTTTATTTCATTTTTCTTGGCCACTATGGAACATAAGGTTGTGTAGGGTTTCTTATACATCCTGGACAGTTCGGCCACACTTGTACCACTTTCATATTGTTCAATGATGTTTTTCTTAAATTCAATCGTATTTCTCACCTTCTTTACCACAGGCTTGCACTAGGCGCTTTTCTTTGGAGCTTGGTAGCTATTTATTACTTGCAAGCACTAAAATAAATGGAATATTATTAAATATTTCGCTGGAGCACGTGAGGGGACCTTCGCTCACTGGTAAACAATACCAGACTGGCTGCCGCCCTGGCTCACGCCGTGGGTACGCGTTCCGTTCCGGACGAACTACGACTCGCGAGTCAACCTATGAAAAGAGATTCCATGTTTATACGAAAATACCTCTATGATTGGCGAAATTTACGATTGCCGGGAACTACGAAAAGCGGGGGACCACTGTATATTGTCAGACTGTGGTAAGGGAAGCCCAACCTGCCGTGTGTTGCCTGTTGTAGGTCTAAGCTTTGACTGAGGAAGTTACAGAGGTACTCACATACACATGCGCATCCCGTGACGTCACACAAACAGTCACTAGGCCTAGTAGAGATCGTCTATATAAAACACATGGATAGTACTATGATACTCAGGTAAGCTATACAACACATGAAAGGGGGATCAGCAACAATGCTGACATGCCTTGACTGAGGACAATCTGTATGAGTATCTACAAAAGATACATGTGGGTTTCTCATTACTTGTCGAGTACGCAAAGAATAACGACATTCAGGTTGATTATCTGGCTGAGTATTTGAGGTAGACGGTACAGAGTCAAGAGGATTGTCAGCGACTGTCACATTAGTCTGGGTAGCAATATCATCAACATTGCATACTAATTTCATGTGATCTAAGAACATAAGAACATAAGAACATAAGAAGGGAGAAACACTCAGAGCCTGTAGCCCATACGAGGCACGTCCTATAACAATTCAGGCCCACTAACAAAAACATTTTGCCCAACCCACTTATCCAATCCCACCCAGAGAAATAAGTCTCTGATGTGAAAGTCCCCACTCAAATACCAACCCTCCCACTCGATGAACTTATCCAACCTCAAATGTGAAACTACCCAAAGTCCCAGCCTCAATAACCCAACTATAGACTGTTCTACTCCATCTCTAACCCTAAATCCAAACCAATACTTTCCTATGTCCTTTCTAAAATCTAACTTATCTAATTTTAAAATCCATTACTGCGTTTTTTCTCTTGGAGAGACATCCTCAAGACTATTATATCCCCTTTAATAATACCTATCTCCACCTTATACACTCGATCAGGTCCCTCCCCCCCCCTCATCTTCGTCCAACAAGCGAATGTAACTTAAGAGTCCCTTTCAATCTTCTACATAAGGAAAGATTTCTAATGCATGTATTAATTTATTCCATCCTACGCTGAAAGTTTCCAAACGAATTTATGTCCATACTGAAATATGGAGACCAGAACTGAGCTGCATAATCCTAGGTAAGCCTTACTAATGTTGTATAAAGCTGCAGTAATGACCTCTGGACATCAGGTTTGCTTACACTTCTTGTTATAAATTCCAGTAATCTAATTTGCCTTGTAAACGTTACGCATAGCATTGCTGTCTTGGTTTCGGTTGCTGCTCACACAAAACCCCCAAGTCCTTTTCCGCAATCTGTATGGCTAAGTTCTACATAATTTAACTTATAATACTAGGGTTATGGGCAATCCCAAGCTTCAGAACCTTGCATTTATCTACATTGAACTGCACGGCCACGTTTTCTGACCAAGAATAGAGTTTGTTTTATAAAATCCTCCTCCTGAAGTTCCAATAACATCTACGTGATTGAATCAATTATCCTACCTATCTTTGTGTCATCGGCGAAATTTGCACATATCACTAGTGATTAACCTCATCAGCTCATTGATATATAGTTTTAAACAACAACGGGCCCAAGACTGATCCCTGTTGAACGCCACTGTTTACAGATCCCACGTCGGACTTAACCCCAATTTATGTGACACTCTCTGCTTTCTGTCCAGGACCAAGACTCGGATCCACTAGAGCACTTTCCCCCAATGCCACGAGCTGGCCACTATATCTTTAACATCCTATGGGCGGAACTCTATCAAAAGTCTTACTAAAATCTACGAAAATAATACAAATTCTTTATCGTGGTCAACAGCCTCAAAAGCTTTACTGAGAAATTAATAAAAATTAGAAAAGACCGGCCCTTGTGAATCCATGCTGAGTATCTTTAAAAAGCTATGTTTATCGAATCTTCTTAAAATCTCACTATAATGCTCAGTAATTTACCTACAATTGGGGTCAGGCTTTTTGGCGGAAATTTGCGGAACGATTTTCCCTTTTAAAAATAGGAATTAAAATTACCATCTTCCACATATCAACACTACACCTGTTTGAAGAGATAAAAAAAAATATTAGTTAATGTCAAGATTCCATTTTGCTTTCCTTAAGAACCCTTAAAAAAACCTCATAGGACCCCGACTTATTTTCTTCATCCTTCTATCGCTTCCAAAACCATTTCACTATGACGTGATTTTACTAATTTATCTTCTTCTAGCCACATAAAAATAATTTACGGAATATTGTTAGTGTTTTCCCTGTGTAAAAACTGAGAAAAAAAATTATAAAAATCAAACACTTTTCTTCCTTTGTCAGTAAGGGCCCAAGTTTTTTTTTAAGGGACCTATCTTATCTCTAATTTTTGTTCTATAGACCGGGAAAAAAACTTTTTGGGTTAGTTTTAGAACCCTACAATTTTAATTTTCATAGTCTTTTTACTTTTCTTATCCCCTTTTTTTAATGTCCATTTTAAAGTAAATTTCGATTCATAAATGACCCTCCCCTTTTTTTTTGATATGCCATAAATTTCCCTTTCTTATCCCCCTAGTAATATTGAGCCTTTATTCATCCTTTTTTGGGGTCATTTCTATTTGATCTAATTCTTTATAGGGGATAAACGTTTTTTGAGCAGCAGTTTTAGTGTTCAGAAAACTGTCATTGAAACTCACTTCGTTACCCCATCAACAGATATAAGGTTCTCTAACCCATCGAATCTGCTAAGCGAAAACTGGCTTTCTGTTTTATCGCTACAAAGTATTTCCCTTTAAATGAAAAGGGAAATTTGATTTGGTCGCTGCCCCCATTTTCCCTAAAATTTTCAAATTATTAAAAAGGGATTCATTTTTGCCATAACAAGTCAACGGGTTTATTTCCCCTTGTAGTTCGTCACAAACGCTTCAAAAAACAATCCTAAACTACACTAAGAAGTCGATGATTCTAAATCCCAGTCAAAAAAAATCAAAAAAATATGACAAATTTTAAAGTCCCTAGAATTACTACTTATCGTCCCTTTGGGGCCCTTTGACAATTTCCTCCCATAGTAGCCCCCCCTTTGGCCCTACAAGTTTGGGGACGAAATACCCCAAAAAATCATTTTTTCATGCCCCCTAAAAATTCCTACCAAACAACTCTGTATGTTTACTTCAACTTAATACCCGTTTTTTAAATTGCATCTGGGCAAAAATGCCACCCCACCCCCCTTTCCCCGAACTTCTATCTATTTGGGAAAAATTTAAAACCCTGAAAATGACATACCGCAGGCATTCCCGCTTTTTGAATTAAACCACGTCTCATTTTAAGGGAAAAATACATCAATGTTACCTCACACAAAAATCTCAACCGTCCACTTTTTCCTAGCACTAGGGAAAATTACATAATAAACATTGAAAGACCTCCTTTTTCTTTTTACCCTTCCTCAAATTTCGTTTTTTCTACAAAACCCATTACATCCTTACCCCCCAAAGTCTCTGGCTTTTTAATATTACCTCGTTCTGCTTATTTCTATTCCCCAGAACTCGAAATTTTCTACACTGGACTTCACTTTTTTTCAGAAAAACCCCATACCACAACAATTCCTATTAAAGTCCTAACGCCCCCTCCACTTCTTTTGCCATGCTACCCCCCCCCAACCTAGATAAGTGAACCCACCCTGGAAACATGTCATTTCTGCCATAGAAAAGTCCCGGGTTTCAACGAATTTTACCGCTTTTTCCTTACAGAATTTGTCCAGCCGCAATTGACACCAATTGCCCGGGACAACCATATTTCCAACTCCTCCCCTTTGGAAAAATACCACATTCATTTTCCCACCCTTACTCCCAAAATTATTTCTTTTGCTGACCTTACCTGCTAATCAGTCTTCACCCCAAACTCGCCAACATCTTGCCTCCAGCACTGAGACAAAATAGATTGTTTTCCCTTTTACCTCTCATGATGTATCCAACGGCTAAAAATATCCTCCATCCCACCCCGGGAAAAGCAAACCTCTGTCACCTACTCCTGTCCTTAAAGCAAACCCCTACCATATACCTAATTTGGGCTACCCCAACAACAAAAAATTCTTACCTTCCTTTGGCGCGTTCATTGATGTTCCCATAGTCGACTCACATTCGTGGGGTAGCACTGAAAAATGTATTAATTTCCACAACGTTTCCAGGGCATCTCTTTCTTCTTTCATCGTTTCTACCTTTCCATTCGTCTTCTTGATCGCAACTTCGTTCCCTGCTGTCCACCACTGCCCATTTCCCCCTTTTTTGACCTGAGGACTCAAAACAGGAACTACTACGAACTTCTTGTTTTCCTCGTCAGCCCGAACTCTAACTTCGCCATCCTCAATTCTTCCTTTAAACTTTGGTAAAGTTCTCGATGGAGGGCCCTTTCTTCTTTCCTAGAGAGCGCGCAAACTCTTTACAGAGCTAAGTCACGCAACATGCGCAAAAGCCAACTCAAACAGGACTACTGCCACACGTCCCACGGCCCCAAACGTGCAATTCTTTTTTACTTACCATAATAAAATTTTTCAACCTTTTACTTATGCCAGTGTATGTTTCAACACCCCAAAAAAAATTAAAATGGCAAATGAAAGAAAAAAAAAACACAAGAAAACACAAAAGCGGAAAAAATTAAACAACAAACTGAGTTTTGTATGTGTCACAGGAAGCACTGGACAGTAGGGGCAGTGTTTTCCCGGAACACTGGCCCTAGGCTAGTGTCCCCGGGAAGCACTGGCAGTAGGGTACGTGTTCCCCGAACACTGGGCATAGGGGACAGTTCCCAGGGAACATAGGCATAAGGTACAGTGTTCCAGGAAACACGAAAGTAGGACATGTCCCCGGGAAACCCTAGACAGAGGGGAAAATGTCCCCCCCGGAAGCACTGGGCAAGGGGACGTGTCCAAGAAGCATGGCAGTAGGTTCATTCCCAGGAAGCACTGGGCTAGGGAAATTCCAAAGGGAAACACTGGGGCATGGGCAGTGTCCAGGAAGCACTGACAGTAGGGGAAATGTCCAAAGGAAACACGGACAGTAGGGGAAATGTCCCCGAACACTGGACAGTAGGTAAAATTTTCCAGGGAACACTTGACGGGTACAGTGCCCCGGAAGCACTGGGCAGGGTAAATGTCCCCGGGAACACTGCAGTAGGGTAATGTCCCAGAAAAAACGGGCATAGGGGAAGTGTCCCCGGAAGCACGGACAGTAGGGTACAGTGTCCCGGGAAACACTGCATAGGTTAGTGTTTTTCCCGGAACACTGGCATAGGGCAGTGCCCAGGGAAACACTGGACAGTAAAGGGGTTCAGTGCTGCAGGAAGCACTGAAGTAGGGTACAGTGTCCAAAGCACTGACATAGGTAAGGGTTTCCCGAACACTGGCAAGGGTACAGTGTCCAGGGAAAAATGGGGGCATAGGGGAACATGCCAAGGGAAACATTTTTCAGTAGGTACGTGTCCAGGGAAGCACGGACAGAGGGACAGTTCCCCAAAAACTGACAGTGGGTAAGTTCCAGGAAGCACTGGCAGTAGGTACAGTGTCCCAAAAAGCATTGGGGCAGTGGGGCAAAGTTTCCCCCGAAGCCTGGCAGTAGGAAATGTCCCAGGAACACTGGCATGGTACAGTTTCCAGAAGAAAGGACAGTAGGGAATTGTTCCAGAAGCACTGACAGAGGGACAGTTCCAGGAAGCACGGACATGGGGAAAATTCCCCGGAAGCACTGGACAGTAGGGGAAAGGTTCCCCCGGGGCACGACATTTTGGGTAAGTTTCCCGGGAAACACTGGGCGTAGGTACATGTTCCAGAAGCACTGGACAGTAGGTCAGTTTCCAGAAGACTGGGCAGTAGGGTAATTTCCGGAACACTGGAAAAATTTGGTAAAAGTGTTTCCAGGAAAACAATGGACGTAAGGTAAATTTTCCAAACACTACATAGGGTAAAATTTGGGCCCAGGAAGAACTGGACATAGATCAGTTTCCATGAATCGGAAAATATACATTTTCCCGAACCTTTGGCAGTAGGGTAATGGGAGAAAGAATGAATGAAAAGTTTTCATAAAGGCCCTTTTCTTTAAAAACGCCGCCACGATTAAGGGGGACAAGAAGAGAATTCGATACATGGTTCACCTTGCAATCATCTTTGTTTGACACCCGCGTATCCATTTTCGAGGTTTTTTATCATATTTAAAACCATTTAACCTTTATAAAATTTTAGGGTTTTGTTTGAGGAAAATTTTACCCTGAATTTTACTTATTTTTAATATTCACATTAAATTTCTTTTTATACACCCCCTTAAGTAGGGGGACCCCCAAAAGAAGAAAAAACATTTTTGCCCTTTTAATACCCACTTAGAGGTGGCCGATACTAATTTAATCCCTCCAAACCCCGCAATATTCTCCATTCTCCTTTTTAATGCGGGAAAACGTATTTCCCCCCTCCAGGACCAGTCCACCCAACCTATTTCACTGGATTTTTATAATGTTTCGTGGTTTAGTTGACCCAAAGAAAAGGTTTTATAGTGAAAACCACTAAAAATTTTTATTTCTCTTGATTTTTCCAATGATAACTCAAATTATCTCTTTGGTTGACTTTACTTTTAAAAAATTTGTATAGTGAAAGGGGAATTGAAAATGTTTTTTGGTCAAAAACGCCCATTTTTTTTCATTTTATGTTTATTTAACCCAGCTGTAAGGAAGTGGATAAGCCCAAAACTACTGACATACATTGTGCTCAAAACCCACCCCCAAGGGGGGGGACTGTTTAACCTCATCTTTTGTTATATTCTTTTTTTTTCAAAATTTATGCCCAAGTTTGTATTGATAAACCCAGGGATGGCGAACGTCTACGAAAAGTAACCAGTGTTGAAAATGTTTTAAAATTTTCATACACCACTCACTTGATGTTATGGAAAGAAAAAGAGAAAATGATCAAATTTGTGACCTAATTGTCTTTAATTATAAATACCTTCTTCGAAGATTCAAAAAAATTTTTTAATCAACTTTTATCATTTTTTTGATGATTGTAAAAGGACATTTTTTTTCAAACTGAACTCTACATATTTGGGGTGTTTTTAGAAAGTGGTTTCATAATTTACAAGAGTATTTTGATTTTCCCCAAATTCTTTTTTTTGCTAAGTACGAAAATTAACTTTTACAGCAACCAAAAATTTTAAAACAATTGATTTTCTTTTAAAACAGACATTTTGTTAGTGAATAACAAAAAATTTTTACAAAAAAAAGACCACGTTATGACCTGACACCCGTGGTTTTCCCCTCTTTATGTTTTATATGAAAAAAAAAAAAATAGTATATGGAAAATTTGTATATGAATCCTGCAACGTAGGATGGAAATACACTTCAACATACCCTCACCTGTGACTCACGTACAACTTCTGTTTTACCTTAAATGAATTCAGTCCCGACACTAAGATAAAATTAGTGGAACCCCTGGATATTTTTATTTTTAAAAGTTCCCCCAACCAATGTTTTTAATCAGCAACATACCGATGTCTTAATGGGAAACAAAAGATGAAGAAATCATCTTTCCCCCATGAGCGGTTCAAAATCTATGTTAAAAGTGGAAACAGTAGGGGATGAGAAAAAGGCCTAGTTTTTTGGTTTGTGGAAGCGATGTTATTTTAATTAAAACTAAAAATAAGGAAAAATTTATACTAATCAACAAGAAAATGTTCCAAAACCCAAGAGTAGAAATTTTCCCAAACTAATTTTTGGGCACTGAAAATGTACCATGGAAAATTGTTTGTTAGCTCTACTTTTCAAACGCTCCGATCACAACAATTCCAAGGCTTGGGCGTGTTTTTCTTACCACACTCACGTCTCCTGACTTCATTATTGTTCCAGCATCATGCAAGGTGGTTGTGATTGAAATTTTATATTTTGGGGGTGAAAGGTAGGTGATTATCTTAGCCAAACATTTTTTAAATTTAATAAATTTTCACTGGAAAGCTTTTGATGTGCATGCAGGCTGTGAGTTACTGATATGCACATGGGGCCACTTGTCAATCATTGGACCCGGGGATGAAAAATGTTCAAATCCCCCTCTCTTTGAATCAAAAAAATTTTGCTACCCCCATACACATTTTTTAAACATAGTATTTAACATCAAATTCCCCTTACTGAGCGACGCAAAGGGACGGAAGTCTTCAATGGTCCTAGTGCGAGGGCTTTTTAAAAGATGGTGCTTTGAATCAGCCTTCGTGGGGGAAGAAAGCTGCTTGGGGAAGCATTAAGTGGCAAAGGGGATTTTTCGGAAAAAAAAGGAAAAGCGCTATGAAGAATTGTAAAAAAACCTCTCGGGCTTAAAAGAAAATAGGATGAAACATGAAATAAAATCCACTTTTTGGATTCACATTTAACTTTTTTCCATCGAATGGGGGCAGTTAGTGATGAACATATTAAAGGTTTCACCATATATTTCAACTTGGAAAATGTCCCGGGGCAAATGGGGCATAAGAATGTTAAAAAACTATAATGGACTTTGGCAAGAGATTATTCTTCCCCCATTATAAGCGTTATGAAAAAAGGCAGAGAATAGGTACTTTAGATTTAAAAAACGTTGACTTACTGCACTTAAAATAAAATAGTCAATTTTACCGTTCGTATCTTTAAAAACCTAAACCCAAATAACATTTTTTAAGGAAATATTTGGATTCGGGACATGAAAATAATAAGAATTAACCAATCTCTTTACGAAGCATAAAATTTTTTCAAAAATTGTTGACCTGATATATTCACCCTTAGCCAGAAGTTGTTAAAACTGGAAGTGAATATTAATGCCAGGCTTGCACCTTCCTTCACGTATTAATAAACAAAAACCTGGGTGTTAGTCTTTTATTGTGTAATAATTTTGAAAATTTTTTCCTGGGATTAAATGTATGAATTGAGGGGGAAAAATAATGTTCATCTAAAATTTTTTTAGATCGGGGTCAGTGGTCTTTTGCTACAAAAGAACATAAGAAAATAAAAAGAAGGAACACTGCAAGCCTACTGACCCCTGCGGAGGGTCCAAGTCCCCCGGATTTGACCAATGACCCCCCGATTAGCCCCAAGACCCACCCCGGGCTGTCATTCCACTCAAGGGGAGACTGTACCAGACCCAGCAGCCCCAATTGTCAGATCCAATCACACCCCCCCAACCCACTTGATTTTCTAACCATTTTAAAAAATACACAAGTTTTTTGCCTGAAAAAAAAATGTACTTGGGAGTTCGTTCCACTATCCACAACTCTATTTCCAAACCGGCTTTCCAAATCCTTTTGAATCTGAATTTTTCCAACTTGAAACCTTGTGCGGTCCCCCTTGCTGGAAATTTTCAGCACGCTATTTTCATCCCTTTATTTATTCCTTTTCCATTTTCACCTCGATTATTCCCCCCAATTTTCCCCCTTCGAGAGAGTGAATTCAGGGCCCTCGTCTATCCCATGGGAAGATTTTGATACATGGGTCCTTTGTCATCCTCCTTGTACGTTTTCAGACATTTTTATCCATTCTGTAAAAAAAGGGGACCAGAAAAGGAGATAGTCTAAATGAGGCCTAACCAAAGGGTAATAGAGTTGTGAAAAACCCGAGGACTTCAATTTTTTTTTTAGATATGAAGCCAAGAATTCTGTTAGCTTTTTTTGGGAACACTTAGCCTGTTGTCTTGATTTTAAATTTTGCTAAACAGAACTCCCAAAACCTTTTCGCAATCATAGTATTAAAAAAACTAATTTTTTAGTTTTTTGGCATGGTTATTTACCTGTCCAACATTTGAACTTTGCTTTTCAATATTAAACTGCATTGCCCCCTTTCCCACCATTGCATCAGTTTTCAAATCATCCCGGAATCCCCTAGTTCTTCATTAAATGAAATTTGGGCGGCCTAATTTTTGTGTCATCAGCATTTTGCTTATGCCATTTATTCCCCCTCTATGTCGTTTATGTAAATTGTAACAACAACGGGCCCCAACACTGACCCCTGAGGAACACCGTTTTGCGTGCCCCATTCTGATTTTCCCATTTATGAACCTCTCTGCTGTTTTTATGTCAGCCCTGCCTACCCAAGAAAAAATTTCTTTTCCTATCCCTGTGCTTTGTTTCCTCAAAAGCCCTGGTGTGGGAAATCTATCGAAAGCCTTATGAAGTCCATTACACAAAATAAAAATTTTATTACCAGATCTACCTCCCCAAACACCTCAGTGAAAAAAGTTAGTAAAATTTGTAAGCAAAATGCCCCTTTTTAAAACCGAGTTGAGATTCATTTAACAAACTGTGCCTGTAAGATGGGTACGATTTTCTTCGGCAAATTATTTATTCCATAAAATTTTCCCCCTAAAGGGGGTAAGCTTTTTTGGGTTTTAGTTCGAAACAAGGCCGCCCTACCTTTAAACAGGCATTAATTTTTTCCTTTTTTTCCCCTTTCAGGCATTTGTAGGATTGTTTTAAAAAGTTAGCCAAAGTAGCTAAGTTCCCCTTTTCATTCCTTTAAAACCCCCTTTCAAACAGTTTATCAGGCTGGGGATTTTTTGGTTTTAGTTTCGCATTTGTTAGGGCCATGTCAGTTACTGCAATCGTCATGGTTTATTTTCACCTATTCAATAATCATTATTTTAGGAAAATCGCTAGATTTTTCCTGGTGAAAACGAGAGGAAGTAGGTATTTTGAATTTCACACAACCCTTTTTACTGTAGTGTCTGCCAAGTTTTCTTAAGTGGGCAGTCTTGTCCTAATCTTACTTCTGTATCCCCCAAAGAAACCTTTAGGGGTTTAAATTTTAATCTCTTGGACCTTGCCTCAAATCCCTTTTTTTCTTTTCTTATTCCTTTCTTTTTTTCTCTCTTTTAAATTTAATCATTGATTTTTTTCTGCCCATCCCCCTTTCGATACCCTAATTTTGCCTCTCTTTTGACCAATGAATGTTTTTTTTATTGTTCACCATTTGGGATCATTTTTGGACAAAATTTCCTACTCGGAACAAAAAGTTGTCTGGGCAGCTAGAAATATCTCTGAAAAAACGCATATTGGCAACCGGGGGTCACCACCGGGCCCTGTCAAGACTCCCAAATTTTGCCCACCCAGGTAATTTTTTAGTCCCATGAACGGGGCCAAACGAATACTGGGGCAGAGATTTGATTGCGTTATTTGGGAATTCCATGATATATTAAAAATAAGTGATTTTTGTTGCTTTCCCCAAGCTCATATAACCTCGATTATTTAAATTTGTGAAATTTTTTGGCAAGAAAACCCAAATCGCAGATTGTTTTCTAATAACAAAAAGGGCCAAAACTGTGACTGAACATACACAAATAACACGCACATAAAAAAGAGAAGCTTACGACGACGTTTCGGGCCCACATGGGGCCATTTACAAAGTCAACAAACCCGAAGTGGCAGGCGCTTTTAGGCGTAAGAGGGGTGGTGGTAGAGTGTAGTAGAGAAGAGGTGTAGCGTGGTTGGTAGTAGTGGGGAATAAGGGGAGGGCCCGTCAAATACAAAGAAAGGGGAGCAAGGGGGGACAGGTCCCACAGAGGGAAAACAAGCGCACGAATGGGGAAAGGGGAAGGGGAAAAAAAAAAGAAGGGAACAGAAACCAAGACAAAAGAGAGAAAGGGCCCCCAAAGGGGAAAAAAAGGGAAAAGAGGAAAGGGGGGAAGAGGGAGAAGAAGAAAAAAAAAAAGAAAAAATGGGGATCGGTTTTAAGTCAGGGGTGTTCTGAAGTTTGGGCTTTTTTAAATGTGTGGGAGGGGGAAGGCATTACAAGAGAACCCACTACATTGTAAATGCTAAAACTTCAGAACACCCGTGACAAACCTGACCGTCATTTTTTTTTTCTTTTTCTTCTTCTCCCTCTTCCCCCTTTCCCCCTTTTCCCTTTTTTCCTGGGTTTGTCTTTCTCCTTTTTGTCTCGTGTTTCTGTTCCTTCTTTATTTTTTTTACCATTCCCCTTTTCACCCCCTTGGCGCTTCTCCCCTCTGGGGCACCTGCTCACTTGCAGTGTCCCCTTCCCTTTTTATTTTACTGGCTTGTCCTCCTTTTCCCAACACCCCTACCATACTACTACATCTACTCTAAACGCTATATAAAAACTACTATACATATAACTCTACCACCACCATCTCTTCCTGTCTATATATGCCGTCCTGCCCCCATTCTGGTTAGTGTGACTTTGTAAATGGTCCAAGTCGTCCGAAACTCGTCGTAAGCTTCTCTCTTTTTGTGCGGGGTTTTTTTGTGTATTGTTTCCTCTAGTTGGGGTTCTGTCACAACCTGTTCTAGAAAAGCAATTCCTGAACCGTATCAAAAAGTAACTAGACTCAAGATTTCCTGTCAAATTGTTTCCCAATCAATTTGTCTGAAAGTTTAAAAACACCCATTATAACAAACCTTTTCATATCTAGATTCCTTATGAAATTTCGTCCCAATAACGCTTACTACACTCCCAATCAGGTTTGGGCCCTATAAAACACGACCTCCCAAATAATTAGTCCTTGTCCCTCGAGAAACTTGTAGCCAAACAGATTCTGTTGTTCGAGGTCTCTAATCTTATAACATGTCTAAGACAACAATTTAAGTTTTCTCTGCATAACATCGCACCCCACCACTCTTCCTGTTGACCCTGAGTAGTTGCATTCAGGAGGCAATTTCTCTATCTTTCAGTTGAACCAGGTCTCTGTTAATGCCAATATCTATGAATTACCTACACTTTCAAGTAATCTTAGCTCAAACTATCTTATTTCTCTTAGACTCCTACTATTTGCATAGTGAACTTTAAGGGGAGCTAGTCACTCGTTAGCCCACTACTATCTTCGCTTTGTTTGTGGATCAATTGATTTGCATTACTAGCAACCTGCTTAAGCTCTTGGAGTTAGGTGGGCTGTTACCAATCAATATGGCTTGTTGTAGTGTTTTAGAATCTCATGTTCAAGTGTTGAAGAAGGAGATTCTACTTCTTCAGGAGGAAAAATAGGAGGCTGAACTTCGCAATAGATGAGTTTTGGGAGCGATGGGGGAAGGATTTTAGCTGGTAAGGAAGGATGGTCACCAGCGGTAAAGTGAGCAAGCCACTTAAGTGGAGCAGTGGTTCACATTCAGGAAGAAAAGGAAGAAAGTGAGATTTCATAGGAGAAAGTATGTTAAGGTAGGAAATCGATCTCTGTTCTCCAAGACGAGTGTTACTTAGCACGTGGTATAGTGAGGTGAAGCACCACTTGATTTCCCCTGCTAATCAAGGTAAGAAAATTTTTAATAGTAGGCGATTTCTCAGGTAAGAATAATAGGGCCAAGCGTTTTTGTAAAAGAGACAGAAAAGGTCAGACAGCAGTAGTCCCTTCCTTGGATCTGTGTTGGTGACATAGACAGCATGTGATAATATTATGGCGAGGTATGGGAACAAGCCCATTTATCTGTCCATTAGTGTTGAGGGTAATGACATTGGGAAGGGCAGGAAGAGTGCTGCTGGATAAGTACAGGTCAGCCATAGAAGTTAGATATGTGTCTATAGGGAGGGATCCCAGTCGATAAGATAGGCATCGATGCATAGAAAGGAGTGGGCAATAATGGATGTCTAGGGCGAATTGTTATAAATTGCTGGCTAGACAGTTACTGCAAGGAACTTGCAATCCCATTCATTGATACTGGGACCTATTCAATTGCCTAACGTGATATTATGCAAGGGATGGTGTCAGTCTCTCTGGGGATGGGAGTGGTTGCATAGAGCAAGATCGAGTGATAGGGATAACAGATGAACCTTGTGTAGGAAATAAAACAGATAGATTATAGAGTATGGGTGTTTTGTGTGCAACAAACGAGGCTGCAGGCATTAGGGTTAAAAACAGCAGATATTACCGGATTACCTCAGTATATTTTAAAAGACAATATTCAAAATAAAGTTGCTAGAATGGCAACTCAAAATATCAACAAACAAAGAGAGATAGTAGAGGGCGAACGAGTGGACTAGCTCCCTTAAGGATTACTATACAAATAGTAGGATCTAAGAAATAAAATAGATGACTAAGGATTACTTCAAGTGCAGGTAATATAGATATTAATGGAATAACAAGAACCTGTTTCAACCTGAAAGATAGAAAATGCCTTCTGAATGCGACATACAGGGGTATATAACTATTCCACACTGATAGGTCAACAGAAATGGTGGTGGTGTTGCGATGTATGTCGGAGAAAATTTTAAATTGTTGTCAGACATGAACATAAGATTAGAGACATGAACACAGAATCTGTTTGGCTACAGTTTTCTGCAGAGGGACGTGACAAACTAAATTTGATGTGATTTATAGGCCCCCAAACTGATAGGGAGGCGAGTAACTGCTATAGGACAAAATTCATAGACAATCTAGATATGAAAAATGTTATTATAATGGAGATTTTAACTTCAAGAACAAATTGATTGGAACAATATGACAGAAATCTTCAGGTCAAGTTGGACTTTTCTTGATACGATTCAGGATTGCTTTTTAGAGCAGGTTTGACAGAACCAACTACAGAAACAATCTGCTTGACTGTGGTTCTTACCAACAAAGATTCAAAATTAAATAATCCTTGAGGTTAATGATAGCTTGGGAAAGGTGATCACAAATCACTGTAGTTTCAATATATATCATGGAAATTACCAAGATAACTGCAATCAAATGTCTGTCCCCGATTTTCGCATTGGCCGACTGTTCATGGACTGAAAAATACCTTTGGTTGGGCTAAATTGGATGATCCTGACTATAGGAGTCAGTAGGTGATCTTGGTTGGCCAACAAGACGGTTTCAGAGCATAGTACAACCTCGCCAGACAGCTTAGTTCCGAGTAGGAAATTAGATTAACCAAAAATATCCAATGGATTGAACAATAGATTAATACATCTCAGTGGTCAAAAGAGAAGCATATATAGGCTTATCAACAGAGGGGATGTTGGGCATTTAAGAATCAATAATATCCAATTAAAGAGAGAAATAAAGGAATTAATGAAAAGCAAAAAGGGATTATGAGGCTAATGTCGCAAGGGATTCAAGAGACTAACGCCACAAGGGTTTCTATTCAGTTATACAGAATTAAGATAAAGGACAATATGGCCACTAAGAGCAACTCTGTCAGATCACTGACAGTAAATAAGGAAAATTGAGTGAAATCCACGATACCTACTTTCCTCTCAGTTTTCACCCAGTAAAACACTAGCGATATTCCCTGAATAATAAGATTATGTAGAACATGATGATAATAAACTATGTACCGATTGCGGTAACTAGTGACTGGGACCTCGACAAAATAAAGAAACTAAATCCACAAATCCCCAGTGCCCTTGATGAAACTGTTTGTAAGGGCCGTTAAAGGAAAGTAAAGAGAACTTAGCAAACCTTTGGCTAACACTTTTAACATATCGCTACAAAAACTGCAAAGTGCCTGATAAGTGGAAAATGGCAAAAAAAATACCTATTTACAAGGCATGGTGACAGGTGTCCTTGGCTTCGCACATAGACCAATAAGCCATACCTCCATAGTGGGGAAAATTTATGGAATTCAATAAGGGCCTAAAGCAATTCGTACCCACTTGACAGGCACAGACGATTAAAGAATCCTCAACCGGTTTTTTGTATAGGGCGTTTCCTGTCTTACGAATTTACTAACTTTTTTACACTAAGGTTATTTGAAGAAGGTAATCTTGGGTTAATGAATATGAAAATTGTGTATATAGTGACTTCATAATGCTTTCGAAAAGAGTTTTCCACACCAGAGGCCTATTTAGAAACCTTAAGCACACGGAATAGGAGAAGAAATTTTTTCTTGGGAAGAGCATGGCTGACAAATAGACAGCAAGGAGGTTGAGCATAAATGGGGAGAAATCAGAATGGGGTCACTGTCACAATCGGTGTTTCTCATGGGTCAGTGTTGGGCCCCGTTTGTTGTTCACAATTTACATAAACGACATAGAATGAGGGAATAAATATCGACATAGAATCACAAATTCTGAGTGACAACAAAATAGGTCTTTCCAAGTCATCCTAATGAGGACACTGGAGAGCACACCAGAAATTTGAATAGACCTGATGCCATGTCCAGAGAAAGTGGCAGAAGCAGTTTAATATTGACAAAAGCAAAGCCACTAAATGTTTTTGGAAAGTTAAATAACCATGCCACAAATAAACTAAAATGTTGAACTTAAGAGCATAAGATCATAAGAAAGGAGGAACACTGCAGCAGGGCCAGTTGCCCATGACTTGGCTAGGTACCAATAAATCCGTCCCACAAACACAACGTTTTCCCAACCCACTTATCAATTCCACGTCAGAAATATAGGCCTCTGCTAACTCAAAAATCCCACCCCTGCTGCACTCAGTATTTATCCAACTAATATTTGAAACAACCCAAAGGCCTAGCCTCAATAACCAACTAGGTAGACTGTTCCACCCTCAACTACCCAATTTCCCAAACCATAATACTTGTGCACCTACTTCCCTTCTAAATCTAAACTTGTCCGAATATAATTCCCATTACTGCAGGATCTCTTCCTGAAGAGATATCCTCAAGTACCTTTCTCAATATCCCCCTTTTTAATACCCATACTTCTACTAATACTCATCGATCATGTCTTCCCTCATTTCTTCGTCTAACAGTGAATGTATTTGAAAAGCCTTCAATCTTCTTCATAAGGTAAGATTACTAATGCTATGTAATTAATTAAAGTCATACCAATACGCTGAATGTTATCCTAAACGACTTTTATTGTCCATTCGGTAAAATGGAGACCAGAATTGAGCCTGCATAATCTAGGGTGAGGCTTACAAATGATGTATAAAGCTGTAGTATGACCTCTGACATCTGTTGCTGAACCACTTCGTGATATAAAACCCAGTAACTATTTGTCCTAAATTACGTACGCATAGGTCATGGCTGACCTTGGGTTTTAAGGGTTGCTTGCTACCATATACCCCCAATCCTTTTCGCAATCTGTATGCTAATTCTACATAATTTAACTTATAAAGAGCTAGGTTGTATGGACACTCCCTGAGCTTAAGAACCTTGCAATATCTACATTGAACAGTATCTGCCACTTTTCTGACCAAGAGTAGATTTGACTACATCCTCCTGAAGTTCCCTAACATCTACGTTTGAATCAAATTATCTACCTACTTCGTGTCAATCGGCGAATTTGGCTCAAATCACTAGTAATTCCATTCATCAAGATCATTGATATATATTATAAACCAACCACGGCCCCAAGACTGATCCCTGTGGAACGCCATCTTGTTTACTGATACCCCACTCGGAAATAGCCCCCATTATATGGACACTTCCCGCTGCTTCCCTTCCTGTGAGCCATGATTCGAATCACACGAGAGCACCCTTCCTCCAATGCCATGGAGCTGCCACTTTCTTTAACAGTCTATGGTGCGGAACTCTATCAAAAGCCTTACTAAAATCTAAGTATAAATAAATATCAAGATCTTTTTGTGGTCAACAGCCTCCAAAAGCTTTACTGAAGAAAGTTTTAATAAATTAGTTTAGACAAGACCGCCTCTTGTGAATCCGATGCTGAGTATCCTAATCACGCTATGCTTATATCGAGAAGGCTTCTTATAATCTCAGCTATAATTGACTCTAGTATTTTGCCTACAATTGAGGACAGGCTTATTGGGCGGTAATTTGACGGTAACGACTTGTCCCCTGTTTTAAAAATAGGAATTACATTAGCCATCTCCACATATCAGACACTACACCTGTTTGAAGAGATAAATTAAAAATATTAGTTAATGGTTCACAGACTTCCATTTTGCATTCCTCAAGAACCCTTGAAAAAACCTCATCAGGACCCGGTGACTTATTTTGCTTCAGTCGGTCTATCTGCTTCATAACCATTTCACTAGTGACTGTGATGTTACATAATTTATCTTCTTCTGATCCACTATAAAAATTAATTACCGGAATATTATTAGTGTCTTCTTGTGTAAAAACCGAGAGAAAATAATTATTTAAAATCGAGCACATTTCATTCTCTTTGTCAGTAAGATGCCCATAGTTATTTTTAAGGGGACCTATCTTATCTCTGACTTTTGTTCTATAGACCTGGAAAAAACTTTTTGGGTTAGTTTTAGAATCCCTAGCAACTTTAATTTCGTAGTCCCTTTTAGCTTTTCTTATCCCCTTTTTAATGTCCCTCTTAATGTCAATATACTGATTCATAAGATGACCCTCGCCTCTTTTGATACGCCTATAAATTCCTTTCTTATGCCCTAGTAATATTTCAGCCTATTATTCATCCATTTTGGGTCATTTCTATTTGATCTAATTTCCTTATAAGGATAAACGTTCTTTGAGCAGCATGTATTGTGTCAGAAACTGTCATTTTGATAGCTCTCTTCTTTACCCCAGTCAACAATGATAAGTGTCTCTAAGCCCATCGTAATCTGCTAAGCAAAAATCTGGGACTGTTACTGAGTTATCCCTACTTCAACTTCCATTCATTCTAAATGTAATTGATTTGTGGTCCCCTAGCACCCAGTTTCTCTGAAACTTCTAAATTATTAACAAGGGATTCATTGTTTGCCAGAACTAAGTCAAGCAGGTTTTTACCCCTTGTAGGTCGTCACAAACTGCTTCAAAAAACAATCCTGAACTACTTCTAAGAAATCGTATGATTCTAAATTCACAGTCAAGAAATTTCCCAATCAATATGACTAAAGTTAAAGTCTCCTAGAATTACTACATTATCGTGCCTTGTGGCCCTAACAATTTCCTCCCATAGTAGTCTCCCCTGGTCCCTATCTAAATTTGGGGGACGGTATATCACACCTAAAATTAACACATACAGACTCTGTATGTGTTACTTCAGACTTAATACCCGTTTTTATGCAACAGTTCAAGCGATCTCCGACATACAATTGCCACCCCACCCCCCTTCCCGACACTTCTATCTACTTGGAACAATTTAAAACCCTGAATGTGACATTTTGCAGGCATGTCCCGACTTTTTTAAATTAAACCACGTCTCAGTAATGGAAATACATCTATGTTACCTGCACTACAACTAGTCTCACTCGTCCATCTTTTTCCTATCAACTGCGACTATTTGGGTAATAAATATTTAATGACCCTCCTCTCTCTTTACCCTTCCTGCTCCTTTCTGTTATTCCACTAAACCTATTACTGTCCTTGTCAATTAATGCCACTGGCTTTCCAATATCCACCTCATTTTGCCTATTACTAGTTCTCCTAGTACTCATTTACTACCCTGCGACTTCACAGTTTTCCCGCCAAAACCCATACCACTAACTATTCCTAGTTTAAAGACTTAACTGCTCCCTCCACTGCAGTTGCCAGTGCCCCCACCCCAGACCTAGATAAGTGAACCCCATCCCTGGCATACATGTCATTTCTGCCATAGAAGAGGTCCCAGTTGTCAATGAATGTTACCGCATTTTCCTTACAGTATTTGTCCAGCCAGCAATTGACACCAATTGCTCTGGACAACCATTCATTTCCAACTCCTCTCCTTGGCAAAATGCCACATATGACAGGTTTCCCACCCTTCCTCCTAATTATCTCTATTGCTGACCTATACCTGCTAATCAGGTCCTCACTCCTACGTCTGCCAACATCGTTGCCTCCAGCACTGAGACAGATAATAGGATTGCTCCCATTACCTCTCATGATGTCATCCAGACGGCTAACAATATCCTTCATCCCAGCCCCAGGAAAACACACTCTCTGCCTACTACTCCTATCCTTCAAGCAGAATGCCCTATCCATGTACCTAATCTGGCTGTATGTGTTGCGGGGAGGGTAGTGTTTGAGTCTCAGTTTGGGTTGCCAGGTAGGTCAGTGGTCGAGGGCCACGGGATCATAAAGGGGTTCCTGGAGGACATGGAAAGGGGAAGAGGGGCGTTGTTGGCATTGGATTGGCAAGCAGCTTATGACAGGGTGGAAAGAAGGGCTTTGAGGGATATTCTCCTCAAACAGGGGTTTGGCGAAGAAATAGTGGGGGTGGGTGGATACAGTGTACTCAGGAGCGAAGGTAAGGGTGCAAATCAATGGGTGTGTGGAGGAGGGAGTCAACATGGAGCGGGGTCTTCGGCAGGGATGTCCATTATCACAACTATTGTTTGCATGTGTTCAGGATCTTTTTTATAGGATGGTGGAGGATCGTCTAAGGCCTGAGGGGGGATGGTGTGGATAAGCCCTTGGCCTGGTTTGGTGGGGCATGTTTGAAATGATACTACTATTCTGGTGAGTGTGGAGACACGGTTAGGAATTTGGGGAATTTGTACACATTTTGGGAGAGCTACTGGGAGGAATGGTAAATCTGGAAGAAGTCAATGATAATGGGGCTGGGAGAAAGGGTAGGGAGAAAGAATGGGGATGTGAGTCGGCAGCAGACGACTGGGAGTTCTGAAAATCTGTGGTGTCAATATATGAGGCTGACCTCAGAGCTGCAAGGTCATCAATTCGAATAGGTAAGTGGAATCCGGTGCAGTGACGTTTGGAATGTTGCGGCCGTCAACCATAACAACCCTTAGGCAACGAGCAAATTGTCATCAATGTATTACTACATAGCAAAGTCTGGTTTGTTTCGGCAGTGTTTGCCCGTTAACGGAATGGCAATCACGAGTATTCTTAGAATTTGCTCAAAAGCTTGTGGGGTTCAGGGTGCAACTTGTTGCGAAGGGAGGTAGTGACATTGCCGGTAGTATGAGGGTTATGGGTTTGTTGATTTTGAGAAAGCGCATGAAATGTGTGTTCATTAAGAGGGGAGTGATTGTGCAGCTGGATGGAAGGGGGGGGGGAGCTAGAATTTGAAAAAGTGTTACGTGCCTTAGAGTTAGCCATGGAACCGGGAAAAGTAAAGGTGGAACTTTGTGTAAATTGTTAGGGACAAGTAGTGGCCCGGTGAAGGATCTACCCCATGTATGCATGGGAATGTAATATGGGAAAGATTTAGTAAATTAAGGATACGACCTAGGGCGTGTGAGGTTGTGTATCGTTTCCTACATGGTATTTTGCCATCGGGAGCCATGCTCCGAATAGGAGTGGCCATCGAGGTGGGGGAATGTAGCAGAATGCAGTGGGAAGAGATGCGTTCATGTGTCTATTTTTGAAGGTTTGGAGTGCATCAGGGTATGGATGAGTAAGGTAGTGGCAAGGGTGGGGTATTGCGAGCTTTGAGTCTTGATATGAATGGGGTGGATGAGGGTGTGTAAGGGGTTTTAAGCATATTAATTGTGGACATCATATAATTACGCTTGAGGGTATTGAGGGAAGGAGGGTGTGGGAAGTACCGAGAAGGATTTAGGCGGCTACGTTTTTTCGCACTTTGTGTCACAATAGAGAACATATATGAGTAAAAGGAGGATGTGGTTTTTTTCTGAAGGTTTAATATAGGACTAACAATAGGGAATTTATTGGCGTATAACGGGTTGATTAACTGCCAGGGTATGTTTCGTACAGGGGGGGGGGGGGGGTAGTCAGGGGTTTTCAAAACAGGCTGACCTCGTGGTGTGAAGTGTAATGGGTGGGAATGAGTGTGACTGGAGATACACGTGTGGAACTGGATTGATGGTGGAAAGAATCTGTTATTGTTTTAGTTCCCTTGTTGGGAAGGATAAATGACAGTTTAAATATATAACATTGATTAATATATATCATATAAAATATATCTCAGGATTATTTACTTTGGAGTGGAAAAAAATTTTTTTGAAATGTCCCGCTTGCACTGGTCTGCAAGTGAATTTTTAACTTTTTTCTAGAAAAGGTATTCCTTTCACTGTGAATCCATGCCGCTATTGAGAATTTTTGCATTTTGTAAGTGTTCCAGCACGTTTTTGGCAGGAAATACTATTAAGTACTCATAGTGAGAATAAGGAATTAGTAAACCTAAATTAAATTATTCATTGTTGATTTATTTGTATGTAATACTAGTTGGCACGTGCAAGAAGTAGACACGGCGAAAAGTCGTAGTCCTCGTTGAATGTGTGTTTAAGTTTTGGGTATGTTTGTATGTGGTGTGTTCAATGTTGTAAGGAGTTTGTTATGGTGTTGTTATCTACTAAAATCAGATGAAACATTTGGATATTCTTATTCATGACCTATCTTGGAATTCCTTTTAAAATATTTGCATATCCTAGTATTTTCACTGATAATGGTACAGTGGAGTATTTTCTTGCATTTTAGCTTGAACTTCAACGTTATAAACATAAAACAAAGAACGAAGGAACACTGCAGCAGCCTACTGGCCCCATGCGTAGGCAGGTCCAAGTCTCCTACCGCTTAAGCCAATGCACCCAACCCAACAGGTCAGGTCACATTGGACTTTTAAGGAGGAACACGGCAACCGAACCGGTAGCACAATCAAATCAGGTTCCAACTCAACACACCACCCCCATCCACTCATGTATTTCCCAACCTATTTTTAAAGCTACACAACGTTCTGGCCTCTATCACTGTAACATGGGAGTTTGTCCACTCATCCACAACTCTATTACCAACCAGTACTTTCCTATATCCCTTCTAATCTGAATTTTTCCAGCTTAAAATAACCATTGCTGGAGTCTGTCTAAGCTAGAAATTTTCAGTCACACTAATTACATCACCTTTATTTATTTATTCCTGTCTTCCATTTATACACCTCAATCATATCCCCCCTAATCTACGTCTTTTCTAGAAGTGCAGATTCAGGCCCTTAGTCTATCCTCGTAGGGAAGGTTTTCAGATACATGGGATCAACTTTGTCAGCCTCCTTTGTACATTTTCCAGAGCATTTAATATCCATTCGTAATAAGGTGACCAAAACTGTGCAACATAATCTAAAATAGGCCCTAACCAATGATGTATAGAGTTGAAGAACAACTGAGGACCTCCTATTAATTTATGCTCTCTTAATATGAAGCCCAAGGATTCTATAGCTTTATTGCGAACACTTATGCACTGTTGTCCTGGTTTCCCAGATTACTGCTAAACAGAACTCTAATCCTTTTTCGCACTCCCGTAGTATATAAGATCTACATTATTTAGTTTATATGTGGCCATGGTTTATTGTCCTTGTCCCAACATTTAGAACTTTGCATTTGTCTATAATAAACTGCATCTGCCACTTCTCCGACCCACTGCATCAGTCTATCCAAATCATCCCTGGAGTGCTCTAATGTCCTTCGTCAGAATGTAATCGACGGCCTATTTTGGTTGTCTCGACAAACTTGCTGTATGTTTGCTGCTTTATGCCCTCATCTATGTCGTTAAGTAGATTGGTGAACAACAGGGGGCCAACAATGGACCCCTGTGGAACACCGCTCCGTGACGCTTCCCCACTCTGATTTTTTCCTCCCCATTTATGCAAACTCTCTGCTGTCCTATTTTCAACCATGTCCTCAAATCCAGGAAAAAATTTCTCCTCCTATTCCATGAGCCGTTAATTTTCCTCAATAGTCCTCCTGATGTGGACCCAGTCAAAGCCTTACTGAAGTCCATATACACAATATCATATGCATTCCAATCCTACCTCCTCAAATACCTTAGAGAAAAAAGTTTAACAATCGTAAGGCAGGAACGCCCCTTTGTAAAACCATGCTGAGATCGTTGATTCAAATTTATGCTTTTCAAGGTGGCTACGACTGCCTCGGCAATTATTGACTCCATAAATTTTTCCCCTATGGAGTTAGGCTTATTGGGCTAAAGTTCGTATCTAAAGGACTGTCACCTGCTTAAAATAGGAACACATTGCTAGTTTCCCACTATTCTGGCACCATGCCAGTTTTGTAGTGAAATGTTGAAAAGATTAGCCAAAAGGTTGCTAAGGCTCCTCTTTACATTCCATTAAACCCTTGCATTCAGTTCAATCAGGCCGGGGATTTGTTAGGTTTTAATTTAATCTATTTGCCGTAAGGACCATGTCACTTGTGACCCTAAATCGTGCACAGTATTATAATCGTCGTTATTCTACAGAATTTATCCATTACTGGTATACGCCTGGATATCCTCGCGTAAAAACTGAGAGAAGTATGTGTTTAAAATATTCTAACACATTTCCTTATCACTGTCAGTGTAGCCCCCTGGGAAACCCAGGAACTTTTTGAGTGGGCCTATCTTGTCCCTGATTTACTTCTGTATACCTGAAAGAATCCTTTTGGGTTAGTCCTCGATTCCTTGCAAACTTTAACCCTCATAATTCTCTTTTTGCTATTCTAATTCCCTTTTTTAATTCTCTCTTAACTGGAATATATTGATATCTTAATTGCCCCCTCTCCTCTTTTGATTTGCCCTATATATGCCTCTCTTTTGACCAATCAGATATTTTAATCTATTGTTCATCCATTAGATCATTTTTTTTGTTTTGATCTGATTACCCAATTTGGAACATAATTTGACAGAGCAGTCTAGAACTATGCCTGAAAAGCGTCATATCGCAACCATCACCACTACCTGACCCTTAGTCCAGGTCATTCCATGCAGCCCCACGAGTAATTTTTTCAGTCCTAGAAGATCAGGCCAAGCGAAAGTCAGGGACGGCGACTTGGATTGCCAATTATTAGGGGAATTCCATGATATATTAAAACTGAGTGATTTGTGATCTCATTCCCCAAGCTCATCATAACCGCAAGATTATTAATTAGTGTTTCCCTACTGGCAAGAAACCAAGTCAAGGGGTTTTTTCCCCTTTTTGGCTTGTCACAAACTGTTTTAAAAAAAAATCCTGGATCGTTCAAGAAAGTCACCTGACTCAAAATTTTGCTGAAAATTGCTCCAGTCAACTGTTTTGTTGAAATCCCCCCATTAGCAAAACATTTTTCGATGTAGATGCTTACGAATTCGCCCCCTAAGTTTACTGCACCCCTATCAAGTTTGGGGCATGTAAATCCCCCCAAAAATTTAGTTTTCTCGGCCCCGAGAAGCAAAAACCAAACAGATTCAGTGGCCGACGCTCTAATTTTTTACTTTTTTAAAACAACAATTTAAAATTTTCTCGACAACATCGCTACCCACCACCCTTCCCCGTTACCCGTCAGTGTGGGAAAAATTTATAGCCTTTTATTGACATTCAGAGGGCCTCTCTATCTTTTAGATTGAGCCAGGTCTCTGTTATAGCAAAATATCTATGTTTCCTGCATTCAATTAACTTTGCTCACTATCTTTTTTCTTACACTCCTGCTATTTTGTATAGTAACCTTTTTGGGGGCTAGTCCTTGCTGCCTCTGCTTCCCCCCTTTTTTTGCTGACCTGATCTATTCCTTCATTTTTTAACTTCATGCTGAAGCCTTTTATACATTTACTGTTTCCAACCTAGTTTGCAACCTCTTGTTCCCACACACACCCATCCCTTTTCTTCTATCAGTTTAAAATCATAGAAATTTTAAACCAAGACCTTTTCAATTGAGTTGAAGTGCACCACCCGCCCCGAAATGTACCCCATCCCTTGCATACATACATTTTGCCATAAAAGTTGTTCCAGTTGTCAAAGAATGGGGTTTCAAGTTCCTTGCAGTATCTGTCTAGCCAGCAATTTACACCAATTGCTCTAGACAACCATTCATTTCCTACTCCCTTTCTAGGCAATATGCTACATATGATTGGGACCCCTCCCTTAGACTTAATGAAATCTATAGCTGACTCGTACTTATCTAGCAGCTCTTCTCTCCTACCCTTCCCAATATCATTTCCACCAGCACTGATCAGATAATGGGCTTGTTCCCATTACCTGACATGATATTATCCATCCTGTTAACTATGTCCCCAACACCAGCTCCAGGGAAGCACACTCTATCTCTCATCTTCTTATTCCTGTTACAAAAAGCACGGTCAATATATCTTACCTGAGAGTCACCAACCACAAGAATGCGTTACCTCTGTTAGCAGGGGCAGTAGTACCCTTACCTTCACTGGCCACTGAAGTACATTCATCCTGAAGAACAGAGAAGCGATTTCCTAACTTCAGATCTTCACTCATAACTTTCCTTACTCTGATGCGCCTCCCATTACTGTGAACCACTCGCCACTTGTAGCAGGTGCTGGACTGCACCTCACTGCTGGTAGCCGTTGCTACCTCCCCACCTACAGCCTCCTCACAGCGAGAGACAGACTGCACCTCACTGCTAGAAGCCTCATTCCCCACAACTCCAGCCACCTCACACTCTCTCCTAGACCCATTAAGGTGGACCTATCTGTTTTGTTCTGTATTGTTCCTATCTGTTTTAGTCTGTAATTTTATGTTATTGTGTTTTGTTGTTAATGCACCACCAACTTTTGGTAAATACTCATTAATTTTTTGATGAGGTCAGGGTATGATCCTAAGTGTTAGGATAATTAAGCTATGTTTCTTTGAACGGTTAATGTAAATATTTTAGGGGGGGGAGAAGTGTCAGCTGTGTGTCTGCACTGGCAATAATAATTATTGTAAAAAAAAAAAAATCAGTTTGCTGGAGGTGGGTTCCTGGTGGGTGAAGCTTGGGGTTGGAGTTTGGGTGGGAAGTGGTGGTTAGGCTAAAAACTTGTGGAGTTATTACATGACATGCGCGGGAGGCTAGGCAGGTGAATTCGGAGGTGGTGGTGGAGAAGGCAGTAAAAAGGTTAAGGAGTTTACGGGCGGGCGAAATCGTAAATTCATTTGGTTTATAGTAAAGTGTGGAGTATGGCTGTGGTGTATCCATTGCAGAATCAGGACGTACAGGAAATTCAGAGGAGGACATTACGTTATGTTTGGAGTTTCGGGAGGGCATGGCTAAGCAAGGATGTGGTGATGTCGAATTTACGCAGTGGAGGAGTAGGCCTTTTAGCGTTGGGGCCGAGAGTAAAGGCCCTATATGTGAAACAGAGGTTCGTTAGGGAGGGGGGGAAAGAGGGGTTAGAGTGGGGAAAGTGATGGAGGATGTGCGGAGATGGTAGAGCGGAAAAGAATTAATTGAATGCGAGAATATGCTGAGGTTATTGTTATTGATTAGGAGGTGGAAAAGCTTAGGGTGGGGCGTTTGGTGACGATTAGCAGGAGGCAGGAAATCATACAGGGGGTATCGGTTTATCCCTTGTATAATTGGGGGATGATATGGAACGACTTTCGAAAGCTTAATTTAAACCGAGAGTACGGGAGTTTGTATATAGATTTATGATGGGATATTAGCATCGAAAGCTGTTTTGTGTTCAATGGGATTGGTGAGGGAACAGACCTGCGATCACTGTGGAGAACAGGAAACAGCTTTTCATGCGGTGTATTTCTGTGAAGAGTTGAGGGAGGTAAGGGTGTGGTTAGCGAAGGTTTTTAGGTTGATGGGTGGAGGTAATGTAGAAACTCTGCACGTGGGCAATTTTCCACGCGAGCTCAACCAAAAATCGAAAAATTATGGAAATTGAGTTATATATACCGAAAAATAGCTTAACTCTTTGGCAACACAATGGTACAAAAATTAATGTTCTAAGACGTTTCTACAAGAAATTATAGTCATTTATATCAGGTATGGTAACGGCGATGTAGGTAGCGCGTCTGTTCTCAACCCATGTATTTTTTGGAATTTTTTCCTTGTTTTTTATTGCTTTTTCTTCGCATTATTCTTTCTAATATAATAATTGATTATTTGGCATCATATAAGAGTAGGTGGAGCTTATCAGTAGAGTGCCAGCCAATCGGGAGCCATCTGAGAACACTCGGCAGTACTCCCCCTCCAGATGGTGCCAGGTGAAATCACTTCATTATTACGTTTATAACAGCTTTTATATCAACTATACGGCTTATTTGTCTATCAGAATTGATCTAATATGATATGATAAACACTATAAATAACAAACAAACATGTTATATACTCTAGACTGAATAAATGGGCCCATAATATGGCGAGAGTCCACCAGCAATATTTCGATTTTAAATGAGTTACTCCTCGCCCTCTTGTTGTATTGTTTGGTCTGTGAGTGATAGAAAACGGTATTTTGAAGAGGATAACTGTACTAGAACATCAGTTTACTTTGAAAACCACTGAAACAAACGCGATTTTCGCAAAAAAAAAAATTTTTTTGGAGACGGCGGGCCGGCCGGCGTTCCAGCCTAAAACTCGGAAGAAAACTTTTTCACTTATTTCGCTAAAGTACACCATTATTAATGTTTGTATTGAAATGATTTTCACTGACAATATAAAACAAAATGTGTTTGAATATTTGCTTTTTCTTTTTTTGGAATATATCAAATATTTTTTATTTTTTATTTTGCTGAATGCCAAAAAGTCTATCAAATGTATTTTTTTTTTCCATTGTTGAAGATATTGGCCTTACCTGCTGTGTTTAAATTATAACTATATATAATGAACACTTAGCTGATAAATGACAGCAAATCGTTACACAGCCGCCCCTGCAGACGAGGTCTAGCTGCCGAAACCATCACAACATTGGGCTGTCAAGAGATACAATTTGTAAGTATAAATTATCCCTAGGGGGTGTTATGTCAGCATATTTCATTCGATGATGGCTGACGAAATACCCACTTGTTTGGACTCAAAAGTCCACACCTTACTGCCGATTATAGGTTGATTACAAACTCCTTGTGACTCAAGAATTGCGCAATCCCCGTCTACAAGAAATTCGTAACATACCTTGCTCTTTGTAACGTGAGCTATGGTGTTCTCAACACCTTCGACAGGTATCGGTGACTTGATAGAAGCTGAAGTGTCCTTGGATGTCCACGTCTTCCACAAGATTTGTCTTTATTGTTCACAATGTTATCACAAAGAAGCTGATCACACTTCTCTTATGTTTATTGTGTTTGAGACACTTTGTTCACACTAACGGGACAGATCAGTGTTCTTTGCTAGTTATCCTGGCATCAGTGTCACTCTCACTAGAGTCAAAGATAGTCTGCAAGACGCCACAGCGCTCCATGCTGTCACTGCCCAGATACACAAAAAAAAAAAGCTGACCAAATACCTTGCATCCTTGTCACCTCCTCGATGAAGCAAGCAGAATGTTTGTTTCTTGCTGTCTTAAGCATAGACAACAATGTACACTATCTTTTCTATGGTAATAAAGTGGGAGCAGGATTTTCCTTAATTGTCCTGCTAAAGTAAGAATGTACTGTCCTTTAAAAATACACTTTTTCAACACCCCTGCAAGGAGCAGAGGTCACTTGACTACTGGCATAGCATCTGTGATCAAATTTCTCACTTAGCAGTAAACAAGACGCTCGCCCCTTCTGAGAGGGCTTGGCCCCTCAGGGCTGAAAAAGGGGGTGAAGGGGCTGAAAGGGCTGAAGGGGCTGAACCCCCCTCCCCTTTGGGGAAAAAATTTCTCCACATCCATGATAATAAAATATATTAGATGAAACATGTGCATCCAAAATTCGTGTCAGATGTTTCTAACGGTTGGGACTGTCCCGGGAAAGGGCCCCTTTTGAAGTGCCATTTTGTCATGCCCTTTCTGCCATAAAGAAAAGTCATTAAATATTTTTTTTCTCTGTTGTTTTGGCCAAACATACTGAAACTTTTTCACATTCTTTTACATATGAACCTCTAAATGTACACCAAAAATAAAAAAAATTGGTTGAAAAATAAAAGAGTAGGAACGGTAGCCGAAATTTGGAGACGGCACCCTTAACATTAGAAGTAGCGGAAATCCTCAAGGGAATGAAAAGGGCGATTATGTATGTAGTGGCGGATTTTCTGTAAATTTCCTGGGGGGGTGAGGACAAAAGGGAGGGGGGAATTAGAAATTTTTTTTTACATTTTATTTAAACATTATAAATTACAAGGTTGTATAAAATATTAAATCACACCACAATTTAGGATCTATACAAGATTACTAAGAATCCATACCACAACTGCAGAAGAAAAATTTGAAACCTAATACAAAATAGAAATATGTAACAAACACACAAAATAGATACATACCATTCACTGACACACATTGTACCAAATGATAAAATATCTGACACATATGCCCCAAAACTTGGGGAAACCCCCCTATTAAAACCCATCTGTAAATACATTCACATCATTCGCACACTTAATGATCACAGCAGTGATCAAACATTAGTTTATGTAACTTTTATATAGATATGCAACTGTTTATGAGATTTTACTTAAAAACGAACTCTAGCATTTATTCTAAAACATGACTCCATAACAAAAATAAACATTATACAAATTATGCGATCACATAAATCATCAACAACTGCAAAATTTATACAGCATATGTATAATCTTGGAACCTTTTGATCACAGACGAATTACTCACAGCAGATTCCACAGAATGATTAAGTATTTATATTAGGAGAAATCCAGACATTTTTAAAATAATGAATTTGTAATGTGTCTCCTTAATAAAAGCTTTATGCAGTAAAGGGGAAAAGTCACAACATACTCACATTGAAATATTCATTATTACAAAATAACTGGACTCTTACTAACGCATGGCTAAATTGATACATTTCAGTGAAATTTTGTTGGAAGTAATCTCTGAACTTTCTCAAATGCATAACTAATCATTATATCATTACAGCATTATATCTTATTAACCTTAACTAAGCAGTCTTCTGAAACTAGCCAAGCTTACCGAACAACTATTACACCGTACGCCACACCTTTACTTATCAAAAGCATCACACACGCCCACGCATACCTCAAGAAGCCAGCCTCATTTTACCCCTTAAAATTGCAACGCCCATAAGTCCCTGATGCGGAAGCTACGATATCTCTCTGAAAAGGTTAAATACCACCTGCTCCCAGTGATGTCCTTATTCCTCTGTTGCGTCCCATAAAATATCGCTGCCAGTGCCCTGATTCTCTCCCTTACTGACACATGTCTGTAAACCCATGACGTATACACAAAGTCCGTGACTAGATAACCCATTGCGTTCTGTACCGGCAACCCCACCCCCCACATCCAAACTTAACTCTCTTAAAATGCTAATTACACCTCCACCCAACATACGTAAAACCCTACTAAACCATTTCCTCACTGGTTCCAACCTCGCACAAAAAAATACCGCATGAAAGACAGTGTCAATGTCCCCACACACACAACACTCCCCACCCTCCTGCACACGCCTATTTGCCAACACTTCTCCAGACAGTAATATATTGTGGAAAAATTTAAACATTACCTCCTTTACCATTGCCTTCAATAGTGACCCTTTTAAACGGCCCCATATATCACTCCAGGCATACATCGGATATATACCTTCCACCTTAGCAACCACCTCCCTACCACCCACCTGAGCCAGTCTTCCTATCTTGACCCTGCATGGGTCTCGTGCATAAATTAATAACCTCAACATTTCCTCATACATCTTGACAACTCTACCCCTCATCCAACGCTCCAAATCCCTTCGAACCCATGCCAAACCTGTGCCTGCAACCCTACCCTCCCTCAAATAACTGTGTTTAACATTCATGCCCAACATCCTTTGATGCAACACCATTAACCCCAGCCCTCCCTGGCATGCCAGAAGACACACAACATCTCTCGATAACCAGTCACATCCCGAACCCCAAATATATCGATATTCACGCTTCAACAGACGCTCCTCATCGCACGGATTCAATGGATATATACCTACCATATGCCACAGCTTACCATACAAAAGCACATTCACCACAATAGCACGCTGATGTAACGTCAGTCCTCCTGTACGCAATCTCGCCAATCTACCCAGAATCCTATCCACAGCTTCTCTCGAATTCACCTCCCTCGCCTCCTGAAGGTTTCCCATATGAACAACCCCACACACCTTAATTTGACACACCAGGGGCCAGCCTTCTTCCTGTCCTAGAGCCCCACCCACGCAATCCCCCACCCTCATAAGCATAGACTTTTCCCTATTAACCGTCATCCCTGTTGCCTTCCGAAACGTTCCACCAATTCACCCACCTTTCGTAAGTCCTGTGACCTCCTAAATAGAACCGTGGTATCATCCACATAACCCATGATCCCTGGTTCCACCGCCACTTCATCTCTCTTCACTCCCTCCCTTACACTCCCTCGCACAACCCTATAGAACAGATCCTGAATCAATGCGAAGAGAAGCTGTGACACAGGGCACCCTTGCCTCAAGCCCCTTTCCATCCTAACTAGTTTTCCTAGCCTACCATTTACCTGCATCCGAACCATAGCCTGCTCATACAACACCTTTTCCCAACTGACTATTTCTCTCCCAAACCCTTGCCACTGCATTAACTTCCACAGCGCCTCATGCTCCACACAGTCATATGCCGCATGCCAATCCAATGCTAATACCCCACCTTTATTTTCCCTCACACTTTCGTCTATAAATCTACGTATGATCCCTTGCCCCACACACATTGATCGCCCAGGCACACCATATTGACCCTCATCCAAAACTTTGTCAAGAACCCTTTTCATCCTATTCCCTAACATTTTAGCAAAGATCTTGTAATCACCACGCATTAAAGATATCGATCGATAATCATGTACGTAATCACAAGACTTCTTTTTCGGGACCATGACCACCACACCCGTACGTTGCTGTTCCCCCAATCTACCTTTGGTTTTCATAGCATTAAATAAAACCACTAAAAATTCATGCAAACATTCCCAGTTTTCCTTATAAAAATCACAAGTAATACCATCAATCCCCAGTGATTTTCCCACACTCATACTTTCCACTGCCAATCTAATATCCTCCTCGCTTATAGGCCCACTCAGATTCAACCGATCCTTATGCTCGAGATTACAACATACCCATTCACCCATTTCCCCTAGCACCTCATCATTAACCCCCACTCTTTTGCCATGCATCTCGTACCATGCATCCACGTAGCAACCCATACCCTCTGTTGACATGAGCACCTGCCCTGACGATACCCTCCAATTTTCTCCTGAACACTTAAGCTCATAATTCCGTCGGCCCTGTCGATGTTTTCCCCTGCTCTCTCAAGATTTTATGCCGAAGGACAGTCGCCCCATAAAACCTCATCTATTCCTCCCGCGATTCGTGCCGCATCAAATTCACGATTTTGAATGTCCCTCAATCTCAGCCACCGGATACTCACCCCCCCCTCCCATATAGCATTCCTGCAGTTGACCTTCAAGGTAATGTAAAACACCATATTGAAATCTCCGCTCTTCCTTTCCCTGCTTCTGGTAAAAATCCCTCACATTCCCCTTACCGACCGTGTCCCACCACTCAAGGATGCCTACCCCCACCCTACAGTCTGCCCACCATCTCCTCCAAGTGTAGACAGCCTGTACTGTCAGAGCACACAGCCTAGCCGTCTGCTCTGACTAGTTCATATTTGGGCTTCAGTGGCCCTCTGTAGGCCTACAGGCCCAGTGGGAAAGCACAGCCCCCCTCTCTCCTCCTTGACCGACCCGACGTGACGACACGGTTCCCCCCCGGGACTGGCTTGCGGTCACTCCTCACACTGCCCGTTTTGTACTCATTTCCTCCCCAATTAAAAGCCAAATAGCCCACGGCCGTACATTGCTCCCTACGCTACTTCATCGGCCTAAACGCGTTAGCAGTAAAAACAGTAATAACAGTGGTGACAGCGGAAGTCAGCGGTTTGGGTGGCCTCTTCAGGGGGGGAGGGTCAACACCATGGGTTTCGACCCCAGTCAAATCACCCGTCGTATCAACGACCTGCTGGCCTAAAGAGTTATCTGTTACCCAGCGTCTTGGGGGGACTGAGATAGATCTTCGTCCTAGATTTTTCCCAAAAAATCTGGACTTTGGCGTACGGCGTCATCTCCGCCTTGCAGTCCGTGTTCCCCCTTCATCCCCTCTCTAAAACCCCTTCAACACTCTCCAGCACCATTCTCCCCCCCTCCTACAGGTCCCTATGCCTTCTCAGCTACAAGAAGTGAGGTGAGGTGTTTAGTGTTTTGGGCTTCGTGTGGCTCCACGCGTGCCCTGGGCAGCCTGGGTTGGTTTTCCTAATAGCGGGTAAACAACCACCTCCTCTCAGCCTTTCTGCTACGAAACGACGTCCATCTCGCCGTCATGTGTGGTGTTTTTCCCATTTTCCCTCAAGAAGTTTTCCTGGTTTAACCATGTGGGAACCCTTTGGCTTACCCCCAAAAGCCGCTCTTTTCAGCTCTAAGCAGCTCGTAATATCATAGTGTTACAACTACTCGCGTCTACGTATCCCCAGCAGTGCCGTTTTTTTTTTGGTTTCCCCCAGTTTAAAAATTTTTTTTTTTCCTTTCCCTTGCTGTTATATTCCAGTTCATAACCATTCTTTTTTCCCCCAGTATTTGTTAAGTAAACTTACTGTCCCAGTTCAAATTTTCACTTAAGTTGTTTTTAGACGTTCGAGTAGTAAATGTTTTGTTCCCCGTGCCTGGGGGCCAGTAGTCAGCGCCCCCCCAAGACACGCTTCCCAGTGTAAAAACCAACACACAGCGTGGTTCACGCGGGTACCCACTTTCTTCAAATATCTTATCCCCTCCCGAGTTCCCCCGGGTCTTCCTGTTTTTTCCCAAGTCCATTCTGATAATTTTTTCTGAAATTGAACCCCCATAGCAGTATAAAAATGTCGAGGGTGTAGTGTTATAGAGCATCACTAAAAGTTTCGGACCTGCAGCCCGTCCCTTCGCCACTCCTGCACTCAATTTAAAGTAAACAGTGACTTACCTGCATTTCCAATATTTTGGGGACATTATTTAACTGTCCTGACCAATACGTTACAGACGAAGCCTACTTCAGTAAATTGTTCTTCACAGTGCACATTTTGCCACTTACCTACGCTTTTAAATTTTGAAAATTTATTTTGCACTCCTACTTTTTAAAATTTCCCCGTTTTTTTTGATTCTTGCCCCTCTTTATTGATTTAAATTGTTCAGTGTTAACCTTTTATCATTTACCCTCACTACAGTTTTATGAAACCCCTGTGTGCTGTTATTTTTTATTCACGCAAGTTACCCCACAGATTGTTGCAACCCTCCCTGTTTTGTTTGTTGTGTTTTTTCTTTTAAAAAGTGTAATTTCAAGTACTTAAGTATTAGTTTATTCTCCCTGCATTTGATCAATCTGTGCTAGCCATTAAACTTTTCTTCTGTTTCCCCATTTATTTGCTTCATTATTCTATGTTTTTCTGTGAATATTACCTATGTGCATTGCTTTTTGCTTTTTTGTATCCCCAAGTTTTGGGGTATTTTTGGGAACCTGTTTTTTTTCCTTTTAATTCCCAAAAATTCCTTGTGAATTTAAATTTAAATTTTGCCTTGAGTTTTGTGAAATTTTTTTTTTTCCCAGTGTACCCCCTGTAACCCCAGCAAACCCTTTGCATTTTCTTAAATTTTAAATTTTGCATTTTTTTAATTTTTTTTTGGTGTGCAAATAGAAATTTCTGGAATACAGTGTATTTTTTTTTCGGGTTTTTGGCATATTCCATACTCTGAATCTTTTCTGTGCCAACTTCCCTTGTGCAAGTGAATTACCTTTTTTTATTGCGTTTCAATTTGCAACTGCTAGCCCCGCAAATTTTTTTTAAACTGTGCTTGCGCACAGTTTAGTGTTGTGTAGTCCTGATTTTTTTTGATTTTTGTGCAATTTTTGCTACCAGTGTTTACGTTAAAATCCTTTTCAAAATTTTTGTTGCCAGTTTCCGGGTGAAATTATTGACTACCCTTAGTTTCATTTTGTGCACTTCCCTGTAGTACTTTCCCTTTGCATACATCTCTTTTTTTGTTAGGTGTAAATTTTTCCCTTTTTATTGTTTTTTTGCTCAAATTATTTTCTTCACTAAGCGTTTCCTAGTCTTGGTGCTGTTTTTCTTTTTGATTGTTTTTGAATTGTAGCCAGTGCATCCATTCTTGCTCTGCCCGTTTACCCTTTTGTGCCCTATTGCATTTGAACAAATTGAGTCATGACTAAACAGCGGGTGGCCATGCCTTAGTCCAGATTCGCTGGTGCCGCAATGGTGCCTCCCAGCGTAAACCGCGGCAGGGATCAAAGCCCCAGCGACATTTTGGAAAACTTGGGGGCTAAGCCTCGCCCAAGTGGGCGGCTCATCGTCCATACCCGCCCCTTATTTTGACGGGTTCAAATAGTTTGAGCCATGGCTGCAGTCAGTCGAGACGACTGTTCAGGCTTATTTGTAGTCCAACGGATACCAGTACATTTGTGTGCTTTTGCAGCAGTGGATCTCACCGGGTGATTAGGTGCCTTTGTGCGCTCAAGCGCGTTTGTAAATTCTTTTTGGGATGAATTAAGGAGGAATTTAGGCATTTTTTTCGGGTAGTCCCCAACGCCTTTACATTAATCGTTCCCGCGTTTGGGCCCGAATGTCAATCCCGGCAGGGAAACCCCCCGGGCTTGCGTTTGCGGTTGGAAAGCGCCAGGGGACTTTATGATGCCATCAAACTCCACTAAGGGGGGTGGATGGGATGGCCGTATTGCTGTTTTAAAACATTCCCCATGCTGGTGTCGGCATCATGCGGAGGGATGCCCCCCTAACCTCTGGGTTGCCATTGATGGTAGGGATGGCCCTCGCACGAGTCCGGGGTGCTTATGACGCCATGACTCGTTCAAGCCGCCTTCCGAGCAAGGCAAGGTTTGCCGCTTTGCGGATGATCCCCTCCCCACCCTTGGGGCCCCGGGTCCACTGCCCCCGCAGTCGCAGGGAAAAAGTCATTTTTGTCTGCTGTCAGACAGCCAGCCCCAAAGTTTCTAACCCCAGTCCCAAAACCGCGCCTAAGTAAAAATTTGACCACAGAACAACAGTCGTTTACAAAAAGGCAGTCATCGATTCCGGCCCAGGGGGAAACGTCGCCAGCGACACCCCCCCCAACCTCCCCCGTAAGCTTTTGTAGTGACTGTTTCAACTGTGGAAAAACGAGGGCACTACCGACGGAGTGTTACAAACCTAAGCCCCGCAAAGTAACCACCCCAGTCCCCCACGCTCAGTATCCCAGTAACTTAACCGCCCCCACGCTCAGTATCCAGAAACATACCGTCCCCATGCTCATATCAAGGAACCGTCCCCCGCCCCCATGTCAGCCTCGTGGGGAGTCTGTATGTCCACAATCTTCCAGTCATACCCCCCCATGGGTAAAAAGCTGCAAGTATGCTGTCAGTGAGTGGAGCAAGAGTCTCCCCTTAAAGCCTGCTCGAGAACCCCCTTCCTAGTTCGGGGGAAGAGGCCGCCCGAAAAAACCAGGGGAAAAAGACATGAAAACCCCCTGTTGGAGTCGCTGATTCCGTCCCTTCCGCAATGCATTCGCCCCCCTGGGCTGATACGCTTCCCCGACAGTGGGAAACGAGGTTTTGAGTTGTTGCCGAGACCGTCCCGTACCTTCCGGTCGAGCCTCGTAAACGCGTCGACCCTCGGCAGCTGGACCCCGGGGGATTCGTGGGCCCTGTCATCCCTTTCATGTTCGGTTGAAAAACCCATGTGGCCGCTCTCGAGTCCTGTCCCCAAAAAGCCTGTTCAGCTTTTCCTAGTACAGGTTCGGGGGTTTAAAAATTTTGGTCCCCTTCCCACTTTTTTCCGAGATTTTGGGCCCTTCACGCGGCCTGTTGACAGAGCCTTTGCCATTCAGCCCTTTGGAGGATCTCAGGTAAACCGCTGAGGTTGCGGTCGCAAAACGTGAATTTGTGGTCCAGGGTCAAAAGCTGTCCGCAAAATTCTTAGTGTAGTGGTATTGTTTTCATGGTGACCTGCTCATGGGTTCAAAACCATGGCGTCTTGGGATCTTTTAGATCCAGCTGGGGGGGAAAGCGGAATTCAAGGAGGGAGTGCCTTCGGGGCTTGCGTTTAGGATCCCTACGTGCACTCTGTCTCAGATATGCACTCCCAGAATCGTTGGAAACGGGGTTTCCATAGCCATTTCCCCGGGGCGGTCTCTTGTCCTGTGACTCTTAGTAGAGCTGTTCCCCATCACCCCTGGCCATCAGGCGTAGTTCCCAGTAAAACCCCAGTCTGGGGAGCCCAGTCAAAACCTTCACTCAAATCTGACGCTGTTGTAGAGCCCCAGAGTTGTCAACCCGCAGATCCCTGTCGGCAGGGACTGTCTGACTCGTGTCTGGCTCAGCGAGCAGGTTATGCTTGTACAAAGTATGATGTCACTTTGTCAGCTAACCGCTCACTCCTGTTACGGTGTAGTGAGCAGAGCTTTTGAAGGAGCCCATGTGCTGGTTGACAACGACACTGCCGAGTCAAGGGGCCCTCCCCCTTGAACCATCCTTGCACACGTGAAAACTTGGTAAGTTGAAAAAGTCCTTGTTTTAACTGCATGTCGAAATTTCCCCCCGGAAAGAATACCCCACTTTTTCACTTGTCAGATTCCCTCTCCCCGGGGAGGTGGGGGTGAAGCCCCGCTGACTTCCTTGTGAGTGCAGTTTCCAGGCGGTCTGCTGTGATTTCCAACACCTGGTCAGTGCAGGAAGATGATCTAGCTTGCGATTATCCTGAAGAGGTCCAAAAATTCTCCGGTTTCAATCGGCCGTTCTGCAGTTGCACTAGATGGTGGTCGTGGGTTGACCCCTGATCTCTCCGTTTCATTGACAAAGGGACTAAAACCCCTTTATGTACCTGCGTATCGCCTGCCACATGGGAAAAAAGTCTTCGCGAAGAATCATTACCGGGTGCTCCGTGAGGAGTTTTTGAGGTCCACTTCCCCCTGGGAAAGTCCCCTTTTTCTGGTTCCAAGAAAGAGGAACCCGGCGCCCCGTTATCGATTACAGGAAATGAATGCAGTACCCTCCCGACCGCTTTCCCTTTTCCAGTTTTTTGAAAGACTGTTGCGAACACGGCGTAATAAGGTCTTTTCAACTCTTGATCTTCTTTAAGGGTTCTGGCAGATCCCCTCGATGATGGAGCAGAGATTGACAGCTTTCTCTATGCCAAATGGTATTACCGTTCAGGGGATGCCCTTCGCTTGCGCGGAAGCCAATCCGTTTTGTCGTTTTTATGACGCAATTTTCCGTACCCTCCCAGGGGGCACGCTCATGGTCTACCGATGATCTATAGTCTGTCGCAAGATGTCCGTCACATCTTGAGAAAATTGACAGGGTATTGGACACTTTGTCAGGCAATCGTAAGGGAAAGCTCTCCAAATGTCATTTTCCCCGGAAGGAAAAAAAATTTTGGGTCCGTAGTGATCAGAATGGCTTAAAAAACGGGCCCCAGTCTAAAAACTCGGCCGTTTCGAAATTCCCCAGACCCCGATGGCGGATGCAGTCCGGGCCTTCATAGGCCCGGCGGGTTTTTACCGCACCTTTTATCGCGGTTTTTCCCCCAAATTTCGCAACCCCCGAACCCCTTACTCAAGAAGGATGCCCCCTTTTTGGGGGACGGTGATCAGGAAAGAGTTTTTTTCTTATTAAGAAAAGTTAAACATCAGCCCCAACCCTTAGATTCCCCGTTTCCCCAAGGGATTTACCTTGACGACTGATGCCAGCAAAGTTGGATCGGGGGCAGTCTTGTCACAGGAATCTAATGGTAAACAACAGCCCTTTTCCTATGTAGCCGTGTTCTTACTAAAGCGGAAAATCAAATTTTCAGTGACAGAGCTGAAGCTTTTGCCTTGTATGGGCCTGGGTCATTTTCGGGAAATTTTTTTATTATCCTATAAAAATTTTACAATCATTTCCTTATTGGCCCTTTTTTCGAATAAGAACCTCTCGGGGGGAAAAAATGCTCGGGGGCGGGTCACGTTTAATGACTAAACCTGAAATTTGTATGTCCCAGGTAAGCAAAAAATTGTAGCTGATGCCCCGTCGAGGACATATAGCTTCGTGGTGTCGGCAAATTTGTTCTCTGTTGAGGATCTCGAGAGAGCCCCAAAGACGGACCCTTTTGGTCTCCGTCCTTCGTTTTCCCGACCAAGGAGGAGTTGACTTAAGGTAAGTTCCCGTTCCACTGAAGGTTTGGTGGTAACCAAGGGTACTGTGCCGTGTTTCAAGTGGTGGACCCCGGCAGAACCGTTACCCAAATGGTGTAAGAGTCCAGATAAAGTATCTTGGGTTGATCCCAATGTCCCCGGTGTAGGCACCCCCGGGGGGCCGCAGATCAAACAGGCACGAATGAAATATTTTTTGGCTAAGTGGGCAGCGGCATTGCCAAGCATGTACACCCGTGTGTTGTTTTCTACAGCACAAGGGTACCCCTTTCAGGTCCTAACCCCCTTTAAAGTTTTCCATTACAAAGGAGCCCTGGGAGAGAACTTCTGTCGACCGTTTACGAACTTTTCGACCCCGGAGAAGGGAAAAAAGCACCTGCTTGTATTTGGGAGTAAAATTGACGCGGTACAGTGAATTGTACCCCTTCCCGATAAAAAACCGGAAACGGTCGCTAGGGCTTTCGTGGCATGTTCTTCGTCATATTGCCCAGTGTCTTCTGTCGACAATGGGTCTGATTTTTAATGGATAATGCGGTCTTTGTCCAGATTCAACATTCACAAGCGCCCAGTAGCCCAGCCACCCTGGGAAGGTCTTGCTGAACGTACAAATCGCAAAGTCCCGGGGGGCTCAGAGTAACGTTAACCCGTTGTATATATGGGGGTGAGGCTATCCCCGATGTTCGTGTACTTAAAATTCCTCCCTCAAAGCTCGATCGGTGAGAACTCTTTTTTTTTGTTGGCTATTCAAGCGCTTCCATATGAAATTCTTTTACTCCACCTGACCTATTACGATTTCTGTAACCCGTGTAGTAAAGATGAGGACAACGCAGTTGTCTTCCCGCGGGTCGAGAGAACTTATGAAAATACTGTAGGTTGTCTGGCGCAATGCCCCGCCAAGGAAAGCAAAGTGGAACCCGGTTGCAAAATTTGTTGCTCAACCAGTCAGACCCCAGGTATGACAAACTTGTCCCAAAGTTTTGGGGTCCTTACCTGTCCTACGACAGCTCGTGGCAATAAATTCGGGTGAGGGAGATTGCTACGGGAACTATCAAGAAGGCCCCCCTTGATCCATGAAGTGTGGGACCATATGCAGGCCCAAGCAGGCTGGAGGCGGTGCGTTGCAACGCACGATCAGACTAATTTGGGACAAACCCTCTATCCCCTTTTCCACTGCTATGGTCGGGGAAACGGCCCAGTAAGGCCAATTAGGCCCGGACCCCGGACAACAGTACATTTCTGTGACATTTAAGTACCTACTGACTTGTCTACTCCTCGCTGTTAGCTAAATTTTTTGCTTGCAGAAAAAGGGTTAAAGCACCACATTGTATAGCTAGTCGATAATAGGGCGGGTGGACAACATCATGTAATTATGTAAATACTTTTTTGAAGGGTACCAGAGTGTAATGAAATTCCCTGGAATAGTATTATTGTAAATGTGCACGTGTTTAAAACAAAAAAAAAAAAAAAGCCCGTTTACTGTCGGGCAGTGCTGCCCCCTGAGTTACATGTCACCTTTGGGGAAAAGCTACTGTCATATTGTTTGCGATGTGAGCGTGGCAACAACGTTTGTAGACGAAAATGGTCAACTGATTTCAGCCCTGCGGCAAAATGTATATAGAAGTTTTGTTCCGGCTGACGTCTCTGGGGGCTCTCTACTCGATGAAAAAGCGCGGGGAAACCAGTTTTCTCTTCCCCCGGATGGGGGGAGTTTTTTTTTTCCCGTTGCATTTTTTTTGTCCCTTTTTTATTACTAGTGAGCGAAAACCCGTCCCTCTTGGGGTAGCTGTGTAATTCCTTTTTTACCCATGGGGCCCACCCGTCCCGACGCGGGTGCTGGCCGAGCAAATGTAGACAGCCTGTCTTCAGGCACACAGCCTAGCCGTCTGCTCTGACTAGTTCTATTTGCGGCATTCAGTGCTGCCCTCGAGGCCTACCTAGGGCAGTGGGAAGCACAGCCCACCCCCTTCCTCCTAGCGACCGACGTGAAGACAAGGTGTCCCCTCCACGGACGGGGGGTTGGGTCACTCCCTCACACTCCCGTTGTTATCATCCTACCCCAAATTTAAAACCAAAATAGTCCGGCCGTATCTTGCTACCCACGTACCCTTTATCGGCACTAAACCGTGTTTAGCAGTAAAACAGTAAAAACACAAGCACTTCAAAGATTCTCTCCACCCCCCTTTTTATAAAAACCCAAAAATTTAACTTCCAAAAAACCCCCGAAAAAGTTGGCAATCCCCCCAATCCCAAGTCACCAAAACCTAAAGATAGAGAAGTCCATTCAATGCACAAACACGCTTCCCTCACTCCCCCAGAAACATAGATTCGATCCCGCCTTGCCATTAATTTAACCCAATGAAAAATAGCAGACCCCCCCCACCTCCTCCCCTCCCACATCCATTATTCACCCCCTCGCAACGATCTCCTGAATACCTGAAAAAAAAAACCTTTTCTAGGTTTACATCTTCGCGACAACACGTTCCAATCACCTCCTAGAATCGTTCGATGGCAGCAATCTTAAAAAGGTAAAAAAGGACTCCCCCAAAGAATTTATTTTTGATGCCCAGTTCCTTCTGCGGCCCTCACCCCTATGAACCCCTTGTACCCCCCCATGTGCCCTCCCCCTGAACCCCCGCCCCCCCCTCCCCCACTCACATTTTTTTCAGAGAAAAGGGCTTTGCTTCTTTAAATTTAAAAATGCCACACCACCTTTTAGTCGTGCAGAGCAAACCCCGTAAATCGTATCCTCAATCATTAACTCCCCATGATTTGTAATTGTGTTCTTGCGGAACAAACGTAGGTATATCTTTTAAAAACACCTCCAGACTCTTACATTTTTCTAAAGACTTCACCCGTTAATATTTAAGGTAATACACTTGAAGGATTCAATGGAGGGTTGCCTTTAGAGACCTTAACACTCTAAATCCTTTATGAGCACCCCCATCTCCCCACCACACCCCCCTGTGCCTTCCCCTTTTACATGTGAACACACTTTGTTCCACCCGTATCTCTAGGGTCACATTGTGCCATGCTTTTTTCCCAGATCTTTGCCCAGGAGTCAAAACGTCATCACTATCGGTTTCACAGCGCTTTCTTGCGAGAGCTCGATCTGCAACCATATCCACCTCTAGACTATTATCCCTGTGGACTTTCCACCACTACAACCTGTTGTGCTTCCACACCACACGCGACCTGCACGTTGGGGCCTCCTGCCCTTGCCTCTACACTCTCATTTTCCACCCCAGCATGGACCCTCGCAGACGCCAAAAACGCCCAACAATTCATTCAGAGCCTCCTGAATGGATGCCTCCATTACATCCTGAGCAATTGCAGAATCATCCTCGGCCGTCGCCGACCCCAAGCCTACGTCTTTTCCAACGCCAGGTAGGGCTACATGCAGAAGACAACTCTGTCTCCCTCTCTACCCCCTCACTCCACGTCTCCCGTGCCAGAGACTCACGCTGCGTTGCCGTAGCATATGTTTGCTGCTTCGGTGCATCATCAGTCCTTGTATCAGCCGTTGTCTTCCTCGTCGCATAGGACATTGAAACCGTGATGTGGTCATATGTCCACAAGTCGACACATATGCCTCTGACCCGTGTACGTAACGAAGACTTGAGTGTGGAAGTCCTCCATCACCACGTACGATGGTATAGGGTGCTTAAGGGACATTTTAAGGGAAAAACGACCCTTCCGGCATACCAACAGTGGTCCATCATGCCAGCGCCCCAATGTCGCCAAATGCACCGTACCATAACGTCCAAAAAACGTTCCTTAAATCACTCTCGTCAGCTTCAGAAGGAAACATTACACACCTTGATCCAGGTGTAAAACCGTGATACATCATGAAGGCGAACATTAACACCAGGGTTAACCGGCTTAACCACATCCTGGTACCTGGCCACCATATTTTCATAAGTGTGCTCTCCCGGGGAATTTTGATGAATACCCTTGAATACCATTCAACGACACTTCATAGAGCTCCTCATTTGCGATGCCTACGTATCTTTAATATCGCCGTCAGCAAAAGATGGGTGTTCTGATTATTGAGCGAGCCATTCACAAGTTAAAGGGACAGACAGTGTTGAACCCTACGTCCACCTAACCGCCATTATGAAAGTACTGACAGAAAAACTGCACAGAAAACCAGTTGATTCAGGAGCTACTGCGCAGCGTGCCCACACGGCCCGGAGCGATGAGGACAATGAATTAGAATTTTTTTTATATTTTATTTAAAACGTAAAAATTACAACATAAAAAATAAATTTTATTTGAAAACCCCCCATCCCCTTTAAAAAACAGGTATCTAAATAAAAATTTATTAAGCACAGTACACCATATGAATTTGGGGCAACATTCTGACAGTCGCTTTATACACTTTGAGCCACCTAGGCTGTTCATAATGCATAAATAAAAAATCAATAAGAGCTTTTTGCCCCAATATGTCATCCTACTACAAAAATGCACTAAAAGACATGCTATAATAAATCATATACCCTATCTCCTCCACCACAATAGATATTATATAATCACATAGTAGACCTATTAGCATATATGTTTAGGAACATATTTTTTTTAATACTTAAAACATTTATGACAAAATGATATTACAAAACATCAATACACAAATATTTTTTTTTTTTTTTAACGATGTTCTTTACAGTGGTTCAAACCCATAATAACAATATATAAATGAAAACAAAACATATAACGTAAATCGCAACACAAGGAAGCATTTCAGATTAACATGCAGACATAAAAACATATACTCATGGAAATCTAGAAATAAAACATTATTTAAAAACCCGTATGCAACATCCCTGTGCAAATCGTTACTATAAGAATACAGCACACACTGCACCCCCCCCTATTCCCACAGCTGTATCTGCCCACACCCTCATAACCAAAACTATAAAATAACATTAATTAACATGGTTTTAAAATACAAACAAATTTTGAAACACGCTTCATACATAACCACATTCCTGCATAACCGAGGGAAATACAAATGCATAAACACATGTATTACATACGTACAAAAACCACAATGAATACAGCGGTATACATAGACAGCATAACCTCTCCAAACACGTAATTAAACCCCTACATAACAATACAGCATAATAAAATAGTCTATGTAAACATCCATCACTTCATAGAAGTACTAAGTATTAATAATAATATATAAAAATTAAAATCCAAAAAAAATCCAAAAAAAAAAAACATAAATCAACAGATTTTAAACAGATGCTTTTTTAAACACGCTTCATACATAGCCACACCCCTTTCAAGGGCACAGGAAGTACATTTGTTAAAAATGATACATTAGCATAATAAGAACCTTCAGTCATCATGCACACAAGAGGCTCACAGTCACATAAAGTACTAGACTTCAACCCCTTCCTAAATTAAAGCTCCATCTTACTCATACCAGTTTCCTGAAAGGGAAAATTGATCCCTCACAACCCCGGTTTTTCTCATACCCCCAAAATTAAATAAGAAAAACATAAATTCCCCCACCCCCAGGTCTCAACCCTTACTTCGCCCAAAAAACACATGTCATTAAAAATTCCTGAAAAAACCCACTCACTTGACCCCACAACTCACTTTCATCTTGCCCTCCAAATGCCCCAATACGCAGCGTTCCTCAAGAAGCCGTTTCGTCAAGCCCCCTGAATCGTAATGCCAAAAAGCCCTCCACTCGAAAGCTACGATACCCATCTAAAAATCTGAAATCCCTTCTTTTCCAGTGATTCCTTATTCCTCCTTTTTGTCCATAAAATTTTTGCTGCCAGGGCCCTAATTCCTCCCCCCTGGCGTCTCTGTAAAACCCCCGAAGTAAACGAAGTCGGCTACCGATAACCATCGCATTTTGTACTGGCACCCCCACCCCCCTTTCCCTTAAAATTAATGCCCGTGAACCAAATACCACCCCCACCCCCCATAAGTAAAAACCCCCTGAACCCCTCTCTCTGTTTCAACCTTTCCAAAAATATACTGCATGGAAAACAGTGTCAGTCCCCCCCATCATGTTCCCGTCCCCCCTGCCATGCCCATTCCTAATACCTCCCTGACGGCAAAATTTATGGAGAAATTTAAACTTACCCCCCGCCCACAGCCTTCAATCCAAACCCTTGCAGGCGCCCCCATTATCAAATCCTGCATACATCGGATACAAACCCACAAACCCCGCAACTACTCCCCACCACCCCCCGAGCTAGTGTAACTTCTTAACCCTGCCAGGCTCCCTTGCATAACACAACAACCTCAAATTCCCCACCACCTGAAATCCCTACCCTCACCCCCAAGTACCAAGTCCCCTTTTCACCCTGCCAAATCTGTACCTGTGATTTTGCCCCCCCCAAATAACTTGTTTAAAAGTACAAAAACCCCAAAAACCTTCGTGCAGTGCATTAACCAAGCCCCCCCTGGCGTTTCGGTAGCACACAACATCTCTCAACAACCTTTTACAAACCCCAACCCATATATATTGATACACGCGCTTCAACAGACGCTTCTCATCACATGTTTCCAAGGGATATTACCTGCCACATGCCACAGCTTACTATACATTTTCACATTCACCACAATAGCACGCTGGTGCAGCGTCAAACCTCCTGTACGCAAACCCACTAATCTCCCCCCAAAACCTATCCACAGCTTCTTTCGAATTCACCTTTCCCGTGCATCCAGGAGATTTTCCATGTGAACAACCCCGCATACCTTAAGTCTACTTACCAGGGACCAACCTTTACCCTGTTGTTTTACCCCACCCACACCTCCCCCACCCTCAAAAACATCGACTTATCTCTATTAAGCGTCACCCCTGTTGCCATGCCAAAACTCCCCACCTACTCACTAACCCTAGGAAAATCTTCAGACCTTCTAAATAGCACTGTGGTGTCATCAACATATCCAACGATCCCCGGTTCCACAGACACCCCATCCTCACTATCCTTTCCCATACGCCCAACGCACAGCCCTGTAGAACGGGTCTTGGAGCAATGCAAAGAGAAGCTGCGACACAGGGCATCCCTGCCTTAAGCCCCTTTCCATCCTAACAGGTTGACCTAATTACCATTCACTTGTACCCTAACCGTTGTGCTATACAAACCTTTGTCCAAATGCGTTTCCCCCCCCCCCCCTGCCCTGCATAAACTTCCCAAAGCCTCCGCTCCTTAACGTACAAAACCCCAACAAACCTTTGATGCAGTGCATTAACCCAAGCCCCCCCTGGCGTACCGGTAGCCCCCAACATCTCTCAACAACCATTCACAACCCGAACCCCTTTATATATTGATACACGCGCTTCAACAGACGCTTCTCATCACATGTTTCCAAGGGTTATTACCTGCCACATGCCACAGCTTACTATACATTTTCCATTCACCACAATTTAGCACGCTGGTGCAGCGTCAAACCCCCTGTACGCAAACCCACTAATCTACCAAAACCCTATCCACAGTTCTTTCGAATTCCCCTTTCCCGTGCATCCAGGAGTTTTTTTCCATGTGAACAACCCCGCATACCTTAAGTCTACTTACCAGGGACCAACCTTTACCCTGTTCGTATACCCACCACACCCTCCCCCCCTCAATAACATCGACTTTCTCTATTAAGCGTCATCCCTGTTGCCATGCCAAAACTCCCCACCTACTCACTAAACCAAAGGTAAATCTTCAGAACCTTCTAAATAGCACTGTGGTGTCATCAACATATCCAACGATCCCCGGTTCCACAGACACCCATCCCTCACTATCCTTTCCCATACGCCCCAACGCACACCCCTGTAGAACGGGTCTTGGAGCAAGGCAAAGAGAAGCTGCGACACAGGGCATCCCTGCCTTAAGCCCTTTCCATCCTAACAGGTTGACTAATCTACCATTCACTTGTACCCTAACGTTGCCTGCTCATACAAACCTTAGTCCAACTGACGATTTCCCCCCCCAAACCCCTGCCACTGCATAAACTTCCACAACGCCTCACGCTCCACACAGTCATATGCTGCATCCCAAAATCTAATGCAAAAAACCCAACCCTTGATGTTTCCCCCACTTTCATCTATGAACCTACGTATAATCCCTGCCCCACAATCGAATGCCCAGGCACTCCATATTGACCCTCGTCCAAAACTCTGGCCAGAAACACCTTTCAACCTATTTCCCCAAAACTTTAGTGAAGATCTTGTAATCGCCACACATTAAGGTGATCAAACAGTAGTCTGCCCCAATTCACAAGACTTTTTTTTAGGGACCATGACCACTACACCCGTTCTGCTGTTCCCCAACCTACCCCCGGTTTTTATGGTATTTAAATAACTCCACCAAAATCCCATGCAAACACTCCCAGTTTTCCCTATAAAAATCACAAGGGATGCCATCAATACCAGGCGATTTACTACGCTCACCCCGTCCACTGCCACCCTAATCTCCTCCTCACTTATAGGCCCACTCAAACTCAAACGATCGTTATGCACTAGATTACAGTTTACCCCTTCACCCCTTGCGCCTAACGCCTCACAATTAACCCCCCACTTTTACCATTCTTCTCGTAACCACACATCCACATAACAACCCATACCCTCTGTTGACGAAAGCACCTGCCCTGGGCGATATCCCGCCAATTGCTCCTGTACCCGCAAACTCTCACTTTCCGTTGTCCTACGACGTGTCCCCTGCTCCCGCAAGACATTTCACCCATGGACGGTCCCCCCTAAGACCCCATCAAGGCTCCCTGCAACCCTTGCAGCATCAAAATTGCGATTTTGAAAATCCCTAATCCG
>NC_069401.1:115748049-115814756 GCF_026875155.1 Cherax quadricarinatus | reverse complement strand
TGTCGATTCTGCTACACAAATGATGTGTATTATAAAACGGTTAACGTAAAATTTTATTCGATCTATTCATTTGGGAAACAATATAACAAAAATTTTTTTTTTCAAAGCCCCTGTTCGTTCTCGTTTATACCTTCTAGACCTTACTTGCCTTACATGACCGCCCCTTCCCAATGTTTCATCATTATTCCTCACCTTTTCAAATCCAACCGTCACTCTCGTTCACACACGAAAAGGCCAGCCACGTCTACCCTCTATGGTACTAATGCCCATAAATCACGAATATGAAAATTACAGTATCCCACTGAAAAAGTCGAAAGCCATCTACCCCCAGCAATTTCTCTATTCCTCTGCTGTGTACCATAAAAAAATCGCTGCCAGCGCCCTGATCCTCTCTCTTGCTGATACGTGTCTGCAGGCCCATGAAATATATACAAAGTCAGTGGCTAGATACCCAATCGCCCTTTGTACCGGCAACCTCCCCCCCCCCTACATCTAGATTTTAAAACGCTCTTAAGACACTAATTCCCTCACCTCCCACCATCTGTATAATTCTGCTAAACCACACTCTTACCGCTTCCAATCTCTCACAAAAAAAAAAACTGCGTGGAAAGCGTGTCAATATCCCACACACAAAAACGCTCCTTACCCACTTGTACACGTTATTCGCTAAAACCTCCCCGGAAGGCAATATATTGTGAAGGAATTTATACATGACCTCCGTACCCCGCCCTCAATCGTAACTCCTTCAAGCGACCCCAATATCACGCCATGCATACATTGGATATATACCCTCTACGCTAGCCACCCCTCCCTCTCTCCCACCCTTGCCAGTTTTCTAATCTTTGATTCGACTTGGATCCCTTGCATAAATTATAACCCTCAGCATGTTCTCGCATCTCGTAACATCCCCACCATTCATCCATCGTACCAAACCACCCTCGAATCCAATTCAAACCTGTACCAACCCCCCGACCCTCACGCAAATAACTATGTTTAACGTACATACCTAATATTCTCATGTGCAGATTCATTAACCCCAGTCCACCCCGACTGGTCGGTAAATACACAACTCTCTCGCAAACCCAAATTTCAACCTGAACCCCATATATATCTAAATACAAGCTTCAATAAACGTTTCTCATCACACGCAACTAACGGATACATACTTAACATGCCACAACTTCCCAAAAACAAAAGCACATTCGCTACAATTACACGTGATGCAAATTTAAAGCCTCCTGCATGCAACCCCGCCAAGCGACCTAACACCCTATCCACAACCTCACTCGAATTAACCTTCCTCGCTTCCTGAATGTTTTCAATAATGAACAATTCCACATACCTTGATGTGATTTACTAAAGGTCAACCCTCCCCCTGACCTATGTCCCCACTAATGCTATCTCCCACGTGCTAAGATTGGCTTACCCTTTTGACCATCATCCCCGTTGTTTCTCCCAAAAAGTTTTACCAATTCACCTACTTTTCGTAAATCCCGTGATCCCCTATAAAAAAATCGTGGTGTCATCCACATAGCCACGATTCCGCTTTTATCCCCACCCTTCCTCGCATTTCACCATCATTCACACCTCCCGTACAGCTCTGAAAAAAGGATCCTGAAGTAACGCAAAAGAATCTGCGTTTACAGGACACCCCTCCCTTTAAACCACGTTTCATTCCAATTAAATTCCTAACCTGCCATTTATCTGTACCCTAAACATACCCTGCTCATACAAAGCCATCGTCCAACTTACTATTCCTTCCCGAATCCCTTCCACTGCATGAATTTCCCATAAAGCCTCACGCCCCACACAATCGTATGCCGCATGCCAGTCCAAAGCCAGTATTCCCCCTGCTTTTCCCCTTTTCCCGCTTTCGTCAATGAACCTGCGTAAAATTACCTTCCCCCACACCATGATTTTCCCGGGGGTACCCCATATTGCCTTCATCCAAAAACTTTCTCTAATACCCTTTTAATTCATTCCCTAACATTTTCGCAAATATTTTATAATCACCACACATTAATGTTATCGACCTATAATTTTGGGACACAGTTCCCCGTACCCTTTTTTTGGAATCATAACCACAACGCCTGTTCTTTGTTGTTCCCGAGTCTTCCGCTTTTTTTTCATTTCTTTTAAATAATATCACTAGAAAGTTGGATAGGCATTCCCAGTTTTCCTTATAGAAATCACAAGGGATACCATCGATCCCCGGTGATTCCCAGAAATCATACTCTCACCGCTGGGCCTAACCTCCTCCTCATTATGCTTCCATTAAAATTTTCATTCGATCCTTATTCTCTAAATCACAACATACCCATTCACCTATTTTTTCTAGCACCTCCTTAGAGATCCCCACATTCTCATATTGCGATTCGTACCATTTATCCACATAGCAACTCATTCCCTCAGTTGTCGTAATGTACGCCCCCTGCTATGCGCCCCCCATTTGCTCGTGCACTTCCAACCCCATTAATTCTGTCGCCATTCGGCGTTTGCCTGCCCCCGCAGGACAACCGCCGAAGGGCGATCTCCCCATAATACCTCCTGTATGCCACTCGCTATCCGCGCAGCATCAAAATTACGATTATGGATATCCCCTATCATGCGCTTTAGTTTTCAATTTCCGCCCCCGGGTACACCCCCGTACCATTCACTAACAGTCCTGCAGTTGGTTTCCAGATAAGACAAAGTTCCACGTTGCTTTTTTCTTTCCCTCTACCCCACTCCTCTGATAGAAGTCCTCACTTTCTCTTCCCAAATTTCGTGTCCCCCCACTCAATAATATCACTCCCTACCCTACGGTTATCCCACCATTCCTTCCATACACTCGCAAAAGATTCCCTCAGGGCCCTTTTATGCATTAACCCAACATTCATTTTCCAGAAACCCCTGTACCGCCTCGGTAATCCCTCCCAATCCACGTCACCAGGGACTCCTCTATGGTCAGAGAAACTCACATTTAGAGCAAAAAATGGTTCGAACCATGATTCCCCTAGAAACATATATGCGGTCCAATCGTGCTGCATACTCCCTCCTAATAATGTATGATACTCCTCCCTACCTCATCCCCCCCACATCAAGACATTCACCCCCCGCATTTAAGTCCCCTAAAAAAAACCGAAAAAAAAAACCCTTCCCCTAGGTTCGACATCCTTGCGGCGATCAAGACAATTCCAATCTCCCCCAATGATCGTGACGGCTGGCAGCGACCTTAAATGATACCCCCAAAACATCCCTAAAAAAAACGTTTTTTTATTAGCATATCACTTTCCGCTGGTCCATGGGACGCCGATGAATCCTACCTGCACCCCACCCCTTTGCCCAACCACCCGCAAAAACCCTCCCCTCCTCCCCAACCTCACAGGTGTGTAAAGAAAACGGGCTGGCCTCTTTTATTAACACTGCCACACCTCCTTTCAATCTGCTAGAACAGCCCATGTACACTACATATTCAGGAATTATCAATTCCCCGGGAGATTTGTGATTGTGTTCCTGTAAAAACACAACGTCGGAACATGTTTCCTCAAAAAAGCCACCAGACAGTTCGCTTGTTGTCTGATTTCAAAACCATTAACATTTAGAGTTTTACACCTGAAGGTTCATTGATGGTTTTCCCTTAGATATCCCCAACTTTTTAACCCTTTGCTATTCCCCTCCACTTCTTCCCCCCGACTCTATGCCTTCCTCTCTATCTTGCTGAACATTTTTGGATCGCCCGTCCTCTCGGGTCTCATCGTGCCCTGTCTTTTCCCCGACCTTTGTCCGGGAGTAGAACGTCGTCATTATCTGTCGTCACCGCGCCCCTTTTTCGACAGCCACGATCGGTGTCATGTCAACTTCGGATCTATCATCCTGTGTTACCTACAGTCCCAAATGGTGTTCTTTCATTGGCTTTTGGACACCTCCTCCTCTTTTAACACTGAATCCTCCAGCCCACCCCTGGAGTCCATAGCTGTTGAAGTTCCAAACAAAAGTTTTGCCTCTCGAATGGATGCCCCCTGTCATCCTGGGCGGGTGTGTATGCATCCCCCAGCGTGCCGACACACGCCTACGTCCTCTCCACACCCGGTAGAGTTTTACGCAGGCAGGTTTACTCCTCTGTCTCCCCTCTACTCCTACTCCAAGTTTCCCAAAGCTGTGTAGCCCCAGCGTATGACTGCGGTACTGCTGTCACCTCCTTCCTCGTCGCTACCTCTGGTCTTCCACGCCTCGTCGGACTTGTGCTGCAAGTGGCATACGCCCACAGAGTCTACAGTGCGCCTTTGACTGATATGTCACATACACTTGCGTTGAAGTCCTCATTACCACTAAGACGTATCGGGTGCTTAAGGACATTTTCAAAGAAAGACCTTCTGGCATGAAAAAGGGGCCGTCACGCAGTTGTCCCAAAGCACCAGATGCACGGTGCTGTAAAGGTCAAAAAGTTCTTAAATCGCTTTCGTCGCTTCAAAGGGTACGTTGCGCCTTTCACCCATGTGTAAACACGGAGACATTCGAAGGGGACGGTAACACCCGGGTTAACGGTCTTATCACATCCTGGTATTAGAACCATATTTCATAGGTAGCCTTGTCTGAATTTGACGAATACCTTATTGCATTTAATGCTACACCGTAAAGGTCTTATTGCATTTCTACGTATCTTAGGATCGCCGTCAGCAGAATATGAGTTTTCTGACTATTAAAGAGCCGCATAAATCAAGCAGTGTGAGCGCCTGCGTCTCTTCTGCCTTAAGAGTAGACTGGTGAAAAATGCGCAGTGACTAGAGAAAAGAGCTCTGTGCGCCTGTCCACCAGCCCAAGAGCGTACGAAAAATGCCATATTACAACCATTACACAACCCACAAATATCTACAAACCCACTTTTACATATTATTTTTTTTTTTGTTTTATTTAAAACATTATAAATTACAAGGTGGTATAAAATATTAAATAACACCACAATACAGGATCTGGACAAGATTACTAAGAATCATATCAAGTGCAGAGAAATTTTTGAAAACCTTAAAAATAGGAAAGTGTAAAAACAGCAAAATACATGCACGCCTTCACTGACATACATTATAAAAATGATAAAATATCTGTCTCACACACAAAAAACTGTTGGAGGGGGCGGCCCCCCATGAAAACCCATCTATAAATACATCCACATCATTCGCACACAGAAGTGATCGAACATTAATTTATGCAACTTTATATATACATGCAACTGTTTATGTGATTTTACTTAAGAACAAATTCTGGTAATTATCCGAAAACATTACTCTATAACAAAAATAAGCATTACACAAATTACATAAGCGTATAAAGCATCAACAACTGTAAGATTTTTACAGCATACGTTGCATCAGCAACGAAAAGTGATGGAAAGTGATGGAAAACAAATTATGTAAAACAAAATATAAAAGCCATCTAAGAGGAAATAAATTCCCTACAAAATTACAATAAATACTACGAAAATACATATCAGAAAAATTATCTTTGCAAAAACTGGTAGACCAACATGGACAGTGACTTCTATAACTCCCTTTTTAATCACAAGGCCCTAATTTATACAAATCTTGGGTTTATCAAAACCTTTCACACAAAACTTACATGTCAACACAGCACCACGTAGTACATACCTTCCCGACCCTCACATTCTTTCGCAAAAACTTTACCTCATACACTCCCCCTCCGAAAACTAATGTCAACCTGCTTATAAAGGAAACCAGTCCTTTACGTATAATTAGATCGCCAAATGAATGAGGCCATTGACCGTAATTTTGCAGTAGGTCTCCGGAAAACGTGCCCTCCACTGTCCCCCGTAAATAAGTTTGTTCCTGCAAACCGTTCTATATATGCCTGCCGCAATTGCCCTAATTCTAATTCATTGTCCTCATCGCTCTCGGGCCGTGTGGGCAGGCTGCATTGTCCTCATCGCTCTCGAGCCGTGAGGACAGGCTGCGCAGTAGCTCCCGAATCATCTGGCTTTCTGCGCAGTTTTCATATTCGTCTCTCAACTCTTGAGTAGAGAGGACTTACTTGGAACTGCGCTCTGACCCCTGGTGGCAGGTGACAGTATTTTCATCATGGCGGAGAGTGGCCGCAGACGTGCAAACACTATCTGTTTGGAATTGGTGATAGTGAGGATGTTTTGACGCCTGGGGAAAGGACTGGGAAGAAAGCCTGGCATGATCTAATGCCTACAGATAAAAGTGGTTTAAAGAATGTTGAGCGTGAGCAAGGGGAAGGTGATGGGAAGTGGGGGGGCGGGGTGGGGATTCTCGCCAGGGTTCTAAGTGCGTTAGGGTGTCTAAGGGAAAGCCCTCATTACGGCCTTCAGGTGTCTTACTTTAAATGTTAATGGGTTGAAGGTAGTGGGCAAATGTAAAGTTCTGGAGGGTTATTTGAGGAGATATGTGCCAGACCTTGTGTTCTTGCAGGAGCATAATTATAAAAATTTAGGTGAATTGTCAATTACCGGATATGACGTGTACATGGGTTGTTCTACATGACTGAAAGGTGGTGTGGATCTATTAATTAAGGAAGCCAACCCGTTTCTTTTGCATAGGTGTGAGGTAGGTGAGGAGGGGCGGGTGGTTAGGGTCGAGGGTATGTGGGGTGGGGTTCGGGTGGGTTTCACTGGGGTGTATGGGCCGGCGGAAGGGGACATGGGTGTTAAAAACAGATTCTTTAGGGATGTCCTTGTCTACCATTTCAGATCGCTGCCAGGTATTAGAATTATAGGGGGTGATTGGAACTGTGTTGTCTGACGTAAGGATGTGGAGCCTAGGGGGAGGGTTTTTTGGAGGGGGTTTTAGGGGATCTGTTGAGAGGTGTGAATGTAGTGGATGTTGGAGGGGAGGTGGGCAGAGTGACACATACATTTATTAAGCGTGATTATGCGGCGAGGCCTGATCGCATTTATGTATCTCGGGGGGCGAGGGTGAGCAGTGTGTGTGCATTGAATGTAAGCTTCTCTGATCATCGAGGGGTTCTGGTGGATTTAAATTGGGAGGGTTTGACGAAGCGTTTTAAAGGTTTTTGGAAGATGAATATTGGGTTATTAAAAACAGGGGAGGGGAGGGAATCTTTTGTGTGTGCTTGGAAAAGGTGGTGGGCTGATGGAGGGGGGGGTTGATGTCATTGGGTGGTGGGACTCGGTCGGTAAGGGGAAGGTGAGGGATTTTTATCAGAAGAGGGGAAAGGAAGAGAGGCGGTTTCAATATGGGATTTTAAATTACCTTGAGGGTCAACTACAGAAATGCTATATGGGAGGGAGGGGTACATATCCGATGGGTGAGATTGAGGGTTTGAAACAACGGATTAGGGATATTCAAAATCGCAATTTTGATGCTGCAAGGGTTGCAGGGAGCCTTGATGAGGTCTTATGGGGGGACCGTCCATCGGTGTATGTCTTGCGGGAGCAGGGGACACGTCGTAGGACAACGGAAGTGATGAGTTTGCGGGTACAGGAGCAATTGGCGGGATATCGTCAGGGGCAGGTGCTTTCGTCAACAGAGGGTATGGGTTGTTATGTGGATGTGTGGTACGAGAAGAATGGTAAAAGTGTGGGGGTTAATTGTGAGGCGTTAGGCGCAATGGGTGAATGGGTAAACTGTAATCTAGTGCATAACGATCGATTGAGATTGAGTGGGCCTATAAGTGAGGAGGAGATTAGGGTGGCAGTGGACGGGGTGAGCGTAGGTAAATCGCCTGGTATTGATGGCATCCCTTGTGATTTTTATAGGGAAAACTGGGAGTGTTTGCATGGGATTTTGGTGGAGTTATTTAATACCATGAAAACCAGGGGTAGGTTGGGGGAACAGCAGAGAACGGGTGTAGTGGTCATGGTCCCTAAAAAAAAGTCTTGTGAATGTGTGCATGACTACTGTTTGATCACCTTAATGTGTGGCGATTACAAGATCTTCACTAAAGTGTTGGGAAATAGGTTGAAAGGTGTTCTGGCCAGAGTTTTGGACGAGGGTCAATATGGAGTGCCTGGGCATTCGATGTGTGGGGCAGGGGATTATACGTAGGTTCATAGATGAAAGTGGGGGAAACATCAAGGGTGGGGTTTTAGCATTAGATTGGCATGCAGCATATGACTGTGTGGAGCGTGAGGCGTTGTGGAAGTTTATGCAGTGGCAGGGGTTTGGGAGGGAAATCGTCAGTTGGACTAAGGTGTTGTATGAGCAGGCAACGGTTAGGGTACAAGTGAATGGTAGATTAGGTCAACCTGTTAGGATGGAAAGGGGCTTAAGGCAGGGATGCCCTGTGTCGCAGCTTCTCTTTGCATTGCTCCAAGACCCGTTCTACAGGGCTGTGCGTTGGGGCGTATGGGAAAGGATAGTGAGGGATGGGGTGTCTGTGGAACCGGGGATCGTTGGATATGTTGATGACACCACAGTGCTATTTAGAAGGTCTGAAGATTTACCTAGGGTTAGTGAGTAGGTGGGGAGTTTTGGCATGGCAACAGGGATGACGCTTAATAGAGATAAGTCGATGTTATTGAGGGTGGGGGAGGGTGTGGGTGGGGTATACGAACAGGGTAAAGGTTGGTCCCTGGTAAGTAGACTTAAGGTATGCGGGGTTGTTCACATGGAAAATCTCCTGGATGCACGGAAGGTGAATTCGAAAGAAGCTGTGGATAGGGTTTTGGGTAGATTAGTGGGTTTGCGTACAGGAGGTTTGACGCTGCACCAGCGTGCTATTGTGGTGAATGTGAAAATGTATAGTAAGCTGTGGCATGTGGCAGGTATATATCCCTTGGAAACATGTGATGAGAAGCGTCTGTTGAAGCGCGTGTATCAATATATATGGGGTTCGGGTTGTGAATGGTTGTTGAGAGATGTTGTGTGTCTACCGGTACGCCAGGGAGGGCTTGGGTTAATGGCACTGCATCGAAGGTTGTTGGGTTTGTACGTTAAGGAGCGTGAGGCGTTGTGGAAGTTTATGCAGTGGCAGGGGTTTGGGAGGGAAATCGTCAGTTGGACTAAGGTGTTGTATGAGCAGGCAACGGTTAGGGTACAAGTGAATGGTAGATTAGGTCAACCTGTTAGGATGGAAAGGGGCTTAAGGCAGGGATGCCCTGTGTCGCAGCTTCTCTTTGCATTGCTCCAAGACCCGTTCTACAGGGCTGTTTTCGTTGGGGCGTATGGGAAAGGATAGTGAGGGATGGGGTGTCTGTGGAACCGGGGATTGTTGGATATGTTGATGACACCACAGTGCTATTTAGAAGGTCTGAAGATTTACCTAGGGTTAGTGAGTAGGTGGGGAGTTTTGGCATGGCAACAGGATGACGCTTAATAGAGATAAGTCGATGTTATTGAGGGTGGGGGAGGGTGTGGGTGGGGTATACGAACAGGGTAAAGGTTGGTCCCTGGTAAGTAGACTTAAGGTATGCGGGGTTGTTCACATGGAAAATCTCCTGGATGCACGGAAGGTGAATTCGAAAAGAAGCTGTGGATAGGGTTTTGGGTAGATTAGTGGGTTTGCGTACAGGAGGTTTGACGCTGCACCAGCGTGCTATTGTGGTGAATGTGAAAATGTATAGTAAGCTGTGGCATGTGGCAGGTATATATCCCTTGGAAACATGTGATGAGAAGCGTCTGTTGAAGCGCGTGTATCAATATATATGGGGTTCGGGTTGTGAATGGTTGTTGAGAGATGTTGTGTGTCTACCGGTACGCCAGGGAGGGCTTGGGTTAATGGCACTGCATCGAAGGTTGTTGGGTTTGTACGTTAAACATAGTTATTTGAGGGAGGGCAGAATCACAGGTACAGATTTGGCATGGGTGAGAAGGGACTTGGTACGTTGGGTGAGGGGTAGGGATGTTCAGGTGTGTGAGGGAATGTTGAGGTTGTTGTGTTATGCAAGGGAGCCTGGCAGGGTTAAGATAGTTACACTAGCTCGGGTGGGTGGTGGGGAGGTAGTTGCTAGGGTTGTGGGTTTGTATCCGATGTATGCATGGAGTGATATATGGGGGCGCCTGCAAGGGTTGCGATTGAAGGCTGTGGTGCGGGAGGTAATGTTTAAATTTCTCCATAATATATTGCCGTCAGGGGAGGTATTAGGTAATAGGCATGTGCAGGAGGGACGGGAACGTTATGAGTGTGGGGGTACTGACACTGTTTTCCATGCAGTATATTTTTTGTGAAAGGTTGAAACCAGTGAGAGAGTGGTTCAGCAGGGTTTTACTTATGGTGGGTGGGGGTGGTATTTGTGTTCTACTGGCATTAAGCTTTAATGTGGAGAGGGTGGGGGTGCCAGTACAAAATGCGATGGGTTATCTGGTAGCCGACTTCGTGTATACTTCGTGGGTTTTACAGAGAGCGCCAGTGGGGGAGCGAATTAGGGCCCTGGCAGCGATATTTTATGGGACACAAAGGAGGAATAAGGATATCACTGGGAACAGATGGTATTTCAGATTTTCAGATGGATATCGTAGCTTTCGAGTGGAGGACTTATGGGCATTACAGATTCAGGGGACTTGACGAAGCTGGCTTCTTGAGGAAGGCGCTGGCGTGATTGGTGCATTTGGAGGACAAGAGGTGTAATGTGAGTTGTGTGGGTCAAGTGAGTGGCTTGGTGTCAGGGAATTTTTAATGACATGTGTTATGCGAAGTGAAGGGTTGAGACCTGGTGGTGGGGAAGTTTATGATTCTTCTTATTTTAATTTGGGGATATGAGAAACACGGGGGTTGTGAGGTAGTCAGATTCCTTTCAGGAAACTGGTATGAGTAAGATGGAGCTTTAATTTAGGAAGGGTTGAAGTCTAGTACTTTATGTGACTGTGAGCCTCTTGTGTGCATGATGACTGAAGGTTCTTATTATGCTAATGTATCATTTTTAACAAATGTACTTCCTGTGTCTTGCAGGGGTGTGGCTATGTATGAAGCGTGTTTAAGAAAGCATCTGTATTAAAATCTGTTGATTTATGTTTTTTTTTTTTTGGATTTTATTGGATTTTAATTTTTATATATTATTATTAATACTTAGTACTTCTATGAAGTGATGGTATGTTTACATAGACTATTTTATTATGCTGTATTGTTATGTAGGGGTTTAATTACGTGTTTGGAGAGGTATGCTGTCTATGTATACCGCTGTATTCATTGTGGTTTTTGTACGTATGTAATACATGTGTTTATGCATTTGTATTTCCTCGGTTATGCAGGAATGTGGTTATGTATGAAGCGTGTTTCAGAATGTTTGTATTTTCAACCATGTTAATTAATGTTATTTTATAGTTTTGGTTATGATGGTGTCGGCAGATACAGCTGTTGGGAATAGGGGGGGGGGTGCAGTGTGTGCTGTATTCTTATAGTAACGATTTGCACAGGGATGTTGCATACGGGTTGTTATAATGTTTTATTTCTAGATTTCCATGAGTATATGTTTTATGTCTGCATGTTAATCTGTATGCTTCCTTGTGTTGCGATTTACGTTATATGTTTTGTTTTCATTTATATATTGTTATTATGGGTTTGAACCACTGTAAAGTAACATCGTTAAAAAAAAAAAAAAATATTTGTGTATTGATGTTTTGTAATATCATTTTGTCATAATGTTTTAAGTATTATAAAATATGTTCCTAAACATATATGCTATAGGTCTAGCTATGTGATTATATAATATCTATTGTGGTGGAGGAGATAGGGGTATATGATTTATTATAGCATGTCTTTTAGTGCATTTTTGTAGTAGGATGACATATGTGGGGCACAAAGCTCTTATCTGATTTTTATTTATGCATTATGAACAGCCTAGGTGGCTCAAAGTGTATATAGCGACTGTCAGAATGTTGCGCAATTCATATGGTGTACTGTGCTTATGAATTATATTTTAGATACCTGTTTGTTAAGGGATGGTGGTTTTCTATATATTTATTTTTTATGTTGTAATATTACGTTTTAAATAAAATATAAAAAAAAATTCTAATTCATTGTCCTCATCGCTCTCGGGCCGTGTGGGCACGCTGCGCAGTAGCTCCTGAATCAACTGGTTTTCTGTGCAGTTTTTCTGTCAGTACTTTCATAATGGCGGTAGGTGGACGTAGGCGTGTCAACACTGTCTGTCTTGAACTTGTGAATGGCTCGCTCAATAATCAGAACACCCATCTTTTGCTGACGGCGATATTAAGAGATACGTATGGCATCGCAAATGAGGAGCTCTATGAAGTGTCGTTGAATGGTAGTTCAAGGCTATTCATCAAATTCCGGCAGAGCAGCACTTATGAAAATATGGTGGCCAGGTACCAGGATGTGGTTAAGCCGGTTAACCCTGGTGTTAATGTTCGCCTTCATGATGTATCACGGTTTTACACCTGGATCAAGGTGTGTAATGTTCCTTCTGAAGCTGACGAGAGTGATTTAAGGAACGTTTTTGGACGTTATGGTACGGTGCATTTGGCGACATTGGGACGCTGGCATGATGGACCACTTGTTGGTATGCCGGAAGGGTCGTTTTCCCTTAAAATGTCCCTTAAGCACCCTATACCATTCGTACGTGGTGATGGAGGACTTCCACACTCAAGTCTTCGTTACGTACACGGGTCAGAGGCATATGTGTCGACTTTGTGGGACATATGACCACATCACGGTGCAATGTCCTATGCGACGAGGAAGATCAACGGCTGATACAAGGACTGATGATGCACCGAAGCAGCAAACATATGCTACGGCAACGCAGCGTGAGTCTCTGGCACGGGAGACGTGGAGTGAGGAGGTAGAGAGGGAGACAGAGTTGTCTTCTGCATGTATGACCCTACCTGGCGTTGGTGTCGGCGACGGCCGAGGATGATTCTGCAATTGCTCAGGATGTAATGGAGGCATCCATTCAGGAGGCTCTGAATGAATTGTTGGACGTTTCGGCGTCTGCGAGGATCCATGCTGGGCTGGAAAATGAGAGTGTAGAGGCAAGGGCAGGAGGCCCCAACGTGCAGGTCGCGTGTGGTGTGGAAGCACAACAGGTTGTAGTGGTGGATGTCCACAGGGATAATAGTCTAGAGGAGGATATGGTTGCAGATCGTAGCTCTCGCAAGAGAGCTGCTGTGAAAACCGATAGTGATGACTTTTTTGACTCCTGGGCAAAGTTTCTGGGAAAAAAGCATGGCACAATGTGACCCGTAGAGATACGGGTGGAAAACAAAGTGTGTTCAGCAGTAAAAGGGGAAAGGGCAAGGGGGTTGTGTGGAGAGAGGGGGTGCTCATAAGGTTTAGAGTGTTAGGTCTCTAAAGGCAAGCCTCCATTGTCCTTAAAGTGTATTACCTAAATATAGGGTGAATCATTAGACAAATGTAAGAGTCTGGAGTGTGTTTTTAAAGAGTATGTACCTGACGTTGTGTTCCTGCAAGAACACAATTACAAATCTTTGGGGAGAGTTAATGATTGATGGATACGATGTGTACATGGGTTGCTCTGCACGACTAAAAGGTGGTGTGGCATTTTTAATTTAAAGAAGCTAGCCCGTTTTCTCTGCAAAAATGTGAGGTAGGGGAGGAGGGGCGGGTGGTTCAGGTGGATGGCACATGGGGTGGGGTACAGTGGGTTTCATAGGGGTGTATGGGCCTGCAGAAGGAGACATGGGCATAAAAAAAATAAATTCTTTTAGGGACTCCTTGTTTACCATTTAAGATTGTGCCAGTCGTAACGATTCTAGGAGGTGATTGGAACTGTGTTGTTCGACGTAGGATGTAGAACCTAGAGGAAGGGTTTTTTTCAAGGGTATTCAGGAGATCTGTTGCGAGGTGTGAATATAGTGGATGTGGGAGGGGAGGAGGTGGGTGGGGTCATGCATACGTTCATTAGGTGTGATTATATGGCAAGGCTGGATCGAATCTATGTTTCTCGGGGAGTGAGGGTAAGCAGTGTTTGTGCATTGAATGTGAGCTTCTCTGATCATTAGGGTTTTGGTGAACTTGGATTGGGAGGGATTGCCAAAGCGTTTCAGGGGTTATTGGAAGTTGAATGTTGGGTTATTATGCAAAGGGGGTGGGAGAGAATCTTTTGAGAGTGCTTGTGTTATTACTGTTCTTACTGCTGAACAGCGGTTTAGTGCCGATGAAGGTAGCGTAGGTAGCAATGTACGGCCCTGGGGTAGTTTGGTTTAATTGGGTTGGAGTTTGGGAACAACGGGCAGTGTGAGGGAGTGACCGCAAGCTATCGTGGAGGGGGAGCACCTGTGTCTGTCACGTTAGGTCTAGGAGTGAGAGGGGTGGGCTGTGCTTCCACTGACCTAGGTAGGCCTCAGGGGCAGCACTGATCCGCTAGGATAGTCAGAGAGACGGCAGGCTGTGGCTTGCGTCAGGGACATTTGGCTCGTCAGCACCTCGCGGGGTGACGGGGGCCTGGGTTGGATTCACAGTGGCCCTGAGAGGGATCTGGCTTCGCTCATAGTAAATCAAAATGGGCAAAAAAATAAGGCAAAATTATCAGGGAAGGAAAAAGTTTTGCCCGGTGTTTATCAGTATAGACCCAGAGAGCAGATGGAAAAAATTTTATACGGTTTTTCCATACTGCAAGTTGACCATCGCTGAACGTTGTTGACCCAATCTGCAACAAAGACGACGTTGATTTCTGGTGATTTAACTCAGGCGCACGCCCTGAATATCGGTTTTTTTTTGTTTAACAACTGGGGCACATATGGACAATTTACATCCATGGAATTATTACCCTGGGACCTTCAATGTTTTAATTTCATGAGTTTCCCCGGGGTGATCTATTACAACTGGGGTTACATTGGCATTTTCCATTTTCAGAAAAAATGGGGCGGGGGCGGTGGTTTAAGTCACGGAAATTCTTTGCCTTGGTCGAGGCCTAAGTTTAAAATTATTCCTTTGACCGTGCATGGGGAAAAATGACTTTGCCCCAACATTGTTATGGGCTTAAAAACCCCTTTTCCTCTCTTGGGTCATTTTGGGGGGCAACATTTATTTTGTAAGGTGGGTTTTATGTTCCCGTACAATCTCCCTCCCCTCAATTATTGCCACGGAGCTGTGTGGCGGTAGGCCCAAACTTTGGGGCAAGTTTTGGGGATCCTGGGGGGTTGCACTGGGTTGAGAAAATAACTTTGGGGAATTGGGTTTCCCCTTTGTTCCGCGGGGCTTTTTCTACGTTTGAAACCTATAGAGCTTTCAAAAAGGTTCTTCGTACCGGGAAGACAAAGGGTTTCCTCATTTTATACACTGGGGTTTCAGTATCTAAGTAGGTTAGGTAGAAACAGAATTTCATTTGGTAAGCCCCCTTGAAAAAGCCAACAAAGCAAAATGGGGTTCACCGTCGAGCTGTTTAGGGAGGAATTTTTGTTCATGAACATTTGGGGGGCTATTTCCCCTATAGTACAATTGGGTTACGGTTACTCTGGCACCTCCAGGGCTTTTTCGATTTGTACGTTCGAAGACCCCTTCTCGCAGGGTGGGTGGAGCTATGGCGCTTATGAATGTTGAAAACTGGGGCAAAATCCTGCATTATGCCATTTATAAAATAGACCCCTTGTCTGACAGAAGGCACGTGGGCAAATAGCGAAGAACATCCACGGGAAAACAATAGCGACCCTTTCCGGGTTTTATCAGGAAAGGGGATAATTCACTGTACCCGGTCAAGTTATTACCTTTCAAGCAGGTGCTTATTTCCTTTTCCCCAGGGGCGGAAGTTGTCAAAAGGTCGACAGAAGTTCTCTCCCCGGGGCCCTTTTTTAAAAGGGTACTTTTGAAAGGGGTTAGGACCTGTAAGGGGGACCCCTTTGCTGTTTTGGAAACAACACAGGTGTACATGCTTGGCAAAAGTCCCCTGCCATCAGGCCAGAAATATTTCATTCGTCCCCGTTTGTTTCGCGGTCCTTCCCGGGGGCGTACACCTGGGACATTGGGATCAACCCCAAAAGTGTGGTATCTGGATCTGGTATCACCAGTTGGTATACGGTTCTGCGGGGTCCCAGCTGTGAACACGGGCACAGTACTCCTTGGTTTTTCCACCAAATCCCTTTGTGGGGAGATTGACCCGTAATCCGTCCCCCCTTGGGCAGGAAAAGAAGGACGGGAGCCAACAGGGGGCCTGTCGTTGGGTTTCGGACCTCAACAGAGAACGAATTTCCCACACCCCGAATGCTAAATTTTCTCGACGGGGACGCTAAAAAAATTTTGTTACTGGGGCATAGCAAATTTCAGGGGTTGTAGTCATTGAAAGTGAGCGCCCCCCGAGATGCTTTCCCGAGGGTTCTTATTCGCAAAAAAGGGGGCCCTAAGGGGAAATGATCTGTTAAATTTTATAGGATAATGAAGATGATATCCCGAAAATGACTCAGGGCCCAACAATGGTAAAAATTTAGCTCTGTCACTGAATAATTACTTCCGCTTTTAAGAACCGGCTAGCAAGGGAATAGGGTGTTGTTTACCATTAATTCCCGTGACAAGACTGCACCCATGCCCAAATTTTTGGCATCGTCGTCAAAAGGGAAATGCCTTGGTGAAATCAGGGGAATTAAGGTTGGGGGTGTTTAAATTGTTTTTTTAATAATGACAAAACTCGTTCTGATCCCCGTCCACTCAAAAAAGGGGGATCCCTTTTTGAGAAGGTGTCAGGGGTGCAGCAAAAGGGGGAGAAAACCCGCGATAAAGGTGCGGTAGAAAACCCGCCGGCCTATGAAGGACCCGGGCTGCATCCGCCATCATGGGGCGGGGGAAATTTCTGCACGGCCCAGATTTTAGATCGTCCCTCTTTTTTCCTTCTGGTCACTACGGACCCAGAAAATTTTTTTTCCTTCCGGGGAAATGCCTTTGGGAGCTTTACCTTAGATTTGCCCGGCTAGCCGTCCAATACCCTGTCAAATTTTCAAGATGTGACGGGCTCTTGCGACATGCTAGAGACACCAGGAGACCAAAAAGCGTGCCCCTAGGGGGGGACGGAAAAAATTTTGTCATCAAACGACAAAATGATTGGCTTCCCCGCAAGCTGAAGGGCTTTCCCCCTGAAATGGTAATGACCATTGGCATAGGAAAGCGTCAACTCCTTCTCTATCATCGAGGGGGGTCTGCCCGAACCTTTAAGAAAATCAAAGTTGAAAAGACCTTATTATCGCCGATGTTTGCAACAGGTCGTTTAGAACTGGGAATGGAAAGGGTTGGATGGTACACATTCGTTTCCTGCTGGGGGGGTTTCCGTCTTTCTTTCCAAATTTTAAAGGGGAGTTTTTTTCCCCGGGGGGAAAGTGGGCTCCTCAATAACTCCCTACGGAGCAAACCCTGTAATGAGTTTTTCGGGAAGACTCTTTGCGCATTGGCAGGGGGTCGCAGGTACATAAATGGGTTTAGTACCTTTTTCCAAATTTGGGTCGGTGAAATCAGTGGGGGGCAAACCATCGACTCACCATTAGTGCAACTGCAGAACGTCACGATTTTAGAAACCCGGAGAAGTTTTTGGACCTCTTCAGGGTAAACTGTCAAAGCTAGATATCTTCCTGCCTGACCCCCCCGGGGGTTGGGAAAAGTCACAGCAGACCCGCCTGGGGAAAATGCACTCACAAGGAAGTGCTGGGGCTTCACCCTCCACCCACCGGGGGAGGGGTCTGACAAGGGCGACAAATGAGGTATTCTTTCCAGGGGAAATTCTCGACTAGCTGTTTTCAACAAGGACTTTCAACTTCCCCGTTGCACGTGTGCAAGGTGGTTTAAGGGAGAGGCCCCCTGACCCCGGGATGTGTTTGTAACCAGCACAGGTCTCCTTCAAAACTTGCTCCGTACACCGTAACGGAGTGAGCGATTTTTGACAAAGTGAATATACTTTGTACAGCAGTAACTCTGTCGCTGATGCCATGAAGTCAGACAGTCGCCTGCCGACAGGGATCGCGGCTTGACAACTGCTGGTCTCTACAACAGCGTCAAGGGTTAGAGTGAAGGTTTTGACTGGGCGTCCCCCCAATGGGTTTTATGGTAACAGCGCTGATGGCCAGGGGTGATGGGCAACGAGCTCTACTAAAGAGGTCGATCGACAAGGCCGACCCCGGGGAGAAATTTTGTATGGAAACCACCGGTTTTCCAACGATTCTAGGGACGTGCATACCTAGACGAGTAGCACGTATGGATCCTAAAGGGAAGCCCCAGAAGGGCACTCCACTCCGTTTTAATTCCGCTTTTCCCCCAGCGGATCTAAAAAGGTCCCCAAGTCTGCCATGGTTTTTTAACCCATGAGCAGGTCACCATGGAAAACAATACCACTACGACTAAGAATTTGCGGGCAGCTTGTGACCCCGGCCACAAATTCTAGGTTGTGCGACGCGAAACCCCGCGGGTTTTCCTGAACTCCTTCCAAGGGCTGAATGGCAGACGGCTCTGTCAAAATGCCGCGTGAAGGCCAAATCTCGGAAAAAAAATGGGGGCGGGCAAGTTTTTAAACCCCCGAACCTGTTAAGGAAAAGCTGAACAGGCTTTGTGGGAAAGGGGGCTCATGAGCGGTCCACATGGGGGGTATACCGAACATGAAGGGGATAAGGGCCCACGATATCCCGGAGTCACAGTGCTGAGGCTCGACGCTTGTTGACGAGGCTCGACCTGGAAGGTACGGTACGGCTCGGCAACAACGTCAAAGACACTCTGTTTCCCCCACTGTCGGAAGCGTATCACTGCCCCCGGGGGGCGAATGCATTGCGGCGGGACGGAATACAGCGACTCCAACGGGTTACTTGTTTTCGCGGTTTTTTCGGACGTGCCCCTTTCCCCCCAATAGTGGAAGGGCTTTACGAGCACGGCATTTAAACGACGACTGCTTGCTCCCCTCAGCTACAGCATCTTTGCAGTTGTTAATCATGGGAGGTATGATGGAAGTATTTTGGACATACAGACTCCCTCCGAGGCTGAGCTGGGGACGGGGCGGTTACCTTGATATGAGCATGGGGACGGTTATGGTTACTGGGGGTACTGAGGTGGGGACGGGTTTCGGTTTTCTGGGGTACTGAGCGTGGGGGCTGTGATGGTTACTTTGCGGGGACTTAGTTTTTTAAAAACTCCGACGGTAGTGCCCCGTTTTCCAGTTGAAAAATCCCCTCACCTTAGGGGTGGGTTTGGGGGGGGGTGTTTCTGGCGACGTTTCGCCCTGGGCCCAAAATCGATGATCCCTTTTTTTGAGACTGACTGTTGTTATGTGGTCAATATTTTTACTTAGGCGCGTGTTAGTGGGAGGGGGTTTGAAACTTTGTGGGGGTGGCTGCTACGGCGCAAAAGTGACTTCCCCTGCGCTGCGGGGTCACTGTGGGCGGCCCGGAAGGATGGGGAGGGGATCATCCCCCAAAAACGGAAAACCTTTCCCTTGCTCGGAAGGCGGTTGAGGAGTCGATGGCGTCTATCCCCAGGACGTCGTGGAGGGCCGGTCCCAGCGCTCAATGGCAACCCCGAGGTTAGGGGCGGGATCCCCCCGCAGATGCCGACAGCCCGATGGGGATGATGTTTTACAGCAATAGGCCACACCACCACCCCTTAGTGGGTTGATGGCATCATAAAGTCGTGGGGGCTTGCTCGAACCGGCAAACGCAAGCCAGGGGGCTTTCGTGCCGGTATTGCATTTGGCCAAAACGTGGTAACGTGTCAAGTAAGGGTTGGGACACGCCGAAATAATGCCTAAAAATTTCCCCCTTAAGTTATCCCAAGACTGAAACTTACAAACCCCGGCTGCCAAAGGCACCTATATCACCCGGGTGGATCCAGCTGCAACAGCAGCAAAATGCTGTGTATCTTGGACTATCAAAAAGAGCCTGAACAGTCGTCCACTGACTGCAGCCATGGCTCTAAAACTTTTGAACGACCCCCTCAAAAATAAGGGGGGTTGGACGTGAGCCGGCCCACGGTGGGAGGCTTGAGCACAATTGACCAACTTCGTGGGGTTTCGTGCCCTGCCGCGTGTTTCACGTGGCGAGGCACCTTGCTGGCACCCCGCAGAAACTGGGCTAACGGCATGGCCACTGCGTGTCTTTGTCATGACGTAATTGTTCAAAGCAAGTGGTCACGAAGGGGGAAAAAAAGTCAAGCAAGAAATGGTTTGCACTGGCTACAATTTAAAACAGAGCAAAGGAAATCGCACCACAGTATAGGTAAACTCTTAGTGATAGAAATAATTTTAGCAAACAACAATTAAAAAAAGGGAAATTTGGGACATTGAACCAAAATAAGAGATGTTGAAATGAAGTACTAAGGGAAGTGCCAAAATGAAGCAAAGGGTAGTCAAAAATTTTTACCAGGAATCTGGGAAAAAAAATTTTTAAAAGGGTTGAACTTAAAAAATGTAGCAAAAAGCACAAAAAATCAAAATAAAAACATTACACAACCCCAAACTGTGCTGCAACACAGTTTTAAAAAGATTGGGGTGTAGCAGTTGCAAATTGAAACGCAATTAAAAAAAGGGGAATTTACTTGCAAAGGGAGTTGGGGACGAAAAATATCGGGAGGAAAAGGCCAAAAAATCACAAAAAAAAATACACGTATTCCAAATTGTATATTGCAAAAAAAAAAATTAATAAAAAGCAAATTATTAAATTTAAGAATATGGCAAAGGTTTTCTGGGGTTTGCAGGGGTACACTGGCAAAAAAAATTGCACAATTTAAGGTCAAATTAAATTTAAATTACAAGGAAATTTTTGGGGTTTTTTTTAGGGGGTTCCCCAAAAATCCCTAATGATTGGGGGTTTTTTGAAAATGAATGAATTGGGGTTTTCCTTTTTTGGTTTGTGGGGTTGGGGGGGGGTTTTGGGTTGGAAGATTGTTTGGGTTTTTTGTTTGGGATTCTTTTAAAGGGTAAAAAAAATGGGGTTGTCCAAATTTATGGCCCTTTTTGGGGGTTTTGGGGTTAATGAAAATTTTTTTTTGGGGGTTTGTTGGTTGAAAATTTTATTTTAGGTGCGTGTAAAAAATTTGGAATTTAAAAGTGGGTGAAAAAAAAAAATTTTTGGTGTGTGTGGTGTTTTATGTGAATGTTTTTTGGTTTGGTTGTAAATTTTGTTTTGGGCAACCCCTTAAATAAATTTTTGGGTGGGGGTTGTTTATTAATTTGGTGGGGGTGGGGCGGTTTGGGTTTTTGCGTTTTTTCTGTGTCTGTTCCCCCCTTAGTTTGTATCTGTATGGGGTTTTTTTGTGTTTGTGGTTGGGGGGGGGGTTTGTGGGGTTTTTTTGGAATGGTGGGTGGCCCCCGTGTGTTTTTTTTTTTCCCGGGGGTTTGGGGGTGGTAGGGTTTTGAGGGGGTTTTTTTTTTGCGTGTGTTGTGTTTGTGGGGTAAGTTTTTGTCCCTTTTGGGGTGGTTGAAGGGAAATAAAAGGGGGTTTAAAAGGGGTGGTGGGGGTGGTGTTTTTTTTGAATTGGTTATTTTGGTGTGTGGTGAATGGCTGGCTTGGGGTGTGGGGTTTGGTTTTTGGGGGGTTTTTTTTAGGGGGGTTTTTTGGGGGTGGACGTGTTTAGGGGGTTTTTTGGGATGGGTGTTGTGTTTGGGGTTTTGTGTTGGGGGCCGGTGGAAAAGGTGTTTTTTTGTGTGGGGGCTAGGGTTGGTTTTTGAGGGGTTTTGGGATGTTGAACTTGGGGGTGTGGGGGGGTGGGTGGTGCGCCCTCCCTTTTTTTGTGTTTTTTTTTGGGGTTTGGAGGTCTTTGGTGTAAGAGGGGTTATTTGTTTTGGAAGGTGGTTTGGGGTTTTTTTTGATGGCTCGAGTGGTTTGTATGGGGTAAAAGGTGTGTTTTTCCCAATGTTTTAACTTTTTTTTGTGAAAGGGTTTGTGGGGGTTTGCAAAATTGGGGGGTGTTTGCTTTTTTGGGTTGGGTGAGAAAAGGATTAATACCGAAACCTTAAAACCCTGTTTACTTTTAATAAATTTTTTAAAAAAAATAAAAAAGGGAGCATAATGGGAAAAGAAAGTAAGGGCTAGGCGTGTTCCACGCAGGGGGGTCTAACTTTAGGAGATTCACTTTTTGGGGGAACCCCCTTTTTGGGGGGGGGAACTCGGGGGGGAATTGAGGGATTTTTACAGAACAGGGAAAGGAAGAGGGAGGAAAATTAAAAATTTTGTTTTCCTTATTGAAGGTCAATAAATCTTTAAAAAGGGAGGGGGGGTGATAAATCCGGTGGGGTGGATTTTAGGGGCATTTAAAATTTTGAATTTGGCCAGAATCCGGGGGGAAATGATGGGGGTTTTAAAGGGGCACTGTTTTGGAAATCTTGAAGGCAGGGAAACGGGGCAGGGGGCCCGGGTTATGAGGGTTAATTTCAGGAGAAAATTAGGGGTTTGTAGGGGATTTGTAACGATATGGGGTTTGTTGGAATTACGAATGCGGCAAAAGGGGGGTAATGGGAGGTGTAGGGGAAAGGGGAAATGGGTATGTTGTAATCTCGAGCATAAGGATCGGTTGAATCTGAGTGGGCCTATAAGCGAGGAGATATTAGATTGGCAGTGGAGAGCATGAGTGTGGGAAAATCACTGGGGATTGATGGTATTACTTGTGATTTTTATAAGGAAAACTGGGAATGTTTGCATGAATTTTTAGTGGTTTTATTTAATGCTATGAAAACCAAAGGTAGATTGGGGGAACAGCAACGTACGGGTGTGGTGGTCATGGTCCCAAAAAAGAAGTCTTGTCATTACGTACATGATTATCGATCGATATCTTTAATGCGTGGTGATTACAAGATCTTTGCTAAAATGTTAGGGAATAGGATGAAAAGGGTCTTGACAAGTTTTGGATGAGGGTCAATATGGTGTGCCTGGGCGATCAATGTGTGTGGGGCAAGGGATCATACGTAGTTTATAGACGAAAGTGTGAGGGAAAATAAAGGTGGGGTAATTAGCATTGGATTGGCATGCGGCATATGATGTGTGGAGCATGAGGCGCTGTGGAAGTTAATGCAGTGGCAAGGGTTTGGGAGAGAAATAGTCAGTTGGGAAAAGGTTGTTGTATGAGCAGGCTATGGTTCGGATGCAGGTAAATGGTAGGCTAGGAAAACTAGTTAGGATGGAAAGGGTGCTTGAGCAGGGTGCCCTGTGTCACAGCTTCTCTTCGCGATTGATTCAGGATCTGTTCTATAGGGTTGTGCGAGGGAGTGTAAGGGAGGGAGTGAAGAGAGATGAAGTGGCGGTGGAACCAGGGATCATGGGTTATGTGGATGATACCACGGTTCTATTTAGGAGGTCACAGGACTTACGAAAGGTGGGTGAATTGGTGGAAACGTTTCGGAAGGCAACAGGGATGACGGTTAATAGGGAAAAGTCTAGCTTATGGAGGGTGGGGGATTGCGTGGGTGGGGCTCTAGGACAGGAAGAAGGCTGGCCCTGGTGTGTCAAATTAAGGTGTGTGGGGTTGTTCATATGGGAAACCTTCAGGAGGCGAGGGAGGTGAATTCGAGAGAAGCTGTGGATAGGATTCTGGGTAGATTGGCGAGATTGCGTACAGGAGGACTGACGTTACATCAGCGTGCTATTGTGGTGAATGTGCTTTTGTATGGTAAGCTGTGGCATATGGTAGGTATATATCCATTGAAATCCGTGCGATGAGGAGCGTCTGTTGAAGCGTGATATCGATAATTTGGGGTTCGGTATGTGACTGGTTATCGAGAGATGTTGTGTGTCTTCTGGCATGCCGGGAGGGCTGGGGTTAATGGTTGTTGCATCAAAGGATGTTGGGCATGAATGTTAAACACAGTTATTTGAGGGAGGGTAGGGTTGCAGGCACAGGTTTGGCATGGGTTCGAAGGGATTTGGAGCGTTGGATGAGGGGTAGAGTTGTCAAGATGTATGAGGAAATGTTGAGGTTATTAATTTATGCACGAGACCCATGCAGGGTCAAGATAGGAAGACTGGCTCAGGTGGGTGGTAGGGGGTGGTTGCTAAGGTGGAAGGTATATATCCGATGTATGCCTGGAGTGATATATGGGGCCGTTAAAAGGGTCACTATTGAAGGCAATGGTAAGGAGGTAATGTTTAAATTTTTCCACAATATTTACTGTCTGGAGAAGTGTTGGCAAATAGGCGTGTGCAGGAGGGTGGGGAGTGTTGTGTGTGTGGGGACATTGACACTGTCTTTCATGCGGTATTTTTTTGTGCGAGTTGGAACCAGTGAGGAAATGGTTTAGTAGGGTTTTACGTATGTTGGGTGGAGGTGTAATTAGCTTTTAAGAGAGTTAAGTTTGGATGTGGGGGGTGGGGTTGCGGTACAGAACGCAATGGGTTATCTAGTCACGGACTTTGGTTTATACGTCATGGGTTTACAGACATGTGTCAGTAAGGGAGAGAATCAGGGCATGGCAGCGATATTTTATGGACGCAACAGAGGAATAAGGACATCACTGGGAGCAGTGGTATTTAACCTTTTCAGAGAGATATCGTAGCTTCCGCATCAGGGACTTATGGGCGTTGCAATTTTAAGGGTAAAATGAGGCTGGCTTCTTGAGGTATGCGTGGGCGTGTGTGATGCTTTGATAAGTAAAGGTGTGCGTACGGTGTAATAGTTGTTCGGTAAGCTTGGCTAGTTTCAGAAGACTGCTTAGTTTAAGGTTAATAAGATATAATGCTGTAATGATATAATGATTAGTTATGCATTTGAGAAAGTTCAGAGATTATTTCCAACAAAATTTCACTGAAATGGATCAATTTAGCCATGCGTTTGTAAGAGTCCATTTATTTTGTAATAATGAATATTTCAATGTGAGTATGTTGTGACTTTTCCCCTTTACTGCATAAAGCTTTTAAGGAGACACATTACAAATTCATTATTTTAAAAATGTCTGGATTTCTCCTAATATAAATACTTAATCATTCTGTGGAATCTGCTGTGAGTAATTCGTCTGTGATCAAAAGGTTCCAAGATTATACATATGCTGTATAAATTTTGCAGTTGTTGATGATTTATGTGATCGCATAATTTGTATAATGTTTATTTTTATTATGGAGTCATGTTTTAGAATAAGTACTAGAGTTCGGTTTTAAGTAAAAGCTCATAAACAGTTGCATATCTATATAAAAGTTACATAAACTAATGTTTGATCACTGCTGTGATCATTAAGTGTGCGAATGATGTGAATGTATTTACAGATGGGTTTTAATAGGGGGGCTCCCCCAAGTTTTGTGCATATGTGTCAGATATTTTATCATTTGGTACAATGTGTGTCAGTGAATGGTATGTATCTATTTTGTGTGTTTGTTACATATTTCTATTTTGTATTAGGTTTCAAATTTTTCTTCTGCAGTTGTGGTATGATTCTTAGTAATCTTGTATAGATCCTAAATTGTGGTGTGATTTAATATTTTATACAACCTTGTAATTTATAATGTTTTAAATAAAATGTAAAAAAAAATTCTAATTCCCCCCTCCCCTATGTCCCTCATCCCCCAGGAAATATACAGAAAATCCGCCGCTACATACATAATCACCCTTTTCACTTCCCTTGAGACCCCGCATACTTCTAATGTTAAGGGTGCCATCTCCAAATTTCGGCCTACCGTTCCTACTCTTTTATTTTTCAACCAATTTTTTTTATTTTTGGTGTACATTTAGAGGTTCATATGTAGAAGAATGTGACAAAGTTTCAGTATGATTGGCCAACAAACAACAGAGAAAAAAATATTTAATGACTTTTCATATATGGCAGCAAGGCATGACAAAATGGCACTTCGAGTGGCACTTCCGACAGTCCCAACCGTTAGAATACATCTGACACGAATTTTGGATGCACATGTTTCATCTAATATATCTTATTATCATGGATGTGGAGAAATTTTCTCCAGGAGGGGGGTATCAGCCCCCTTCAGCCCTTTCAGCCCCTTCAGCCTCTTTCAGCCCTGAGGGGCCAAGCCCTCTCAGAAGGGGCGAGCATCTTGTTTACTCCTAGAGTGAGTAATTGATCACAGATGCTATGCCACGTAGTCAAGTGACCTCTGCTCCTTGCAGTGGTGTTGCAAAGTGTATTTTTATAAGAGACAGTACATTCTTACTTTAGCAGGACAATTAAGGAAAATCCTGCTCCCACTTTATTACCATAGTAAAGATAGTGTACATTGTTGTCTATGCTTAAGACAGCAAGAAACAAACATTCTGCTTTGCTTCATCGAGGAGGTGACAAGGATGCAAGGTACTAGGTCAGCGTTTTTTTTGTGTATCAGGGGCAGTGACAGCATGGAGCGCTGTGGCGTCTTGCAGACTATCTTTGACTCTAGTGAGAGTGACACTGATGCCAGGATAACTAGCAAAGAACACTGATCTGTGCGTTAGTGTGAACAAAGTGTCTCAAACACAATAAACATAAGAGAAGTGTGATCAGCTTCTCTTGTGATACATTGTGAACAATAAGACAAATCTTGTGGAACATGTGTACCGTGTGCGTTTCCTAGCAATGGAAGACGTGGACATCAGGGACACTTCAGCTTCTATCAAGTCACCGATACCTGTCGAAGGTGTTGAGAACACCATAGCTCACGTTACAAAGAGCAAGGTATGTTACGAATTTCTTGTAGATCGGGGGATTGCGCAGTTCTTGAGTCACAAGGAGTTTGTAATCAACCTATAATCGGCAGTAAGGTGTGGACTTTTGAGTCCAAACAAGTAGGTATTTCGTCAGCCATCATCGAATGAAATATGCTGACATAACACCCCCTAGGGGTAATTTATACTTACAAATTGTATCTCTTGACAGCCCAATGTTGTGATGGTTTCGACAGCTAGACCTCGTCTGCAGGGGCGGCTGTGTAGACGATTTGCTGTCATTTATCAGCTAAGTGTTCATTATATATAGTTATAATTTAAACACAGCAGGTAAGGCCAATATCTTCAACAATGGAAAAAAAAAAAATACATTTGATAGACTTTTTGGCATTCACCAAAATAAAAAAATAAAAAATATTTGATATATTCCAAAAAAAGAAAAAGCAAATATTCAAACACACTTTGTTTTATATTGTCAGTGAAAATCATTTCAATACAATCATTAATAATGGTGTACTTTAGCGAAATAAGTGAAAAAGTTACTTCCGAGATATAGGCCTGGAACGCCGGCCGGCCCGCCGTCTCCCAAAATTTTTTTTTTCGCGAAAATCGCGTTTGTTTCAGTGGTTTTCAAAGTAAACTGATGTTCTAGTGCAGTTATCCTCTTCAAAATACCGTTTTCTATCACTCACAGACCAAACAATACAACAAGGAGACGAGGAGTAACTCATTTATATCGAAATATTGCTGGTGGACTCTCGCCATAAGAGAGCCTATTTTATTCAGTCTAGAGCATATAACATGTTTGTTATTTATAGTGTTTATCATATCATATTAGATCAATTCTGATAGACAAATAAGCCGTATAGTTGATATAAAAGCTGATATAAACGTAATAATGAAGTGATTTCACCTGGCACCATCTGGAGGGGGAGTACTGCCGAATGTTCTCAGATGGCTCCCGATTGGCTGGCACTCTACTGATAAGCTCCACCTACTCTTATATGATGCCAAATAATCAATTATTATATTAGAAAGAATAATGCGAAGAAAAAGCAATAAAAAACAAGGAAAAAATTCCCAAAAATACATGGGTTGAGAACAGACGCGCTACCTACATCGCCGTTACCATACCTGATATAAATGACTATAATTTCTTGTAGAAACGTCTTAGAACATTAATTTTTGTACCATTGTGTTGCCAAAGAGTTAAGCTATTTTTCGGTATATATAACTCAATTTCCATAATTTTTCGATTTTTGGTTGAGCTCGCGTGGAAAATTGCCCACGTGCAGAGTTTCTACATTACCCCCACCCATCAACCTAAAAACCTTCGCTAACCACACCCTTACCTCCCTCAACTCTTCACAGAAATAAACCGCATGAAAAGCTGTTTCCTGTTCTCCACATTGATCGCAGGTCTGTTCCCTCACAATCCCATTGAACACAAAACAGCTTTCGATGCTAATATCCCCATCATAAATCTATATACAAACTCCCGTACTCTCGGCATTAACTTAAGCTTTCGAAAGTCATTCCATATCATCCCCCAATTATACAAGGGATAAACCGATACCCCCTGTATGATTTCCTGCCTCCTGCTAATCGTCACCAAACGCCCCACCCTAAGCTTTTCCACCTCCCTAATCAATAACAATAACCTCAGCATATTCTCGCATTCAATTAATTCTTTTCCGCTCTACCATCTCCGCACATCCTCCATCACTTTCCCCACTCTAACCCCTCTTTCCCCCCTCCTAACGAACCTCTGTTTCACATATAGGGCCTTTACTCTCGGCCCCAACGCTAAAAGGCCTACTCCTCCACTGCGTAAATTCGACATCACCACCTCCTTGCTTAGCCATGCCCTCCCGAAACTCCAAACATAACGTAATGTCCTCCTCTGAATTTCCTGTACGTCCTGATTCTGCAATGGATACACCACAGCCATACTCCACACTTTACTATAAACCAATGAATTTACGATTTCGCCCGCCCGTAAACTCCTTAACCTTTTTACTGCCTTCTCCACCACCACCTCCGAATTCACCTGCCTAGCCTCCCGCGCATGTCATGTATATAACTCCACAAGTTTTTAGCCTAACCACCACTTCCCACCCAAACTCCAACCCCAAGCTTCACCCACCCAGGAACCCACCTCCAGCAAACTTGATTTTATTTTTTTTTTACAATAATTATTATTGCCAGTGCAGACACACAGCTGACACTTCTCCCCCCCCCTAAAATATTTACATTAACCGTTCAAAGAAACATAGCTTAATTATCCTAACACTTAGGATCATACCCTGACCTCATCAAAAAATTAATGAGTATTTACCAAAAGTTGGTGGTGCATTAACAACAAAACACAATAACATAAAATTACAGACTAAAACAGATAGGAACATTACAGAACAAAACAGATAGGTCCACCTTAATGGGTCTAGGAGAGAGTGTGAGGTGGCTGGAGTTGTGGGGAATGAGGCTTCTAGCAGTGAGGTGCAGTCTGTCTCTCGCTGTGAGGAGGCTGTAGGTGGGGAGGTAGCAACGGCTACCAGCAGTGAGGTGCAGTCCAGCACCTGCTACAAGTGGCGAGTGGTAACCAGTAATGGGAGGAGAATCAGAATAAGGAAAGTTATGAGTGAAGATCTGAAGTTAGGAAATCGCTTCTCTGTTCTTCAGGATGAATGTACTTCAGTGGCCAGTGAAGGTAAGGGTACTACTGCCCCTGCTAACAGAGGTAAACGCATTCTTGTGGTTGGTGACTCTCAGGTAAGATATATTGACCGTGCTTTTTGTAACAGGAATAAGAAGATGAGAGATAGAGTGTGCTTCCCTGGAGCTGGTGTTGGGGACATAGTTAACAGGCTGGATAATATCATGTCAGGTAATGGGAACAAGCCCATTATCTGACTCAGTGCTGGTGGAAATGATATTGGGAAGGGTAGGAGAGAAGAGCTGCTAGATAAGTACAGGTCAGCTATAGATTTCATTAAGTCTAAGGGAGGGGTCCCAATCATATGTAGCATATTGCCTAGAAAGGGAGTAGGAAATGAATGGTTGTCTAGAGCAATTGGTGTAAATTGCTGGCTAGACAGATACTGCAAGGAACTTGCAATCCCATTCATTGACAACTGGAACAACTTTTATGGCAAACATGATATGTATGCAAGGGATGGGGTACATCTCTCTGGGGCTGGGGTGGTAGCACTTGCAAACTCAATTGAGAAGGTCATTGGTGAAATGCCTATGATTTTAAACTGATAGAAGATAGAAGTATGGGTGTGTGTGGGAAACAAGCAGGTTGCAATACTAGGGTTGGAAACAGTAAATGTAAAAAAGGCATTCAGCATGAAGTTAAAAATGAAGGCAATAGATCGGTCAGCAAAAAAAAGGGGGGACAGCAGAGGGCAGAAAGGGACTAGCTCCCTTTAAGGTTTTACATACAATAGCAGGGGTGTAAAAAAATAAAAGGGAAAGGCTAAGATTAATTGAAAGGGTGCGGGAAACTAGAATTTTTGCTATAACAGGGCCCTGGCTCAATTAAAGATAGAAGGCCCTCTGAATGTCACTACAAGGCTAAAAAATTATTCCACACTGACAGGGTAAACAGAAGGGGGGTGAGTACGATGTAGTCAGAGAAAATTTAAATTGTTGTTTTAAACAGATATAAAATTAAAAGCGCGGCCCGAATTTTTTGGTTCAGTTCTGAGGGCCGAGAAAAACTAATTTTGGGTGTGTTTTTACGGGCCCCAAACTTGATGGGGGAGTGCAGTAAACTTCTATGGGCAAAATTCGAAAGGCATCTACTACAAAAATGTTTTTGAAATGGGAGATTTCAACATAGACGTTGACTGGAGAAATTTACAGAAAATTTTAGAGTCAGGTGATTTTTGTACGATCCGGGATTGTTTTTTTAAAACGTTTGTGACAGGCCAACTGGGGGAAAAACCTCTTGACTTGGTTCTTCCAGTAGGGAAAACTAATTAAAAATCTTGAGGTTAATGAGGGGTTTGGGGGGAAAAAAGATCCAAATCACTCAGTTTTAATATATCATGGAATTCCCCTAAAAATGGCAATAAAGTCTCCGTCCTGACTTTCGCTTGGTGACTCATGGATGAAAAATTACTTAGGTGGGCTGAACTGGAATGACCTGACTAAGGGTCAGGTAGGGGTGATGGTTGCCGATATGCGTTTTCCCAGGGCTAGTTCTAGCTGCTCATCAATTATGTTCCAAAAGGGAAATCAGATCAAAAAAATGATCCAAAAGGGATGAAAATAGTTTAAAATTTTGATTGGTCAAAAGAGAGGCAAAATTTAGGAAAAACAAAAGGGAGAGGGAAATTAAGAAATCAATTTTCATTAAAGAGAGAAAAAAAAAGGGGGAATTGGAATAGCAAAAAAAGATTATGAGGTTTAAAAGTTGCAAGAGAATCAAAAAGCAACCCAAAAAGGTTCTTTCGGTAACAAAGTAAACGGGACAAGATAGGCCCCTCAAAATTTCCTGGGGGTCAGCTCACTGACAGTGTAAGGAAATGTGAGTTTTTAAAAACACATTTTTCCCTCTCAGTTTTTCGCAGAGGATACCAGCGTTTTCCAAATGTAAATTATGTAGAAAAGGCGATAATAATGTGCACGATTAGGGTCCAAGTGACAGGGTCCTTAGGCAAAAGAAAATTTAAAACCTAACAAACCCCCGGCCCTGATAAAACTGTAGGGCAAGGGTTCTAAGGAAATGTAAAGGGGAGCTTAGAAAACCCTTGGCTAATTTTTTCAACTATCCACAAACTGGCATGGTCCCCAGATAAGGGAAAATAGAAAAGTGATACCTATTTTAAAAAGCAGGTGACGGGTCTTAGCTTCAACTTTAACCAAAAGCCAAACCCTCCATAGGGGGGAAAATTTATGGAGTCAAAATTGCCGAGGCAGTTTAGCCACCTTGAAAAGCATAAATTTAAAATCAACGAATTCAGCAGGTTTTAAAAAAGGGGCTTCCGCCTTACGAATTTATTAACTTTTTTCATAAGGTTTGGGAGGTAGATTTGGAAATAAATATGAATTGTGTATATGGACTTCGAAAGGTTTTTGACGGGGTCCCCATCAGAGACTATTGAAAAAAATTAAAGGCACAGGGAAATGGAGGAGAAATTTTTTCCTGGATAGGGGCAGGTTGACAAATAACCAGGAGTTTGCAAAAATGGGAGAAATCGAGGGAAAAAGCGTCCGGCGGTGTTCCACAGGGGTCAGTGTTGGGCCCCTGCTGTTCACATCTACATAAACGACAAAATTGAGGGCATAAAGAGAAAACCTCAGCAAGTTTGTCGATGCACCAAAATGGCCCGGAATTCATTTGCAGGAATTTAAGCATCCAGGAAGTTTTAAATAAAATGATGCAGTGGCGGAGAAGGGCGATGCAGTTTATTATAGACAAATGCAAAGTTAAAAAATGTTGGACAGGACAAAACCTGCCACTATAAAAAAATAATGAAGATCTTATATTACGGATTGCGAAAAAGTTTTAGGATTTCTGGTTACCCCAGAAATCTGAACCAAGACAACATGCAAAAAGTGTTCGCAATAAAGCTAATAAAATCCTTTGGGCTTCATATAAAGAAGCATAAATAATAGGATCCTCGGGTTGTTCTTCAACTCAAACCCTTTGGTTAGGGCCCATTTAGATTTTGTGCACAGTTTTGGTCACCTTTTTACAGAATGGATAAAATGCTCTGGAAAAAAGTTAAAAAAAAGGTGACAATTGATCCCATGTATCAAAACCTTCCCCACGAATGAATAAAGGGCCCTGAATCTGCACTCTCTAGAAAAACGTAGAATTAGGGGGGGGGTATATTGAGGGGATAATGGAAGACGGAATAAATAAAGGTGATGTAAAAAGTGTGCGAAAATATCTAGCCCGCAGGGCTCCCGCAATGGTTTTTTTGCTGGGAAAAAATTTAATTAGGAAGGGGAAAGGAAAGTATGGGTTTGGTAATGATTGGGATGATTTGGAACAACCCCAGTACAGGATAGAGGGGCCCGAACGTTGTGTACTTTAAAAATAGGTTGGTAAATACTGATGGATGTGGGGGGGTGTGAGTTGGGCCCGATGATTGTCCCAGGTCGGTTTCGTGTTCCCCCTTAAGTCAATGTGACCACCTGACTGGGTTTTTGGGTGCATTGGGCCCCGGGAGGAGACTTGGACCGCCTCGCATGGGCCATAGGCCCCGCTGCAGTGTTCCCTTCGTTCTTATGTTCTTATAACGTGAAGTTCAAGCTTAAAATGCAAGAAAATATCCCATGCTACATTATCATAAAATACTGGATATGCAAAAATTTTAAAAGATCCAAAAGATAGGTCCTGAAAAAGAAATTAACCAAAAATGTTTCTCTTGATTTTTGTAAAAAAACAAAAACCTAAAAAAATCCTTCAAAATCTAACACACCACATACAAAATACCAAAAATTACACACATTCAACGAGCTAGACTTCCCCGTGTCTTTTCTAGCCGTGCCTAATGTATTACATACAAATAAATTCAATGAAATTAATTTTGGTTACTAAACCCTTTTTCACAATGAGTACATAATAGGTAATTTCTTCAAAAATGAGCGGAACCGTTAAAAGCCTTCAAGCTTCGGTTTGGGCCTTTCAAGAAAAGTTAAAAACCGGTTTTAAGGGCTTCACCCGGTAAACTTTTAAAAGATATTTTAATAAATGTTATTTTTTTAAACTGTCTTTTTACCTTCCCCCCCAAAAAAAAAACCAGACCCCCCTCCACCGCCCCTGCCCGCCCCCCCCCCCCCTTCCACCCCCGGGGGCCCCCTTGCCCCCGCCCACCCCCCCCCCCCCCTTTTTGCAAACCCCGGGGTTCCTTTAACGCAATTTCCCTAAATTTTTCCAAATTTTTTCGAAAAAATTTTTTTCCCCTTTTCCCAATATGTCCTATTTACAACAAAATTTCGAAAAAAGGGGCCCCCAAAAACCCTCGGATTCCCCCCCCTTCCCCCCAACCCAAAACTATTAAAAATTATCCCCCCCAATTTTTGCAAATTTCCCCCCTCTCCCACCCCCATTTCAAAACAAAGTGTACCCCCCTTCCCCCCCCCATCCCCAAAAAAATTCCAAAAAAAACAAAGTCCATTCTTTCCCCCCCATTTCACCCCCCACCCCAACCCCCCCCTTTTCGGAACAGTTTGGAAAAAAACCATGGGGAAACTCACCCTACAGGGCCCAGGTCGTATCCTTAATTTTTAAATTTTCCTATTCATCCCACAAAATGGGGTAATCCCCAAGCCCACTCTGCCCAAAATTTTTAAAAACCCCCTTTATTTTTTCCCCCCGGTTTTTCCCTGGCTAAAATAGCATACCCCTTTTTAAATTCAGGGCCCCCCCCCCTTTCCTCCCGTGCCACATACTCCCGCACACATTTTTATCCCCTTTCAATCCAACAAACCCCCCCCCCTTTTCAACCCCAATTAATACCTCCCTTGAAAGGCACCCTAACCCACAACTTTACAAAATTTTAAAAATTCTATTTCCCTTCGTTAAAGGAACCCCCCCCCCCAAACAAACCAAACTTTCATTTATCATTAATCAATTCTCGTTTAATTTTAAAGGTTTGGGCCCAAACATTCCAAAAAATCACCACCCCCAACCTTTTAATTTTTGACCCTTCACTTCATTTTAGAAAAAATAAACCCCTTTTAATCCCACTGTCTCCCCAAAACACCCCCCTTCTACCCCCAAAACCTTTCTCCCCGCCCCTTATAGACTTTCCCAAATTTACCCCTCCCCTAGTCTCCCAAACATTGTACCTTTCCCCAAAAAAAACCTTTTACTCACCAAAATTTTTATTCACAAAATAGCCCCCAACCAGGAACCTCAACCAAAAAACCCCCTCACCTTAAACACCTAACCTTAAAAAAACCTGAAACTCAAAAAAAAAAATGGACACCTCCAAACCCCCCCTTTGACTTTCCAAAACACCCATTGATTTCCCCCTTATTGCTCTGGTTTATCCACCCCCCCCATATTTCTTCCAAAACCCGTTTTGGAAATTTTCCTTTAAACCCTTTTTCACCCGTAATAAGGGCCAAAACCAAGCACAACCCCCTTTCCCCCTTTCCCCCCCAAAAACCCTTTATTTTAACCCCCCCTGAAAATCCTACCTGGAACCCAAACTTTAACCCCAAAAACTTACCCCCCGAACACAAACAATTATCATGTACATTCCTTGAAATTAAAAATTGGCCTCAAAATTTGTTACCCCTTTCTATAATCATGAATAAACACCTTTTCTTCTCACTGGACAACTTTGGAACTAAATGAACCTTAACTTGGTCACAAAAAAAATTGGGGGAAAAAAACCTTAAAATTGGCATTTTGCCAAGGAGAGGAGTTTTGGGAAAAGAATGGGTTGTCCAGAGCAATTGGTGTCAATTGCTGGCTGGACAAATACTGTAAGGAAAATGCAGTAACATTCATTGAAAAACTGGGACCTCTTCTATGGCAGAAATGACATGTATGCCAGGGATGGGGTTCACTTATCTAGGTCTGGGGTGGGGGCACTGGCAACTGCAGTGGAGGGAGCTGTTAGGTCTTTAAACTAGGAATAGTTAGTGGTATGGGTTTTGGCGGGAAAACTGTGAAGTCGCAGGGTAGTAACATGAGTACTAGGAGAACTAGTAATAGGCAAAATGAGGTGGATATTGGAAAGCCAGTGGCACTAATTGACAAGGACAGTAATAGGTTTAGTGAATAACAAAAAGGAGCAGGAAGGGTAAAGAGAGAGGAGGGTCATTAATATTTATTACACAAATAGTCGCAGTGCTAGGAATAAGATGGACGAGTTGAGACTATTTTGCTAGTGCAGGTAACATAGATGTATTTCCCCATTACTGAGACGTGGTTTAATTTAAAAGTCGGGACATGCCTGCAGAATGTCACATTCAGGGTTTTAAATTGTTCCAAGTAGATAGAAGTGTCGGGAAGGGGGTGGGGTGGCATTGTATGTCCGAGATCGCTTGAACTGTTGCATAAAAAAGGGTATTAAGTCTGAAGTACACATACGAGTCTTTTGGATAATTTCAGGGGGCATGAAAATTAATTTTAGGTGTGATATACCATCCCCCAAATTTAGATAGGGACCAGGGGAGACTACTATGGGAGGAAATTGTTAGGGCCACAAGGCACGATAATGTAGTAATTCTAGGAGACTTTAACTTTAGTCATATTGATTGGAATTTCTTGACTGGGAAAATTTAGAATCATACGATTTCTTAAAAGTAGTTCAGGATTGTTTTTTGGAAGCAGTTTGTGACAAAACCCTACAAGGGGTAAAAACCTGCTTGACTTAGTTCTGGCAAACAATGAATCCCTTGTTTAAATTTAGAAGTTTCAGAGGAACTGGGTGCTAGCGACCACAAATCAATTACATTTTGAATTGAATGGAAGTATGAAGTAGGGATAACTCAGTAACAGTCCCAGATTTTCGCTTAGCAGATTACGATGGGCTTAGAGAACACTTATCATCTGTGGACTGGGGTAACGAAGAGAGCTATCAATATGACAGTTTTCTGAACACAATACATGCTCCTCAAAAAACGTTTATCCCTTATAAGGAAATTAGATCAAATAGAAATGACCCAAAGGATGAATAATAGGCTGAAATATCTACTAGGGCATAAGAAAGGAATTTATAGGCGTATCAAAAGAGGCGAGGGTCATCTTATGAATCAGTATATTGACATTAAGAGGGACATTAAAAAGGGGATAAGAAAAGCTAAAAGGGATACAAATTAAAGTTGTAAAGGGGTTCTAAAACTAACCCAAAAAGTTTTTTCCAGGGCTATAGAACAAAAGTCAGAGATAAGATAGGTCCCCTTAAAAATAAACTATGGGCAAACTTACTGACAAAAAAGAATGAAATGTGCTCGATTTTAAATAATTATTTTCTCTCGGTTTTTACACAAAAGACACTAATAATATTCCGGTAATTAAATTTTTTATAGTGGATCAGAAGAAGATAAATTACGTAAACATCACAGTCACTAGTGAAATGGTTATGAAGCAGATAGACCGACTGAAGCAAAATAAGTCACCGGGTCCTGATGAGGTTTTTTCATGGGATCTTGAGGAATGCAAAATGGAAGTCTGTGAACCATTAACTAATATTTTTAATTTATCTCTTCAAACAGGTGTAGTGTCTGATATGTGGAAGATGGCTAATGTAATTCCTATTTTTAAAACAGGGGACAAGTCGTTACCGTCAAATTACCGCCCAATAAGCCTGACCTCAATTGTAGGCAAATTACTAGAGTCAATTATAGCTGAGATTATAAAGAAGCCATCTCGATAAGCATAGCTTGATAAGGATACTCAGCATGGATTCACAAGAGGCCGGTCTTGTCTAACTAATTTATTAACTTTCTTCAGTAAAGCTTTTGAGGCTGTTGACCACAATAAAGAATTTGATATTATTTACTTAGATTTTAGTAAGGCTTTTGATAGAGTTCCGCACCATAGACTGTTAAAGAAAGTGGCAGCTCATGGCATTGGAGGAAGGGTGCTCTCGTGGATCGAATCATGGCTCACAGACAGGAAGCAGAGAGTGTCCATAAATGGGGTTAAATCCGAGTGGGGATCAGTAACAAGTGGCGTTCCACAGGGATCAGTCTTGGGCCCGTTGTTGTTTATAATATATATCAATGATCTTGATGAAGGAATTACTAGTGATATGAGCAAATTCGCCGATGACACGAAGATAGGTAGGATAATTGATTCAAACGTAGATGTTAGGGAACTTCAGGAGGATTTAGACAAACTCTACTCTTGGTCAGAAAAGTGGCAGATACAGTTCAATGTAGATAAATGCAAGGTTCTTAAGCTCGGGAGTGTCCATAACCCTAGCACTTATAAGTTAAATAATGTAGAACTTAGCCATACAGATTGCGAAAAGGACTTGGGGGTTATGGTAAAGCAGCAACCTTAAACCAAGACAGCAATGCCTAAGCGTACGTAATAAGGCAAATAGATTACTGGGATTTATATCAAGAAGTGTCAGCAACAGAAGTCCAGAGGTCATACTACAGCTTTATACATCATTAGTAAGGCCTCACCTAGATTATGCAGCTCAATTCTGGTCTCCATATTACAGAATGGACATAAATTCGTTAGAAAACATTCAGCGTAGAATGACTAAATTAATACATAGCATTAGAAATCTTCCTTATGAAGAAAGATTGAAGACTTTTAAATTACATTAAATTGTTAGACGAAGAATGAGGGAAGACTTGATCGATAAAGTAAAGTAGAAGAGGGGTTTTAAAAAGGGGGATATTAGAAAGGTTTTTGGAGGATATTCTTCAGGAAAAAGGGAAACCTGCAGTTTTGGATTCAAATTGGAAAAGGTTTAGATTTAAAGGGGATTAGGAAAGTTTTGGGTTTTGGAAAAAAGGGGAAGTTAAATAAAGGGGAAAACAGTCTACCTTATTTGGGGTTTATTGAGGCTGGGATTTTGGGTTTTTTCAAATAAGGGGAAATAAATCCCTGAGTGAGGGGGGTTGGGAAATTTGGGGTTACAGAGCTTTTTTTCCTAAAGGGGGCATTAAAAATTTGGGTTGGGCAAACGTTTTGTTAGGGGGGAGGGAATTTGTAAAGGACCTGCCAAGTAGGGGCCAACAGGCCTGCGGCAGTGTTCCTCCTTTTTTTATTTTTCTTATGCCCCTTAAGTTTCAACTTTTTTTGTTTATATGTGGCAGGGTTATTTAACTGTAAAAATTTTAGAGCTTTGCATTTGTCAAAATTAAACTGAATTTTCCATTTCCTCTAAAAATTTGGGAATCATCTATTAAATCATCCTGGGTGCTCTAGTGTCCTCATTGGATGAATTGGAAAGCCTATTTTGTTGTCATCAGCCCAAAATTTTCTTATGTCCCCTATTTATTCCCTCATCTAGTCGTTTTTTTGTAAATTGGGGAACAACAACCCCCCCCAACCCCGACCCCTGAGGAACACCCCCCTGTGACGTGCCCCCCCCCTTCTGATTTTCCCCATTTTTTGCAAACTCTCCCCGCTGTCTATTTTTCAGCCGCCTCTTTCCCAAGAAAAAAAATTTTTTTCCCATTCCGTGTGCCTTTAAATTTTTTCCCCAATAACCCTTGGGGTGGAACTCTTTTTTAAAACCTTACTGAAGGGCCATATACAAAAAATTTTATTCCCAAATTTCCATGTCTACCTTCTCAAAAACCTTAGTGAAAAAAATTAGTAAAAATTGTTTAAAACGGAAAAGCCCCCCTTTAAAAAAACCCTGTTTTGGGTTTCATTAATCAATCTGTGGGCCCGTCAAGAGGGTTTCAATTTGCTTTCGGGAATTATTGAATTTCCCTAAATTTTTTCCCCCTATTGGGGGTTTAAAGGGTTATTGGTCTATAGTTCGAAGCCAAGGGGCCCGGGCACATGCCTTTTTAAATAGGAAATTTCATTTGCCTTTTTATTATCAGGCAATATGCCAAATTTTTTAGCGATTGTTAAAAAAGGGTTTGGGCCCAAAAGGGATTTCTAAGGTTTCCCCTTTTTTTTCCTTTAAAGCCCTTAAAAAAAACAGTTCATAGGGCCTGGGGATTTGTTGGATTTTAGTTTCTTTATTTGTCTGGGACCCTGTCAATAGTTACTGCAATGTTCATGTTTTTTTAACATCCTGTTCACATAATTATTTTTTTCAGGATTTTCGCTTTGGTTTTCCCCGGGGAAAAAATGAGAGGAAGTAGGATCGAAAAATTTTCACACATAAACCTTATTAATGTCAGTGGGCTGACCAAGTTTCCCCTTAAGTGGGCCAATCTTGTCCTTAATCTTAAATTTTTGTTTAAATTTTAAAGAAACCCTTGTGGGGGTTTGTCTTGATTAATTTGCGACCTTAGCTCTAACCATTTTTGCTTTTCTTATTCCTTTATTTTTTCTCTTTAATTGGTTTTATTGATTTTTTAACGCCCATCCCCTCTTTTGATAAGCCTATATATGCCCTTTCTTTTGACCAAAGAGATGTATTAAACTTTGTTCATCCATTTGGGATAATTTTTTTTTAGATTTTAAATTTTCCCTTTTCGGGAAAAAAAGCTGTCTGGGCAGGTAGAACTATGCTCAGAAAAACGTCATGTTGGCAACCAAGATCACCTACCTGACCTATAGTCAGGACATCCCAATTTAGCCCACCCAGGTAATTTTTCAGTCCCATGAAGTCGGCCAAGCGAAAATCTGGGACAGACATTTGATTGCAGTTATCTTGGTAATTCCATGATATATTGAAACTAAGTGATTTGTGATCACTTTCCCCAAGCTCATCATTAACCTCAAGATTATTAATTATTGAATCTTTGTTGGTAAGAACCAAGTCAAGCAGATTGTTTCCTGTAGTTGGTTCTGTCACAACCTGCTCTAAAAAGCAATCCTGAACCGTATCAAGAAAGTCACTAGACTCAAGATTTCCTGTCATATTGTTCCAATCAATTTGTCTAAAGTTAAAATCTCCCATTATCATAACATTTTCATATCTAGATGTCTTATGAATTTTGTCCTATAACAGCTTACTGCCCTCCCTATCAAGGTTTGGGGGCCTATAAATCACATCCAAAATTAATTTGACACGTCCCTCGAGAAAACTGTAGCCAAACAGATTCTGTGTTCGATGTCTCTAATCTTATGTCATGTCTAAGACAACAATTTAAATTTTCTCTGACATACATCGCCACACCACCACCCTTCCTGTTGACCCTATCAGTGTGGAATAGTTTATAACCCTGTATGTTGCATTCAGAAGGCATTTCTCTATCTTTCAGGTTGAACCAGGTCTCTGTTATACCAATAATATCTATATTACCTGCACTTGCAAGTAATCTTAGCTCATCTATTTTATTTCTTAGACTCCTACTATTTGTATAGTAAACCTTAAGGGAGCTAGTCACTCGTTGCCCTCTACTATCTCTCTTTGTTTGTTGATCATTTGATTTGCCATTACTAGCAACTTTATTTTGAATATTGTCTTTTAAACATATACCTGAGGTATCCCGGTAATAACTGCTGTTTTTAACCCTAATGCTGCAGCCTGATTGTTTCCCACAAACACCCATACCTCTATAATCTATCAGTTTAAATTCCTACACAAGTCATCAGTTACCCTCTCACTCGAACTTGCTATGCAACCACTCCATCCCCAGAGAGATGAACCCCATCCCTTGCATACATATCACGTTAGGCAAAGAATAGGTCCCAGTTATCAATGAATGGGATTGCAAGTTCCTTGCAGTAACTGTCTAGCCAGCAATTTATACCAATTGCCCTAGACATCCATTCATTGCCCACTCCTTTCTAGGCAAGATGCTACTTATGACTGGGATCCCTCCCTTAGACCTAACTACTTCTATGGCTGACCTGTACTTATCCAGCAGCTCCTCTCTCCTGCCCTTCCCAATGTCATTACCCTCAACACTAAGACAGATAATGGGCTTGTTCCCATTACCTGCCATAATATTATCCAACCTGCTGTCTATGTCACCAACACCAGATCCAGCAAGGGACACTCTCTGTCTGACCTTTCTGTCTCTTTTACAAAATCGCATGGCCCATATATCTTACCTGAGAATCGCCTACTATTAAAATATTCTTACCTTGATTAGCAGGGGAATCAGTGGTGCCTTCAACCTCACTAACCACTGAAGTACACTCGTCTTGGAGAACAGAGAATCGATTTCCTACCTTCACATCTTCTCTATTAACTCTCCTCATCTTCCTTCTTCCTGAACTGTGAACCACTTGCCACTTAAAGTGGCTGCCACTATCACCGCTGGTGACCATTCCTTCCTTACCAGCTAAATCCTTCTCACACTCGCTCCCAAACTCATCTATGCGAAGCTTCAGCCTCCTATTTTCCTCCTGAAGAAGTAGAATCTCCTTCTTCAACACTTGAACTGAGATTCTAAAACACTACAACAAGCCATATTGCTTGGTAACAGCCCACGCTAACTCCCAAGAGCTTAGGCAGTTGCTAGTAATGGCAAATCAATTGATCAACAAACAAAGAGAGATAGTAGAGGGCAACGAGTGACTAGCTCCCTTAAAGTTCACTATGCAAATAGTAGGAGTCTAAGAAATAAGATAGTTGAGCTAAGATTACTTGCAAGTGTAGGTAATATAGATATTGGCATAACAGAGACCTGGTTCAACCTGAAAGATAGAGAAATGCCTCCTGAATGCAACACACAGGGTCAACAGGAAGAGTGGTGGGGTGGCGATGTATGTCAGAGAAAACTTAAATTGTTGTCTTAGACATGATATAAGATTAGAGACATCGAACACAGAATCTGTTTGGCTACAGTTTTCTCGGGGACATGACAAAAAAATTTTGGGTGTGTTTTTATCCCCCCCCAAACCTTGATGGGGAGTTTTGTAAGCTGTTTGGGACAAATTCATAAGGCATCTAGAATGAAAAATGTTGTTAAAAGGTGTTTTTAAACTTTAGAAAAATTAAATTAAAACAAAAATGCCCGGAAATCTTGAGTTTTGTGATTTTTTAAATACGGTTCGGGTTTTGCTTTTTAGAACAGGTTGTGCCCAAAACCCAAAACTAGAGGAAACAATAAAAAAAACCCAAATAACCCGCACATAAAAGAGAGAAGTTTAACGACGACGTTTGGGTACAAATTTTGGACCATTTTACAAAGTCCCACAAACCAGAAGGGAGCGGGAAAGGGGCTATATATAGACGGGAAGAGATGGTGGGGTATAGTACTAGTATTAAAAGAAAGTAGAAAGTATTAAGTAGAAAAGTAGATTATAGTAGGGGGTAGTGGTAGTAGGGGGGGAATAAGGGGGAAAAGGGCCCATCAAATAAAAAGGGAAGGGGAGCACTGAAAGTGAGCTAGGTGCCCACAGAGGGAAAGCAAGCGCACAAAGGGGGGTTTAAAGGGAAGTGGTGAAAAAATAAAGAAGGAACAGAAACACGAGACAGAAGAAAGAAAGACAACCCAGGGGAAAAAAAGGAAAAGGGGGAAAGGGGGAAAGAGGGAGAAGAAAAAAAAAAAAAAGAAAAAAAATGACGATCGGGTTTTAAGTAAGGGGTGTTCTGAATTTTGGAGCTTTTTTAACAATGTATGGCTTCGTCTCTGTAGATGCCTTCCCCCCTCCCATTTCATTGTTAAAATCTCCCAAACTTCAGAAAACCCGTGACTTAACCTGACTCCCCAAATTTTTTTTTTCTTTTTCTTCTCCCCTCTTCCCCCCTTTTCCCCTTTCCTTTTTTTCCTCTGGGTTCCTTTTTTTTTTTCTTTTCTTGTGTTTCTGTTCCTTCTTTATTTTTTTTACCACTTTCCCCCCCTTTCCCCCCCCTTCTGTGCGCTTTTTTTCCCCCTGTGGGCACCCCAGCTCCCTTTCATTGCTCCCCTTTCTTTGTATTTTACCCGGGTCCCCCCTCCTTATTCCCCCTACTACCACAAACCAAATGCTACTAAACCCTTCTACAAATACAAAACTAAACCCCCCACCACCCCCTTACTGGCCCAATATGCCCTCCGCTCCACTTCTGGTTAGTGTGACTTTTTAAATGGTCCATGTCGGGCCGAAACGTCGTCGTAAACTTCTCTCTTTTAAAAGTGCTGTTATTTGGGGTTTTCGTTCCAGTCACAGTATTGTGCCCTTTTTTTTTTTTAGAGGGAAAAAATCCCGCTTACTTGGTTCCCTTGGGCCAAAAAAGATTTTACTAATTAATAAATTTTTGAAGGGGTTTAATTTATAGCTTTGGGGGAAAACAATCACAAATCATTATTTTTTTAAAAATCCCTGGAATTACCAAGATAACTGCAATCAAACCTGGGCCCAGATAAATTTGCTTGGGGCCCACTTCATTTGGGCTGAAAAATTTTCCTGGGGGGGCTAAATTGGGATTTTTACTATGGGCCAGGAAGGTGATCTTGGTTTTTCCAATATGACTTTTTCAGACATAGTTCCCAGCTTTCCCCAAAAACTTTTGTTCCGAGTGGGAAAATTTTAAAACTAACAAAAATGATCCCCAAAAAGGATGAACAAAAGATTTTAAAAAATCTCATTGGGCAAAAGAGAGGCATAAAAAAGGCGGGATCGAAAAAAGGGGATGGGGGGGGGGGGGGTTAAAAAATCAATGTAATTTTAATTAAAGAAGAAAAAAAAAAGAAAGGAATAAGAAAAAACAAAAAGGGATTAGAGGCTAAGGTCGCAAAAGATTCAAAATTAACCCTAAAGGATTCTTTCAGGTAACAGAAGTAAGATTAGGGGCAAACTGGCCCACTTTAAAAGTAAATCTTTGGGCCCGATCACTGACGTAATAAGGATTGGTGGGAAAATTTTAAAAAAACCTACTTCCTCTCAGTTTTTCCCCCGGAAAAAACTAGCGATATCCTGAAATAATAGATTATGTAGAATAGGAGATAAAAAAACCCCTGGAAAATTGCAGTAACTAGTGACATGGTCCTCAGACAAAAAAGGGGAAACTAAAACCCAACAAATCCCCAGGCCCGATGAACTGTTTGCAAGGGGGTTAAAGGAAAAGTAAAGAGGAACCCTTGCAAACCCTTTTGGGTAATCTTTTTAAACACATCACTACAAACTTGGGCCGAAAAAGTGGAAAAGGCAAATGTAAAGCCCGTTTACAAGGGAAGGGGGGGACGGTCCTTGGGGGGTTTTTGGGGAAAAATTGGAACCCAAAAAGGGCCCTTAAACCCCCTTAGGGGGGGGGGGGAAAAATTTTGGAATCAATAATTTTCCGAACAATTCGTAGCCATCTTGAAAAGGCCCCAGATTGATTAAGAATCCAAAATCGGGGTTTTTTCAAAGGGGCCCTTCTTGTCTTACGAATTTACTAACTTTTTTCACTGAGGTGTTTGAGGAGGTAGATCATGGTAATGAATATGATATTGTGTATATGGACTTCAGTAAGGCTTTCGATAGAGTTCCACACCAGAGGCTATTGAGGAAACTTAAAGCACACGGGATAGGAGAAGAAATTTTTTCTTGGGTAGAGGCATGGCTGACATATAGACAGCAGAGAGGTTGCATAAATGGGGAGAAATCAGAATGGGGGCACGTCACAAGCGGTGTTCCTCAGGGGTCAGTGTTGGGCCCGTTGTTGTTCACAATTTACATAAACGACATAGATGAGGGAATAAATAGCGACATAAGCAAATTTGCTGATGACACAAAAATAGGCCGTCCAATTCATTTTAATGAAGACACTAGAGGATTCCAGGATGATTTGAATAGACTGATGCAATGGTCGGAGAAGTGGCAGATGCAGTTTAATATTGACAAATGCAAAGTTCTAAATGTTGGACAGGTAAATAACCATGCCACATATAAACTAAATAATGTAGATCTTAATACAAACTGATTGCGAAAAGGGAAATTTAGGAGTTCTGGTTAGCAGTAATTTAAAATCAAGACAACAGTGCATAAGTGTTCGCAAAAAAGCTAACAGAATTCTTGGCTTCATATCTAGAAGTATAAATAATAGAAGTCCTCAGGTTGTTCTACAACTCTATGTATCCTTGGTTAGGCTCATTTAGACTATGCTGCTCATCTGGTCACCGTATTACGAATGGTTTATAAATGCTCGGAAAACGTACAGAGGGATGACAAAGATGATCCCATGTATCAGAAATCTTCCCTATGGGGAAATAGACTGGGGGCCCCTGAATCTGCACTCTCTCGAAAGGTAGAATTAGGGGGAATATGATCGAGGTTATGAATGGAAAACAGGAATAAATAAAGGGGATGTAAATAGCGTGCTGAAAATTTCCAGCGAAGGGGACTCGCAGCAATGGTTTAAAGTTGGAAAAATTCAATTCAAAAGGATATGAAACACTGGTTTGGTAATAGAGTTGTGAGAGGGAACAACCCCAAGTACAGTTATTCAGGAAAAAAACGTTGTGTATTTTTTAAAATAGGTTAAAAAAAATTTTCTATGGGTGTGGGGGGGTGAGTGGATCTGACTAGTTGGGGCTGCTGGGTCGGTACAGTGCCCCATCCTTGAGTGGAGATATCAACGGGTGGGTCTTTTGGGCTAACTGGGGGGGTCTTTTGGTCAAAACCCGGGGGGACGGCCCTGCTCCGCGGGTCAGTGGGCGTTGCAGTGTTCCTTCTTTTTATTTTTCTTATTTTCTTATTAGCAATCCCACTGACCACGACTAAAAAATTTCAGATGAAAAAATTATGTCCCCATCAATTCATACATTCAATCCCAGGAAAATTATAAAAGTTATTACACAAAAAGGAAAAAAAAACCCCCCGGGTTTTGTTTATTAATATCGTGAAAAAGAAGGGGAAAGCCGGGCTTTTTAAATATTCTACTTCAGTTTTAACAACTTCATGGCAAAGGGGGTAAATAATCAGGCCAAAAATTTTTGAAAAATTTTTATGTTCGTAAATGAGTTTGGTTTAAATTTCTTATGTATTTTCATGCCCCTAAAATCCAAATATTCCCTTAAAAAATGCTTATTGGTTTTTGGTTTAAAGAAAAAACGGTAAAATTGACTATTTTTTTTTAAAGTGCAGTATAGCAGACGTTTTAAACTCAAAATTTTACCTTTTTCTCTGCCTTTTTGCATAACGCTTAAAATGGGGAAGAATATCTCTTGCCAATGTCCATTATAGTTTGCAAGCATTCTTTGCCCCATTTGCCCAGGTATAATTTTTCCATAGTTAAATATCAGGTGAAACCTTTAATATGTTCACCAACGCCTAAATTTCGTAAAAAAAAAGTTAAATGTGAACCCAAAAAGTTTTTTTTAAATTGCATTTTTACATCCTATTTTCTTGTAACCTTGATAGTTTTTTCACAAATTCTTCATACTGCTTTTCCTTCTTTTTCCGAAAAATCCCTTCGCCACTTAAAATGCTTCCCAAGCACCCTTTCTTCCCCCACAAGGGTCTGATTCAAACACCATCTTTAAAAACCCTCGCACTGGACCATTGAGACTTCCTCTTAGCGTCGCCAAAAGGGGGAATTTGATGTTAAAACTGTGTTAAATAATGTGTAGGGGTGTACAAAATTTTTTTTTGATTCAAGAAGGGGGATTTGAACATTTTTTCATCCAGCTCCAATGATTGACAAAAGGGCCCCATGTGCATCAGAAACTCACAGCCTCCATGCACATAAAAGCTTGCTCAGTAATATTTATTATAAGTTTAAAAAATGTTTGGCTAAGATAATCACCAAACCTTTCACCTAAAAAATATAAACTTGCACACACAACCACCTTGCATGATTGCTGGAACAATAAGAAGGTCAGGGACTGGAGGTGGAAAAACACACTGCCCAACCCTGTTGGAATTGTTGGTGATCGAGCGTTTTAAAAGTAAGCTAACAAACAATTTAAAACATGGTATCATTATCAGTCCCCTAAAATTAGTTGGAAATTGCTACTCTGGCTGGGAAGCATTTTCTTTTTGATTATGTATATTACCTTATTTTCTTTTTTCTAATTAAAAACACCTTCCACATACCTAAAGGCTGGGGCACTAATTTTCTCACTCTCTGTTTCCATTTATTAAAATAGATTTTGAACCGCTCATGGTAAAAAAGTTTGATTTTTTTCATCTTCTTTTTCCCCTTTTAAATGACTCGGTATTTGCGATAAAGCATTGGTTGGGGGAACGTTTTTAAAAAAAAAAGAACCCGGGGTTTTCCACTAATTCATCTTAGTGTCGAAAATAATTCATTTAAGGAAAAATACAGGGGTTTGTACGTGAGTCACGGGGGAGGGTAGTGTTAAAGTGTTTTTCCCCATCCTACAGTTCCCAAGGATTCATATACAAATTTTCCATATACTATTCATTTTTCATATAAGAACATAAAGGGGGGAAACCCCGGGGGTGTACGGCCCATATACGTAGTTCTTTTTCGAAAAATTTTCTTTTATTCAACTAGACATAAATTCTGTTTTAAAGAATATCAATTTTTTTAAAAATTTTTTGGGTTGCCTGTAAGAGTTAATTTTCGTATTTTTAGCACAAAAAAAAAAATTTTCGTATAATCAAAATACTCTTGAAGCATTATAAAATCCCTTTTCAAAAAACCCCTACCAATATAGTAGTTCAGTTTGAAAAAAAATGTCCTTGTACAACACAAAAAAAAATATAAATGTTGTTTAAAAATTTTTTGTGAATCTTCAAAAGAAGTATTCATAATTAAAGACAAGTTGGGTCACATAATTTGATCATTTTCTCTTTTTTTTTTCCATAACAAAAGTGAGTGAGTGTATGAAAGTTGACATTGTCAACATCTGGTTATCTTTTCGAGACGTTTCGCCACCCAGGGGCTTTATCAATACGTTTTCGGGGCAAAAATTAAAAATAAAAATATATACAAAAGAAGGTAATCAGTCCCTCAGCCTTGGAGGTGGTTTAGAGCACAGTGTATTCATAGTTTAGGTGCTTATCCATTTCCTTACACTGGTTAAATAAACATAAAATGAAAAAAAAATGGACGTTTCTGCCCAATAACTTTTTCAAGTTCGTTTCACTATACAAATTTTTTAAATGTAAAGTCATACCAAAGAGAAAAATTTGATTTTATCAGGGGGAAATATCAAAGATGAAGATAAAATTTCAGTGGTTCACTATAAGAATTCCTTTTTTTGGGGGATCAACTAAAAACCCACGAAACATTAATAAAAGGGATCCAGTGAAATGGGTTTGGGGCGGGATTTGGTCCTAGGGGGAAAAAATACATTTCCCTGCATCTAAAGGGAGAAGGTGGAATTTGCAGCTTGGAGTGGCATCAAAATGTAGTTCGGCACCCTCGGGCAAGATGGTGATGGCATGAAAAAAGGCAAAAAATGTTTCTTTTCTTTTGCGGGTCCCCTACGGGTGGACACGGCCGGTGTATTAAAAAAATATTAACGTGTCACAAACTTGCAGAACCTATTGTAAACTAATACTAGGTAAACATTTTCCTCAAACATAATATGCCACGAAGATCTACAGGTTAAAGTATTAAAATGATAAAATACTCCGAAATTATGGACGACAGCAGGTGATCGAAGATAAAAAGATGATTAAGGTGTACACATTCCCAGTTGAGCTTTCCTCTACTGTGTAAACCCTTAATCACGGAGCGGGTCGTTATAAATATAAAAGTGGCCCTTTACAAAGGGCGTTCTTCATTGCTTTCGGGGACACGCCCCCTACTGCCTGTGCTTCCGGGAACATGTACCCACTGTCCATATTCATGGAACACTGCATCCTCTGTCCATGTTCCTGGGACCCCTGTACCCTACTTCCAGTGCTTCCGGGAAAAACTTTACCTTACTGTCCATGCTTCCTGGAAACTGTCCCTACTGCCAGTGCTTCTAAAAAAGTTTCCCCACGTCCAGTGCTTCCTGGAACACTGACCCTACGTCCAGTGCTTACTGGAACACTTACTCTACTGTCCAGTGTTTCCCGGGAACCGTACCCAAAATTCCAGTGTTCCTGGACACTTTACCCTATTTCCCAGTGTTCCTGGGACTTTCCCCGAAGCCCATGCTTCCTGGGACACTGTACCCTACGGCGTGCTTCCCCGGAACCTGTACCTCACTTCCAGTTCTTCTGGAATACTGTACCCTACGCCCTGCTTCCGGGGACCTGAACCCTACTGCCCATTTGTTTTCGGGAACATTGTACCCTACTGTCCATTTGCTTTTTGGGGGACCTGACCCTACTGAACCAGTGCCCCCTGGAACTCACACCTCTGTCTATGCTTACGGGACACTGACCCAAATGCCATGTTTCCCCTGTGCCTGTACCACTGCCCAAATGCCCCCGGGACACTGTACCCTCGTCCATGCTTCCTGTGACACGTCCCCACTGCCCGTGTTTCCCTGGAACACGTACTTATTTCCAGTGTTTCCCAAACACTGTCCCCTACTGTAGTGCTTCCTGCAGCAGTACCCAAACGTCCAGTGTTTCCGGGACACTGAAACCCTACTTCCCCCAGTGTTCCGGAACATACACCCTACGCCATTTTCCCGGGACACGTACCCACTTCCCAGTGCTTCCCTGGGACCCAAAACCCTACTGCCCAGTTTTTGGACGATCACCCTACTGTTCAGCTTCCGGGGGACACTCTCCCCTACTGTCCATGCTTCCGGGCACGTCCCCGACTGTCAAGTGTTTCCCGGGAAAATTTTTCTCTACTGTCCATGCTTCCGGGGACTTTTGTCCCCTACTGTCCAGTGTTTCCTTGGACACTGTACCCTACTGTCCGGGCTTCCGGGACACAAACCCTACTGTCCATGCTTCCTGGACACTGTGCCCTACTGTCCAGTGCTTCCGGGGACACTAAACCCCTACGTCCAGTGTTTCCCTTGGACCCCTGTACCCTACTGTCCATCTTCCGGGGACACTGTACCCTACGCTAGGCTTCGGGGACACTGTACCCTACTTTCAGTGCTTCCTGGAACCGTCCCTTACTGCCTATGCTTCCGGGGACACGTACCCTACGTCCAGTGTTTCCCCTGGAACACTGTACCCTATGCCCCATGCTTCCGGGGACACTATGCCTACTGTCCATGCTTCCGGAAACATGCACCCAACGTCCAGTGCTTCCGTGACCATACACAACCAGTGTTGTATTTTTTAAAATTTTTCTCCCAGCTTTGGTTTCTGCTTTTTTTTGTTTTCTTCATATGCCTTTTAATTTTTTCCCTGGTTTGAACATATCACTGGCAATAAGATAAGGTTTAAGAAATTAGTACTGGTAAGTAAAAAGAATTCGCCGCTATTGGGCCTGCGGAGGGTTTGCGAAGCTCCTGTTTTGGTTTGGGCTTTTGCGCAGGTTGACGTGTATTTAGCTCTTGAAGACCTGTTTGCGCGTCTCTAGGAAATGAAGCAAGACCCTCCACAGCAACTTTACCAAACGTTTAAAGGAAAAATTGAGGATCGAAGTTAAGATTCGGCGATGACCGAGGAAAAAAGAAGATTCGTATAGTAGTCCTGTTTTAAAGTCTCGGGTCAAGAAGGAAACGGTCAGGGGGCGGGACAGCGGGGGAACGAAGTTGACGATCAAAAAGACAAAGGGAAAGGGAAAAAACGATGAAAAAGAAAGAGACTGCCGGGAAACTTTTGTGAACATCAAATACATTCCGTGTACCCGACGAATGTGAGTCGACAATGGGAACATCACGATGAACACCCCAAGGAAGGAAGAATTTTTTTTTTGTTGGGGAAGCCAAGTTAGGTATATGGATAGGGCGTTCTGCTTAAAGGGACGGGATAGGTAAGAGAGTTTGCTTTCCTGGGGCTGGGATGGGGGATATGTTAGCCTTTGGGATACATCATGAGGGTAAGGGGGAGCAATCCTTTTATCTGTCCAGTGCTGGAGGAACGATTTTGGGCAACGTAGGAGTGAAGCCCATTAGCAGGTAGGGGTCAGAAATAGAAAAAATTTAGATTAAGGGGGGGAAAACCCTGCCATATTTGGTTTTTTGCCAAAGAGATTGGGAAAAGAAGGGTTGTCCGGCTTGGGGGAAATTTGCTCGGGCAAATACGAAAAGGAAATGGGGTAACATCGTTGCAACGGGGCCCCTTTTTTTTGGGCGAAAGAAAATTTGCCAGGGATGGGGTTCACTTATCTAGGTCGGGGGTGGTAGCACGGGCAACTGAAGGGGAGGGAGCTTTTGGACTTTAAACTAATTTTTAGTGGTTGGGTTTTGGCAAAAAAAATGAAGTCCCAGTGTAGTAATATTACGAGTTCTGGGGAAAACTATAATAAGCAGAACGGGGTAGATATTAAAAAGCCAGAGATTTTAGGTGAAAGGATAGAAATGGGGTTTAGTAGAAAAACAAAAATTTAGCAAAGGGAAAGGGAAAAGGGGGCTTTAAATTTTTATTTGCAAATTTGCCGGTGCTGGAAAAAATTGGACGATTGAGATTAGTTGCAAGTGCAGTAACTTATGTTTTTTGCCTTAACTGAGCGGGGTTTAATTCAAAAAGGGGACATGCCTGCGTATTCAATTCAGGGTTTTAAATTTTTCCCCAAGTAGATAGAATATCGGAAGGGGGGGGTGGGGTGGCATTGTATGCCCGGATCGTTTGAACTTTTTTCAATAAAAGGGTTTTAAATTTTTGAAGTAACACATACAATTTCTGTTGGCTAAAATTTTTCGGGGCTGAAAAATGATTTTTGGGGGATATCCGTCCCCCCAAACTTAAAAGGGACCAAGGGAGACTACTATGGGAGGAAATTTTAAGGGCCCCAAGGCCGATAATGTATAATTTAGGGATTAAAATTTTGTCAAATTTATTTGGAAATTTCTTTATGGGAATTTAGAATCTACGATTCTTAATGTTTCAGATTGTTTTTTGAAGGTTTGTGACAAACCACAAGGGGGAAAAAACCGCTTGATTAGTTATGGCAAACTTTAATCCCTTTTTAATAATTTAGAAAATTTCAGAGGAAATGGGGGCTAGCGACCACAAAACAATTTCCTTTACATTGAAAGGAAGTACGATAGTACGATAACCAGTAACAGTCCAGATTTTCGCTTAGCGATTTCGATGGGCTTAGAGAAAAACTTATCATCTGTTATGGGGTAACGAAGTGAGCTACAAATATGACAGTTTTCTGAACACTAAACTCTGCCCAAAAAACTTTTCCCATATAAAGAAATTAGACAAAAGAAATGACCCAAAAAGGGTGAATAACAGGCCAAATATCTACTAGGGGATAAAAAGGTTTTTTAGGATATCAAAAGATGGGGTCATTTATGATAATATTGACATTTAAAAGGACATTAAAAAGGGGGTAAGAAAAACAAAAAAGACTATGAAATTAAAGTTGCTAGGGGGTTCTAAAACAACCCAAAAAGTTTTTTTCCCGGGCTAAGAAAAAAAATTAGAATAAGATAGGTCCCCTTAAAAATAACTATGGGGACCTTTCGACAAAGGTGAAATGTGTTCGATTTTTTTAAAATTATTTTCTTCTTTTTACACAGGAAGACCTAACAATTCCGTAATTCATTTTTAATGGCTAGAAGAAATAAATTATGTAACACACGTCATATGAATGGTTGTGAAACAATAGAAACTGAAACAAAAAAATCGCCGGGTCCAAAGAGGTTTTTTCAAGGGTTCTTTAAGGGAAAGCAAAATGGAAGTCTGTGAACCAATAACAATATTTTTAATTTTAACCTTCAAAAGGTGTATGTCTGATATTGGGAAAATGGGGAATGTAATTCCCCATTTTTAAAAAATGGGACAAGTCGTTACCGTCAAATTTCCGCCCAAAAAGCCGACCCAATTGTGGTAAATTTTAGATCAAATTTTTAAGCTGAATTATAAGAAGCCCTCTCGAAACATAGCTTATTAAAGAAACCCCGATGGATTTACAAAGGCCGTCTTGTCTAAATGATTTATTAACTTCTTCATAAAAACTTTTGAGGCTGTTGACCACATAAAAATTTGATATTATTTACTTGATTTTTTAAACTTTTTTATAGAGTTCCGCACCATAGACTTTAAAGAAAGTGGGAGCTCGTGGCATTGGGGGGAAATGCTCTCGGGATCGAGTCAGCTCACGAAGGGAAACAGAGAGTGCCTAAATGGGTTAATCCGAGTGGGGGTCTGTAACAAGTGGCGTTCCACGGGAACGTCTTGGCCCGTTGTTTTTATAATATATATCAATGATCTTTTATGAGGGAAACCTAGTGAATGAGCAAATTCCCGTGACACAAAGATAGGGAGGATAATTTATTCAAACGTAGATTATGGAAATTCAGGGGGATTTAAAACAAAACCATTCTTGTCAAAAAGTGGGCCCATGCAGTTTCAAGTGATAAATGCAGGGTTTAACTGGAGTGCCCATAACCCTATACTTAAATTAAATTATTAGAACTTAGCCCTACGATGCGAAAAGGGCTTGGGGTTAGGGGGCAGCAACCCTTTAAAAAAGCAGCAATGCTAAGCGTAGTAAAAAGGCAAATAATTTTCTGGGAAATTTATATCAAGAAAAATGTAAGCAAAAGAAGTCCAGAGGCATACTGCAGCTTTATACATCATTTAAAAGGGTTCACCCCAGATTATGCAGCTCAGTTTTGTCTCCATATACAGAAAGGACTAAATTCGTTTGAAAACATTCACAGGTACTAAAAATTAATCATGCATTAGAAACTTTTCCCTTATGAAAAAATTGAGCTCTTTAATTTAAAATTCGCTTTTTTAAAAAAAGAATGAGGGGGGGCCGATCGAAGTGTATAATGGAAGATAGGTATTAATAAAAGGGATATTAATAAGGCTTGAGGATTCCTCCAAGAGAAAAACCCCCGAATGGATTTAAATTAGATAATTTAATTTAGAAGGACATAAAAGTATTGGTTTGGAAAAAGGGGGAGTTGTGGGTAGAACAGCTACCCAGTTGGGTTTTGGGCGGGGCTTTTGGTAGTTTCAAATTTAGGTGGATAAGTACATATGGGGGGGGGGTTGGGTTTGAGTGGGCTTTTCTCAGAGCTTTTTTCTTGGGTGGGATTGAAAATTGGGTTGGGCAAAAAGTTTTTTTTTTGTGGGATAAATTTAAAGGACGTGCCTAGTATGGGCAAAAAGGCCTCCTGCAGTGTTTCTCCCTTTTATGTTTTATTCTTTGTTCTTTGATCCATGAAAAAAGTATCAATGTTAGAAGACCCCGCCAAGTACAGCGCTACAACCTCGACCTTCCGTCTCCCCCAAATACTCACCAGATAAACAACCGAAGGGCGTTATTCTTTGCGTATCCCCGTAATGAGAAACCCACATTTTCTTTTGTAGATACCAACAGATTTGTCCCAGTCAAGGATTTTAGCATTGTTGCTGATCCCCCCTTTTAGTGGGTTTTTAACTTTCCTGGTATCATAGTACATCCTGTGTTTTATAAAGACATCTCTACTAGGGCCCAGTGGGCGTTTTTTACTCACGGGGGTGCGAGTGTAGTGGTCCTCTGAAATTCCTCTCAAAGCTTAACTACAACGCAAACACGGCAGGTTTGGGGTTCCCTTTCCACAGTCTGACAAATAACAGTGGGCCCCCCCTTTTCGTTTCCCGGGGAATCGTAAATTTTTTCAATCATAGAGGTTTTTGAAAACAAGGACCTCTTTCTAGGGGTTACTCGCGATCGTGTTCGCCCCGGGAAAGGAACGCGTACCCACGGGGTGAGCCCCGGGCGGCACCCCGTCTGGTAAAAGTTTACCATGACGAAGGTCCCCTCACGTGCCCACGAAAAATTTAATAAAATTCCAAAATTTAGTGCTTTCAAGTACAAATAAATACCAGGGTCCAAAAAAGCTCCTAGTGCCAACCCCGTGAAAGAAGGGAGAAATACGATTTAATTTTAAAAAAAACATCTTGAACAAAATTAAGTGGTACAATGTGGCCCCAAATGCCAGGAGATAAAAAACCCTACCAACCTTTTGTTCCATAGTGGCCAAAAAAAATGAAATAAAGAATGCGTTGTTTCAAAGGGAGAACTATGTGACAAAAATAGATCACCCGTACTGGAAGAGGTTGGGAAATTTTATTTAGGGTAAATGAAAACAATTAAGGGGATACTCTTATGACCGTTTTTTAGTGAAAAAGGGTAGGGAGTTCATGAAGATTGTAAAAAAATTTCCTGCAAATGTGGTGAAGTGAGTGAATTTAAACTGGGTTTTAGAATTTAAAAACCCTACGGCTACCATGTGGTAAAGGGAGTGAGGCTGCCAGTTTGGGCCCCAAGGCGGCTGAAAAAAAATGTGATGAATTCCCGGAGACATAGAGGTAGGACTGAAACCCGAACAAGTTTCAATTGACGAAAACAGGCCCTTTTGGGAAAAAAAAGCCAAGAGGACCTTCATTCACAAGAGGAAAGCAAAGCCGGACACAAGCCCATGAAAAAACAGGCAAGCTAATGTTCTGTGCTAAAGCAGGGGGATTTCAAGTGAAGCCATTTTATGTACCATTCGAAATCCCAGAGTGTCAGGGAAAAAAAAGTTATGAAGAGTAAATTTGGTTTTTTTTCGAAAAACTAATAGTAAGGCATGGGTAGAGGGAAATTTCGTCGAGTGGTTGAATGAAGTGTTTGGGGCCCAGTGTGAAGGGGGATCTCCTGGAAAAAAAATTGGGGTCTCAATCCTGCTATAATTGGACAATGCACCAGACTTTGAATCTGCGTGAGAAAATTGTGGCCCGTTTCGACAAGAGGGATTTTTAAGAATTTGGACTGCCCTAAGACCTATGTTTTGTAAAATCAATTGTGGGACTGGGGTTCCATGGGGTTGGATGTTTTGGGGGTGTGGAAGAATTGGGGGTTCCCGAAAACCCCCAAAAGGCTCGGAAACCAACCCCCGGTAGATCTTGCGGGGGGAGTGGGAAGGAAGGGGGGAAAAGGGCCTTTTTTCCCTTTTGAGTTTTATAAAAGTGGGGTGTGGAAACAAAGGGGCACACCCCCCTGTTTTTGGAAACCGGGTTGGGAAAAGACAGGAAAATGGGCCCTTTTAAAATTTAAGCCCAAAAAAACCCCCTTCCACATTATTTTGGGGCAGGGCCCCTTTTCAAATGGTTAGTGATTAAAAACAAGAAAGGAGCAAACCCAAGAAAAGAAATGGTATGAGGGTTGAGGGGGGCCCCCCCAAAAAAACAGCCGTCTTTTCCTTTAAGAAAATTTAAAGAGGGACTCCAGAAACAAAGCTTTCAGTTTAAAAAAATTTTTTTTTTTGGGAGAAGAATTATGATTCTTATTTCTTTTGGGAAAAAATTACAAACGAAAGGAAAACCCCAGGAAGAAATTACGAAAAAGGGACCCTTAAACATCCCCAAAGTTTATCTTCCCATCAATTTTCCCAACCCCCCAAAGTCCCCCAAAAAAAATAATGGCACATAAAATTTTTCCCATGGGAAAATTTTTTGGGATACCGAAAACAAAAAAAATTTTTGTTTTAAACTTCCTGGTTTCGGAAGGTTTTTAATTTTTTTTTTCATTATTTCCCTTTAGGTTTTTAAGTAACGTAAATTTTTGTTTAGGAAACCGCCTTTTCCCAAAAAGATTAATTAAAAGAAAAACGACCACTGAGTGTTCATTCCCCACAGTTTTTAAATTTTGCTTACCATCATATCCTCCTTTTTTAAAACGACCCCAATGGGCCAGCGGTTTTTTGGGGGCCGGGAAATTGAAAAATTTATTCCCCATCCCCGTAATACAAAAAAAAGGGGTTGGGGTTCCCCTTTCCAACCCTTTAAAAAAGACCCCAACAAGTTTTTTCCCCCCTCTCCCTTTCAAATGACAACTCCTGTTTAGTGTTTTTTGCATTTCCCTTTCCAGGGTTCCGGGTTGAAATAGCCAGGCTTCCCCGGGGGGCCCCACTCCCCCGTCCCTGAATTATATTGTTCCCCGGGGGCCTGTAACTACCAGGGTTTCCAGCATGTTCATTCTTTCCTTTTCCTGTGTGTATACTTTAGGGCTGGACATGACCATTTCCCGTGTTTGAACTTTTCCCCACTGCCGTGACCCCCTTTTTTACCCCCAGTATGCTTTTGGAAAAACCGTACCTCTGCAAATTCCAAAAGTCCCAAGCCAGGCTAAACAGACCACGCCCGGTTTGGGCCCTTCCCCTAACCCCGGTCCTTACATTTTAAGTGTTAAAAACAAAACCAAAAGTTATTTCAAAAACCTTTCCCCACTTCCTTTTGGGGAACTCCCCCACCGGGGCAACCCCCACTGTCATGCTTCCGGGGGCCCTGACCCCAATGTCCCCGTGCTTCCTGGGATACTGTACACTACTGTCCAGTGCTTCCTGGGACACTGTACTGCACTGCCCAGTGCTTCCTGGGACACTGTACCCTACTGTCCAGTGCTTCCTGGGACACTGTAACCTACTGTTCAGTGCTTCCAGAGACACTGTATCATTCTGTCCTGTGGTTCCTGTGACACTGTACCCTACTGTCTAGGGTTTCCTGGGACACTGTACCCTACTGTCCAGTGCTTCCTGGAACATTGTACCCCACTGTCCAGTGATTCCTAGAACACTGTACCCTACTGTCCAGTGCTTCCTGGAACACTGTACCATACTGTTCAGTACTTCCTGGAACACTGTACCCTACTGTCCAGTGCTTTCAGGGACACTGTACCTGACTGTCCAGTGCTTCCTGGGACACTGTACCCTACTGTCCAGTGCTTCCTTGCACACTGTACCCTACTGTCCAGTGCTTCCTGGAACACTGAACCATACTGTCTAGTGCTTCATGAGACACTGTACCCTACTGTCCAGTGCTTCCTGGAACACTGAACCATACTGTCCAGTGCTTCCTGGGACACTGTTCCCTACTGTACAGTGCTTCCTGGAACACTGTACCCTACTGTCCAGTGCTTCCTGGGATATTGTACCCTACTGTCCAGTGCTTCCTGGAACACTGCACCCAACTGTCCAGTGCTTTCTGTGACACTGTACTCTACTGTCTAGTACTTCCTGGAACACTGTACCCTACTGTCCAGTGCTTCCTGGGATACTGTGCCCTACTGTCCAGTGCTTCCTGGGACACTGTACCCTACTGCAGAGTGCTTCCTTGCATACTGTACCCTACTGTCCAGTGCTTCCTGGAACACTGAGCCCTACTGTCTAGTGCTTCCTGGGACACTGTAGCCTACTGTCCAGTGCTTTTTTGGAACACTGTACCCTACTGTCCAGTGCTTCCTGGGACACTCTACCCTACTGTACAGTGCTTCCTGGAGCACTGTACCCTACTCTCCAGTGCTTCCTGGGACACTGTACACTACTATTCAGTGCTTCCTGGAACACTGCACCCAACTGTCCAGTGCTTCCTGTGACACTGTACCCTACTGTCCAGTGCTTCCTGGGATACTGTACCCTACTGTCCAGTGCTTCCTGGGACACTGAACCCTACTGTCCAGTGTTTCCTGGGACACTCTGCCCTACAGCCCAGTGCTTCTTAGAACACTGTATTCTACTGTCCAGTGCTTCCTGGTACACTGTGCCCTACTGTTCAGTTCTTCCTGGGACACTGTACCCAACTGTCCAGTGCTTCCTCGAACACTGTGCCCTACTGATCAGTGCTTTCTGGGACACTGTACCCTTCTGTCCAGTGCTTGCGGGAACACTGTACCCTAGTGTCAATTGCTTGCTGGGACACTGTACCCTACTGTCCAGTGCTTCCTCGGACACTGTACCCTACTGTCCAATGGTTCCTGGGACACTGTACCCTACTGTTCAGTGCTTCCTGGGACACTGTACCCTGCTGACCAGTGCTTCCTGGAACACTGTAACCTACTGTCCAGTGCTTCCTGGGACACTGTACCCTACTGTCCAGTGCTTCCTGGGACACTGAACCCTACTGTTAAGTGTTTCCTGGGACACTCTGCCCTACAGCCCATTGCGTCTTAGAACACTGTACTCTACTGTCCAGTGCTTCCTGGTACACTGCACCCCACTGTCCAGTTCTTCCTGGGACACTGTACCCAACTGTCCAGTGCTTCCTTGAACACTGTGCCCTACTGATCAGTGCTTTTTGGGACACTGTATCCTTCTGTCCAGTGCTTGTGGGAACACTGTACCCTAGTGTCAATTGCTTGCTGGGACACTGTACCCTACTGTCCAGTGCTTCCTGGGACACTGTACCCTACTGTCCAATGCTTCCTGGAACACTGTACCCTACTGTCCAGTGCTTCCTGGGATACTGTGCCCTACTGTCCAGTGCTTCCAGGGACACTGTACCCTACTGTCCAGTGCTTCCTGGGACACTGTAACCTACTGTTCAGTGCTTCCTGAGACACTGTATCCTTCTGTCCTGTGCTTCCTTATAAACTGTACTCTGCTTTCCAGTGCTTCCTGGGACACTGTACCCTACTGTCCAGTGTTTCCTGGGACACTCTGCACTACAGTCCAGTGCTTCTTGGAACACTGTACTCTACTGTCCAGTGCTTCCTGGTACACTGTACCCTACTGTCCAGTGCTTCCTGGTACACTGTACCCAACTGTCCAGTGCTTCCTTGAACACTGTGCCCTACTGATCAGTGCTTTCTGGGACACTGTACCCTACTGTCCAGTGCTTGCTGGAAAACTGTACCCTACTGTCCAGTGCTTTCTGGGACACTCTACTCGACTGTCCAGTGCTTCCTGGAAAACTTTACCCTGCTGTCCAGTGCTTCCTGGAACACTGTACCCTATTGTCCAGAGTTTGTTGCAAGACTGTACCCTACTGTCCAGTGCTTCCTGGGACATTGAACCCTACTGTCCAGTGTTTCCCTGCACACTGTACCCTACTGTCCAGTGCTTCCTGGAACACTGAACCCTACTGTCTAGTGCTTCCTGGAACACTGTACACTACTGTCCAGTGCTTCCTGGAACACTGCACCCTACTGTTCAATACTTCCTGGAACACTGTATCCTACTGTCCAGTGCTTCCTGGGACATTGTACCCTACTGTCCATTGCTTCCTTGCACACAGTACTCTACTGTCCAGTGCTTCCTGGAACACTGAACACTACTGTCTAGTGCTTCCTGGGACACTGTACCCTACTGTCCAGTGCTTCTTGGAACACTGTACCCTACTGTCCAGTGCTTCCTGGGACACTGTTCCCTACTGTCCAGTGCTTCCTGGATCACTGTACCCTACTATCCAGTGCTTCCTGGGACATTGTGCCCTACTGTCCAGTGCTTCCTGGAACACTGCACCCAACTGTCCAGTGCTTTCTGTGACACTGTACTCTACTGTCCAGTGCTTCCTGGTACACTGTACCCTACTGTCCAGTGCCTCCTGGGACACTCTGCCCTACTGTCCAGTGCTTCCTGGGACACTGTACTCTACTGACCAGTGCTTCCTGGGACACTGTACCCTACTGTTCAGTGCTTCCAGAGACACTGTATCCTTCTGTCCTGTGGTTCCTTATAAACTGTACTCTACTGTCCAGTGCTTCCTGGGACACTGTACCCTACTGTCCAGTGCTTCCTGGTACACTGTACCCTACTGTCCAATGCTTCCTGGAACACTGTACCCTACTGTCCAGTGCTTCCTGGGATACTGTGCCCTACTGTCCAGTGCTTCCTGGGACACTGTACCCTACTGTCCAGTGCTTCCTGGGACACTGTAACCTACTGTTCAGTGCTTCCTGAGACACTGTATCCTTCTGTTCTGTGCTTCCTTATAAACTGTACTCTGCTGTCCAGTGCTTCCTGGGACACTGTACCCTACTGTCCAGTGTTTCCTGGGACACTCTGCCCTACAGTCCAGTGCTTCTTGGAACACTGTACTCTACTGTCCAGTGCTTCCTGGTACACTGAACCCTACTGTCCAGTGCTTCCTGGTACACTGTACCCAACTGTCCAGTGCTTCCTTGAACACTGTGCCCTACTGATCAGTGCTTTCTGGGACACTGTACCCTACTGTCCAGTGCTTGCTGGAAAACTGTACCCTACTGTCCAGTGCTTTCTGGGACACTCTACTCGACTGTCCAGTGCTTCCTGGAGAACTTTACCCTGCTGTCCAGTGCTTCCAGGAACACTGTACCCTATTGTCCAGAGTTTGTTGCAACACTGTGCCCTACTGTCTAGTGCTTCCTGGGACATTGAACCCTACTGTCCAGTGTTTCCTTGCACACTGTACCCTACTGTCCAGTGCTTCCTGGAACACTGAACCCTACTGTCTAGTGCTTCCTGGAACACTGTACACTACTGTCCAGTGCTTCCTGGAACAATGTACCCTACTGTTCAGTACTTCCTGGAACACTGTACCCTACTGTCCAGTGCTTCCTGGGACATTGTACCCTACTCTCCATTGCTTCATTGCACACAATACTCTACTGTCCAGTGCTTCCTGCAACACTGAACACTACTGTCTAGTGCTTCCTGGGACACTGTACCCTACTGTCCAGTGCTTCTTGGAACACTGTACCCTACTGTCCAGTGCTTCCTGGAACACTGTACCCTACTATCCAGTGCTTCCTGGGACATCGTGCCCTACTGTCCAGTGCTTCCTGGAACACTGCACCCAACTGTCCAGTGCTTTCTGTGACACTGTACTCTACTGTCCAGTGCTTCCTGGTACACTGTACCCTACTGTCCAGTGCTTCCTAGGATACTCTTCCCTACTGTTCAGTGCTTCCTGGGACACTGTACCCTACTGATCAGTGCTTCATGGGACACTGTACCCTACTGTTCAGTGCTTCCTGAGACACTGTATCCTTCTGTCCTGTGGTTCCTTATAAACTGTACTCTACTGTCCAGTTCTTCCTGGGACACTGTACCCTACTGTCCAGTGCTTCCTGGGGCACTCTGCCCTAGAGCCCAGTGCTTCTTGGAACACTCTACTCTACTGTCAAGTGCTTCTTGGTTTACTGTACCCTACTGTCCAGTGCTTCCTGGGACACTGTACCCAACTGTCCAGTGCTTCCTTGAACACTGTGCCCTACTCATCAGTGCTTTCTGGGACACTGTACCCTACTGTCCAGTGCTTGCTGGAAAACTGTACCCTACTGTCCAGTGCTTTCTGGGACACTCTACTCGACAGTCCAGTGCTTCCTGGAAAACTTTACACTACTGTCCAGTGCCTCCTGGGACATTGTACCCTACTGTCCAGTGCTTCCTTGCACACTGTACCCTACTGTCCAGTGCTTCCTGGAACATTGAGCCCTACTGTCTAGTGCTTCCTGGGACACTGTAGCCTACTGTCCAGAGCTTTTCTAGAACACTGTACCCTACTGTCCAGTGCTTCCAGGGACACTGTACCCTACTGTTCAGTGCTTCCTGGAGCACTGTACCCTACTCTCCAGTGCTTCCTGGGACACTGTACCCTACTATTCAGTGCTTCCTGGATCACTGCACCCAACTGTCCAGTGCTTCCTGTGACACTGTACCCTACTGTCCAGTGCTTCCTGGGATACTGTACCCTACTGTCCAGTGCTTCCTGGGACACTGAACCCTACAGTCCAGTGTTTCCTGGGACACTCTTCCCTACAGCCCAGTGCTTCTTATTACACTGTACTCTACTATTCAGTGCTTCCTGGTACACTGTACCCTACTGTCCAGTTCTTCCTGGGACACTGTACCCAACTGTCCAGTGCTTCCTTGAACACTGTGCCCTACTGATCAGTGCTCTCTGGGACACTGTACCCTTCTGTCCAGTGCTTGCGGGAACACTGTAACTTTGTGTCAATTGCTTGCTGGGACACTGTACCCTACTGTCCAGTGCTTCCTGGGACACTGTACCCTACTGTCCAATGCTTCCTAGGACACTGTACCCTACTGTTCAGTGCTTCCTGGGACACTGTACCCTGCTGACCAGTGCTTCCTGGAACACTGTAACCTACTGTCCAGTGCTTCCTGGGACACTGTACCCTACTGTCCAGTTCTTCCTTGGACACTGAGCCCTACTGTCCAGTGTTTCCTGGGGCACTCTGCCCTACAGCCTAGTGCTTCTTAGAACACTGTACTCTGCTGTCCAGTGCTTCCTGGTACACTGTACCCTACTGTCCAGTTCTTCCTGGGATACTGTACCCAACTGTCCAGTGATTCCTTGATCACTGTGCCCTACTGATCAGTGCTTTCTGGGACACTGTACCCTTCTGTCCAGTGCTTGCGGGAACACTGTACCCTAGTGTCAATTGCTTGCTGGGGCACTGTACCCTAGTGTCCAGTGCTTCCTGGAACACTGTACCCTACTGTCCAATGCTTCCTGGGACACTGTACCCTACTGTTCAGTGCTTCCTGGGACACTGTACCCTGCTGACCAGTGCTTCCTGGAACACTGTAACCTTCTGTCCAATGCTACCTGGAACAGTGTACCATACTGTGCAATGCTTCCTGGGACACTGTTCTCGGCTGTCCAGTGCTTCCGGGAAAAGTTTACCGTACTGTCCAGTGCTTCCTGGAACACTGTAGCCTACTGTCCAGTGCTTTCTGGGACACTGTACTCGACTGTCCAGTGCTTCCTAAAAAACTTTACCCTACTGTCCAGTGCTTCCAGGGACATTGTACCCTACTGTCCAGTGCTTCCTTGCACCCTGTACCCTACTGTACAGGGCTTCCTGGAACACTGAACTCTACTGTCTAGTGCTTCCTAGGACACTGTACCCTACTGTCCAGTGCTTCTTGGAGCACTGTACGGTACTGTCCAGTGCTTCCTGGGACACTGTTTCCTACTGTCCAGTGCTTCCTGGAGCACTGTACCCTACTGCCCATTGCTTCCTGGGACATTGTACCCTACTGTCCAGTGCTTCCTGGAACACTGCACCCAACTGTCCAGTGCTTTCTGTGACACTGTACTCTACTGTCCAGTGCTTCCTGGTACACTGTACCTTACTGTCCAGTGCTTCCTGGGATACTGTGCCCTACTGTCCAGTGCTTCCTGGGACACTGTACCCTACTGTCCAGTGCTTCCTGGGATACTGTACCCTACTGTCTAGTGCTTCCTGGGACACTGTACCCTACTGTCCAGTGCTTCCTGTGACACTGTGCCCTACTGTTCGGTGCTTCCTGGGGACACTGGATCCTTCTGTCCTGTGCTTCCTTATAAACTGTACTTACTGTCCAGTGCTTCCTGGGACACTGTACCTTACTGCCCAGTGCTTCCTGGGACACTGTACCCTACTATTTAGTGCTTCCTGGAACACTGCACCAACTGTCCAGTGTTTCCCTTGTGACACTGTACCCTACTGTCCAGTGCTTCCTGGGATTACTGTACCCTACTGTCCAGTGCTTCCTGGGACACTGTACTTTACTGTCCAGTGCTTCCTGAGACACTGTATCCTTCTGTCCAGTGCTTCCTTATACACTGTACCCTACTGTCCAGTGCTTCCTGGGACACGGGAACCCTACTGTCAGTGTTTCCTGGGACACTTGCCCTACTGCCCAGTGCTTCTTGGAACACTGTACTCTACTGTCCAGTGCTTCCTGGCACACTGTACCCTACTGTCCAGTGCTTGCTGGAACACTGTACCCTACTGTCCATTGCTTGCTGGGTGTTTCTGTACCCTACTGTCCAGTGCTTCCTTGGGCACTGTACCCTACTGTTCAGTGCTTCCTGGGACACTGTACCCTGCTGACCAGAGCTTCCTGGACACTGTAACCTACTGTCCAGTGCTTCCTGGGACACTTTTACCCTACTGTCCAGTGCTGCTGGAACAGTGTACCCTACTGTGCAATGCTTCCTGGGACACTGTACTCGGCTGTCCAGTGCTTCCGGGAAAAGTTTACCGTACTGTCCAGTGCTTCTGGAACACTGTACCTACTGTCCAGGGCTTCTTTGGATACTGTACCCTACTGTCCAGTGTTTCCTGGGACTCTGTACCCTATTGTCCAGTGCTTCCTTGGACACTGTACCCTACTGTCCAGTGCTTCTTGGGACACTGTACCCTACTGTCCAGTGGTTCCTTGGACACTGTACCCTACTGTCTAGTTCTTCCTGGAACACTGTACCCTACTGTCCAGTTCTTCTTGGGAAACTGTACCCTACTGTCCACTGCTTCTTGGAACACTTTTTTCTACTGTCCAGTGCTTCATGGGACACTGTACCCTACTATCCAGTGCTTCCTGGAACACTGTACCATACTGTCCTGTGGTTCCTTGGACACTGTACTCTACTGTCCAGTGCTTCCTGGGACACTGTACCCTTCATTCCAGTGCTTCCTGGGACACTGTACTTTACTATCCAGTGCTTGCTGGAACACTGTACCCTACTGTCCAGTGCTTCCTGGGATACTGTACCCTACTGTCTAGTGCTTCCTGGGACACTGTACCCTACTGTCCAGTGCTTCCTGTGACACTGTGCCCTACTGTTCGGTGCTTCCTGAGACACTGGATCCTTCTGTCCTGTGCTTCCTTATAAACTGTACTCTACTGTCCAGTGCTTCCTGGGACACTGTACCTTACTGCCCAGTGCTTCCTGGGACACTGTACCCTACTATTTAGTGCTTCCTGGAACACTGCACCCAACTGTCCAGTGCTTCCTGTGACACTGTACCCTACTGTCCAGTGCTTCCTGGGATACTGTACCCTACTGTCCAGTGCTTCCTGGGACACTGTACTTTACTGTCCAGTGCTTCCTGAGACACTGTATCCTTCTGTCCAGTGCTTCCTTATACACTGTACCCTACTGTCCAGTGCTTCCTGGGACACTGAACCCTACTGTCCAGTGTTTCCTGGGACACTCTGCCCTACTGCCCAGTGCTTCTTGGAACACTGTACTCTACTGTCCAGTGCTTCCTGGCACACTGTACCCTACTGTCCAGTGCTTGCTGGAACACTGTACCCTACTGTCCATTGCTTGCTGGGACACTGTACCCTACTGTCCAGTGCTTCCTTGGGCACTGTACCCTACTGTTCAGTGCTTCCTGGGACACTGTACCCTGCTGACCAGAGCTTCCTGGAACACTGTAACCTACTGTCCAGTGCTTCCTGGGACACTGTACCCTACTGTCCAGTGCTGCCTGGAACAGTGTACCCTACTGTGCAATGCTTCCTGGGACACTGTACTCGGCTGTCCAGTGCTTCCGGGAAAAGTTTACCGTACTGTCCAGTGCTTCCTGGAACACTGTACCCTACTGTCCAGGGCTTCTTTGGATACTGTACCCTACTGTCCAGTGTTTCCTGGGACTCTGTACCCTATTGTCCAGTGCTTCCTTGGACACTGTACCCTACTGTCCAGTGCTTCTTGGGACACTGTACCCTACTGTCCAGTGGTTCCTTGGACACTGTACCCTACTGTCTAGTTCTTCCTGGAACACTGTACCCTACTGTCCAGTTCTTCTTGGGAAACTGTACCCTACTGTCCTCTGCTTCTTGGAACACTTTTTTCTACTGTCCAGTGCTTCATGGGACACTGTACCCTACTATCCAGTGCTTCCTGGAACACTGTACCATACTGTCCTGTGGTTCCTTGGACACTGTACTCTACTGTCCAGTGCTTCCTGGGACACTGTACCCTTCATTCCAGTGCTTCCTGGGACACTGTACTTTACTATCCAGTGCTTGCTGGAACACTGTACCCTACTGTCCAGTGCTTTCTGGGATACTGTACCCTACTGTCTAGTGCTTCCTGGAACACTGTGCCCTACTGTCCAGTGCTTTCTGGGACACTGTACCCTACTGTCTAGTGTTTCCTGGGACACTGTACCCTACTGTCCAGTGTGGTGAGAATGGTAAAGCACTGCATACCTTGTTCCAAGGTTCGTAGGTTCGAGTCTCCTTCAGCCAGAGATCAGTGTTTGTATATATAAAATTTTACTGTATATTTACACACACACACACACACACACACACACACACACACATACTTA
>NC_069401.1:115720847-115745049 GCF_026875155.1 Cherax quadricarinatus | reverse complement strand
GGAGAAGCAGCCTCTCCCTAGTCTGGTGCTACACTACTTCACATTTAACATCCTCACTTTCCCTAAGACCGGGTAAGGAGTCTCTGATTGGCTCTTTGAAGAATTCAAAGACTTCTACTGTTAGATAAAGACACCATAGATTATTTCATCTTCCATGAGACGCTCTAGAAATTATCAAAAAGTGAGTCCCGTTCGGGTTATTAGAACGACAAAGGGCAATAAATAAGATACCGATTCAAAACATAGTCATAATTTGACTCAAATATAAAGTTCAACCAAAATTGAAATAAAACAAAAGTCTAATTCTACCTCAGACAAATGCTTCTTATTACCCTAAAACAAGTATTAAATAACCATAACATAGTATTCGTCTCGATTAGTAAACAAAGACTTAACCATCATCTATCTCTGGGTTCTGCCCTACAGCTGACAGTAACTTTAACCTAGAGTAAAAAGGTCTTGTCCTATCTTAACGTAAGACTCAGATTATCTTAAACCAGTGACCCATCCTAACTTAAAGCAAAGGTCGATCCTACCAAACCAATAACCTAAATCAAAGCCTCGTTCTACCCTAAAACAAGACCTCAAACTGCTATAAAATAAGCCTTGAACCCACCCAAAACTAAGTCCTCGCATCACCCTTAAACTTAAAACCTCAACCCTACCCAACAATATGCTCACCTCAGCCATCATAATAAGCACCTCATCTAATCCTAACCCTTCAAAAAAAAAAAAAAATATTCCCTGCTCTCTTAAAATAAAGCGTCATCATACACGTACATCCTTGTCTTCCCTGGGACCAGCAGCAGCAGCCCGACGCTCAAAATGGGGCTCAAGCTTGCCTTGAAACAAGGTCTTAACCTACCTCCAAAATAAAATATTTTGCACCCGGTGAGAAGGCAAGAGTAAGGTCGACCGCAAATCACCGCTCTGCTCCAGATGATCCCAAACTTGATTTATATTGAACCATCGACCTCTGAAAATTAGGTTTCGGGACAAACTCAGAAAATGTTGACGGAGAGGAGGGTGACTCATGGTGCGTGTGTGTGTGTGTGTGTGTGTGTGTGTGTGTATGTGTGTGTGTGTGTGTGTGTGTGTGTGTACTCACCTAGTTGTACTCACCTAGTTGAGGTTGCAGGGGTCGAGTCCGAGCTCCTGGCCCCGCCTCTTCACTGGTCGCCGCCTCTTCACTGGTCGCTACTAGATCACTCTCCCTGAACCGTGTGTGTGTGTGTGTGTGTGTGTGTGTGTGTGTGTGTGTGTGTGTGTGTGTGTGTGTGTGTGTGTGTGTGTGTGTGTGTGTGTGTGTGTGTGTGTGTGTGTGTGTGTGTGTTTCCGTGTGTGTGTGTTTCCGTGTGTGTGTGTGTGTGTGTGTACTCACCTAATTGCAGTCACCTAATTGCGGTTTCAGGGGCCGCGACTCAGCTCCTGATCGCTACTAGGTCCTCTCTCTCTCTGCTTCTTGAGCTTTGTCATACCTCGTCTTAAAGCTACGTATGGTTCCTGCCTCCACTACGTCACTTGCTAGGCTATTCCACTTCCTGACGACTCTGTGACTGAAGAAATACATCCTAACATCCCTGTGACTCGTCTGAGTCTTCAGCTTCCAATTGTGACCCCTTGTTTCTGTGTCCCCTCTCTGGGACACCCTGCCTCTGTCCACCTTATCTATTCCACGCAGTATCTTGTATGTCGTTATCATGTCTCCCCTGACCCTTCTGTCTTCCATTGTCCTCAGTCCGATTTCCCCCAACCTTTTATCGTAGGACATTCCCCTGAGCTCTAGAACTAGCCTTGTTGCAAACCTTTCTACTTTCTCTAACTTTTTGACGTGCTTGACTAGGTGTGGGTTCCAAACTGGTGCTGCGTACTCCAGTATGGGCCTAACGTACACAGTGTACAGTGTCTTGAGCGATTCCTTATTAAGGTATCGGAACGCTATTCTCAGGTTTGCCAGGCGCCCATATGATGCAGCAGTAATCTGGTTCATGTGTGCCTCCGGAGACGTGCTCGGTGTTATGGTCACCCCAAGATCTTTTTTCTTGAGTGAGGTTTGCAGTCATTGTCAACCTAGCCCATACTCTGTCTGCAATCTTATTTGCCCTTCACCAATCTTCATGACTTTGCATTTGGCAGGGTTGAATTCGAGAAGCCAGTTTCTGAACCACGTGCCCAGCCTGTACAGGTCTCTTTGTACTCCTGCCTGATCCTCATCCGATATAATTCTTCTCATCAACTTCACATCATCTGCGAGAAAGGACCCTTCAGAGTCTATCTCTTCCATCATGTCATTCACAAATATCAAAAATAGCACTGGCCCTAGAACTGACCCCTGTGGGACCCCGCTCGTCACAGGCGCCCACTATGATACCTCTTCACGTACCATGACTCGTAGTTGCCTCCCTGTCAGGTACTGTCTGATCCATTGCAGTGCCCTCCCTGTTATACGCACCTGATCCTCCAGCTTCTGCACTAATCTTTTGTGAGGAACTGTGTCGAAGGCCTTCCTGCAGTCCAGGAAAATGCAATCCACCCATCTCTCTCTCTCGTGTCTTACTTCTGTTACCTTGTCATAAAACTCCAGAAGGATTGTGACACAGGATTTGCCTTCCATGAATCCTTGCTGGTTGTCATTTCTAATCTTGTTCCACTCCAGATGCTCCACCACTCTTCTTCTGATAATCTTATTCATGACTTTTTATACTATACACGTCAGAGACACTGGTCTGTAGTTTAGTGCCTCGTTTCTGTCTCCTTTCTTAAAAATGGGGACTACATTTGCCGTCTTCCATATCGCAAGTAGTTGCCCAGTTTCAAGGGATGTATTGAAGATTGTGGTTAGTGGCACGCACAACATCTCTGCTCCTTCTCTAAGGACCCACAGGGAGATGTTGTCCGGTCCCATCGCCTTTTAGGTATCAAGGCCACTTAGCAGCTTCGGCACCTCCTCCTTCGTTGTTCGTATGTCATCCAACACTTGTTGGTATATTCCCTGTTGATGTTCCCCTCTTTGCTGTCTTCCCAGAGCTGTCTTCCTGGCTCTACTGTAAATACTTCCTTAAATCTCCTGTTTAGCTCCTCACATACCTTCTGATAGTTTCTTGTGAGTTCCCCAGCTTCTGTCCTCAGCCTCATCACCTGGTCATTCACAGTTGTCTTCCTCCTGAGGTGGCTATACAACAGTTTCGGGTCAGACTTGTATGTGTGTGTGTGTGTGTGTGTGTGTTGGTGTATGTGTGTGTGCGTGTGTGTGCTCACCTATTTGTGGTTGCAGGGATCCGGTCTTAGCTCCTGGCCCCGCCTCTTCACCGGTTGCTACTGGGTCCTCTCTCTCCCTACTCCGTGAGCTTTATCAAACCTAGTCTTAAAACTATGTATGGTTCCCACCTCCACTACGTCACTTTCTAGGCTATTCCACTGCCTAACAACTCTATGACTGAAAAAATACTTCCTAACATCCCTTTGACTCATCTGAGTCTTAAATTTCAAATTGTGACCTCTTGTTTATGTGTCCCCTCTCTGGAACATCCTGTCTTTGTCCACCTTGTCTATTCTGTGCAGTATTTTATATGTCGTTATCATGTCTCCCCTGACCCTCCTGTCCTTCAGTGCCGTCAGGCCGATTTCCCTTAACCTTTCTTCATTGGACATTCCCCTTAGCTCTGGAACTAACATTGCCGCAAACCTTTGCACTTTCTCTAATTTCTTGACGTGCTTTATCAAGTTTGGGTTCCAAACTGGTGCTGCATACTCCAGTATGGGCCTGACGTACACGGTGTACAGTGTCTTGAACGATTCCATACTAAGGTATCGGAGCGCTGTTCTCAGGTTTGCCAGGCGCCCATATGCTGCAGCAGTTATCTGGTTGATGTGTGCCTCCGGAGACATGCTCGGTGTTATACTCACCCCAAGATCTTTCTCCTTGAGCGAGGTTTGCAGTCTTTGGCCACCTAGCCTATACTCCATCTGCGGTCTTCTGTGCCCTTCCCCTATCTTCATGACTTTGCATTTGGAGAGGTTAAATTCGAGAAGGCAGTTGCTGGATTAGGTGTCCAGTCTGTCCAGGTCTCTTTGAAGTCCTGTCTGATTCTCATCTGATTTAATTCTGCTCATTAACTTCACATCGTCTGCAAACGGGGACACTTCTGAGTCTAACCCTTCCATCATGTCGTTCACATATACCAAAAATAGCATTGGTCCTAGGGCCGAACCCTGTGGGACCCTGCTCGTCACAGGTGCCCACTGTGATACCTCATTATGTACCATGACTCGTTGTTGCCTCCCTGTCAGGTAATCTCTGATCCATTGCAGTGCCCGTCCTGTTATATGCGCCTGATCCTCTAGCTTCTGCACTAATCTCTTGTGAGGAACTGTGTCAAAGGTCTTCTTGCAGTCCAAGAAAATGTAATCAACTCACCCCTCTCTCTCTTGTCTTACTTCTGTTACCTTATCATAAAACTCCAGAAGGTTTGTGACACAGGATTTGCCCTCCATGAATCAGTGCTGGATGGCATTTATACTCTTGTTCCATTCCAGGTGCTCCACCACTCTCCTCCTGATAATCTTCTCCATAACTTTACATACTATACACGTCAGTGACACAGGTCTATAGTTAAGTGCCTCTTTTCTGTCTCCTTTTTTAAAAATGGGAACTTCATTTGCCATCTTCCATACCTCAGGTAGTTGCCCATTTTTCAATGATGTGTTGAAGATTGTGGTAAGTGGCACACACAGCATATCCGCTCCCTCTCTAAGGACCCACGGGGAGATGTTGCCTGGTCCCATTGCCTTTGAGGTATTGATGTCCCTTAGCAGCTTCTTCACCTCCTCCTCATTTGTATTTATGCCATCCAACACTTGTTGGTATATTCCTTGCTCGTGTCCCCATCGGGTCTGTGTCCCCAGAAGCCTTTCTGTCTCCACTGTAAATACTTCCCTAAATCTCATGTTGATCTCCTCACACACCTCTTGATTGTTTTGAGTTCCCCACCTTCTTTCCTCAGCCTGATCACCTGGTCTTTGACTGTTCTTTTCCTCCTAATATGTCTATACAGCAGTTTCGGGTCAGACTTGATTTCGATGCTATGTCGTTTTCGTACTGTCGCTGGTCCTCCCTCCTAAACTGTGCATTCTCGTTTCTGGCTCTTCTACTAATCTCCTTATTTTCCTCGGGCCTTTGCCTCCTGTACCTTTTCCATTCTCTGTGCACTTAGCTTTTGCCTCCCTACAAACCTTTCCTCTGCCTCCTTGCACTTTGTTACTACATATTCCATCATCTCGTTTACTGATTTTCCTACCAGTTCTCTGTCCCACTGAACCTCCTGCAGGAAGTTGCTCATACCTGTGTAGTCCCCCTTTTTTAGTTTGGCTTTTCCCATTCAATTCCTGTTACCTTCTTCACTTGTAACTCTACTCTATGTGTGTGTGTGTGTGTGTGTGTGTGTGTGTGTGTGTGTATGCGTGCGCATGCGTGTGTGTGTGCATGTGTGTGTGTGTATGATAATGTGTATATGGACTTCAGTAAGACTTTCGATAGAGTTCCACATCAGAGGCTAATGAGGAAACTTAAGGCACACAGAATAGGAGGAGAAATTTTTTTCTGGGTAGAGGCATGGCTGACAAATAGGCAGAGAATATAAGAACATAAGAACATAAGAAAGAAGAAACACTGCAGCAGACCTACTGACCCATGCGGAGCAGATCCATTGACTCACCCCCCGGATTATCCCAATGACCCACCCAGTCTGGTCATCCCCACTCAAGGATTTAGCACTGTACCAGACCCAGCAACACAAGCTAGTCAGGTCCAACTCACACCCACCCGCACCCACTCATGTATTTATCTAACCTATTTTTAAAACTACACAACGTTTTAGCCTCAATAACTGTACTCGGGAGCTTGTTCCAATCATCCACAACTATTACCAAACCAGTGCTTTCCTATATCCTTCTTGAAGCTGAATTTTTCCAACTTGAAACCATTGCTGCGAGTCCTGTCTTGGCTGGAAATTTTCAGCACACTATTTACATCCCCTTTATTTATTCTTGTTTTCCATTTATACACCTCGATCATATTCCCCCTAATTCTACGCCTTTCGAGAGAGTGCAGATTCAGGGCCTTCAGTCTATCCTCATAGGGAAGATTTCTGATACATGGGATTATCTTTGTCATCCTCCTTTGTACGTTTTCCAGAGCATTTATATCCATTCTGTAATACGGTGACCAGAACTGAGCAGCATAGTCTAAATGAGGCCTAACCAAGGATATATGGAGTTGAAGAAGAACCTGAGGACTTCTATTGTTTATACTTCTAGATATGAAGCCAAGAATTCTGCTAGCTTTATTGAAAACACTAATGCACAGTTGTCTTGTAAATACTCTCTAAGGCCAGTAGAAGTACACCGTAAGGTGGTCTGGTGAGCACTGTCTACCGCCTCCAAGACCAGTTGACACACACCGCAAGGTGGTCCGGTGAATACTACTAGCAGAACACACTATGTTGCAAGTTCACTGAATGCGGCCGTCAAGTAACTGAGGCCATCAGACTCAGTGAGCTGCGGTGAGCGCTTCTTCTAAAGCCAGTAGAAGCCAGTAGATATACCATAAGATGGTCAGACAAATACTCTCTACTGCCAGTAGATGTATACCGTAAGGTGTTCTGGTAATTACTGCTTCTAAGGCCGGCTCAGCAGTCCCCACATTGGGTTTGATGACGTACCCTTTGTACTGCCGGCAGGCAGGTTAACAATTTAACCGCTAGTTTGGCAGGGGGCCATCACAACATCCTAGCAAACAGTTCATCAGGACCTGGGGATTTGTTAGGCTTTAGTTTCTCTATTTGTCTGAGGACCATCATCACTAGTTACCGCAATCGTACATAGTTTATTATCATCCTGTTCTACGTAATCTATTATTTCAGGAATATCGCTAGTATTTTCCTGGGTGAAAACTGAGAGGAAGTAGGTATTGAGAATTTCACACATATCCTTATCACTGTCAGTGATCTGACCAGAGTTACTCTTAAGTGGGCCTATCTTGTCCCTAATCTCACTTCTGTATTGCTGAAAGAGCCCTTTTGGGTTATTTCTTTGAATCCCTTGCAACCTTATCCTCTTTAATCCCTTTTTGCTTTTCTTATTCCTTTCTTTATTTCTCTCTTTAATTGAATATATTGATTTCTTAACTGCCCATCCCCTCTTTTGATACGCCTATATATGCCTCTCTTTTGACCAGTGAGATGTTTTAATCTATTGTTCATCCATTTGGGATCATTTTTGTTAGATCTAATTTCCCTACTCGGAACAAAAGTTGTCTGGGCAGCTAGAACTATGCTCTGAAAAACGTCATATTGGCAACCAAGATCACCTACCTGACCCATAGTTAGGACATCCCAATTTAGCCCACCCAAGTAATTTTTCAGTCCCATGAAGTCGGCCAAGCGAAAATCTGGGACAGAGATTTGATTGCAGTTATCTGGGTAATTCCATGATATTGTCCTCATCACTCTCGGGCCGTGTAGACATGCTGCGCAAAAGCTCCTGCTTTCCCTGTTGCACAACTTCCTGTTTTCACCAAGATGGCTGCCAGCTACCGCAGGAGGAGCAACACCGTGTGTGTTGATCTTGTTAAAGGGACAATTTATCCGACGAATGCTTCTGTTTTATTACCAACGATTATACGGGACACGTTTGGCATTGACAATGAAGGACTACATGGAATAGCGCTTAATGGTTCTTCAAGAATCTTCATAAAGTTCTGCACAGTGGAGGTATATGAAAGGACGGTGACTCAGTACCAGGAGAAGAGCATCACCGTATCATCTGGACTGGAGGTACGCCTGTGGGATGCCTCAAAATACTACACCTGGGTGAGGATCCGCAACGTTCCTTTTGAGGCAGATGATGTCGATATCAGAGAGACTTTTCAACGATATGGTGAGGTGCATGCTATAACTTTAGGAATTGTCCTCATCGCTTTCGGGCCGTGTGGGCAGGCTGTGCAGTAGCTCCTGAATCAACTGGTTTTCTGCACAGTTTTTCTGTCAGTACTTTCATAATGGCGGAAGGAGGACGTAGGCGTGTCAACACTGTCTGCCTTGAACTTGTGAATGGCTCGCTCAATAGTCAGAACACCCATCTTTTGCTGATGGCGATATTAAGAGATACGTATGGCATCGCAAATGAGGTGCTCTATGGAGTGTCTTTGAATGGTAGTTCAAGGCTATTCGTCAAATTCCGGCAGAGCAGCACTTATGAAAATATGGTGGCCAGGTACCAGGATGTGGTTAAGCCAGTTAACCCTGGTGTTAATGTTCGCCTTCACGATGTATCACAGTTTTACGCATAGATCAAGGTGCATAATGTTCCTTTTGAAGCTGACGAGAGTGATTTAAGGAACGTTTTTGGACGTTATGGTACGGTGCATTTGGCGACATTGGGACGTTTGCGTGATGGACCACTTGTTGGTATGCCGGAAGGGTCGTTTTCCCTTAAAATGTCCCTTAAGCACCCTATACCATCGTACGTGGTGATGGAGGACTTCCACACTCAAGTCTTCGTTACGTACACGGGTCAGAGGCGTATGTGTAGACTTTGTGGGACATATGACCACATCGCAGCGCAATGTCCTACACGACGAGAAAGACCAACGGCTGATACAAGGACAGATGATGCACCGAAGCAGCAATCATATGCTACGGCAACGCAGCGTGAGTCTCTGGCACGGAAGACATGGAGTGAGGAGGTAGAGAGGGAGACAGAGTTGTCTTCTGCATGTATGACCCTACCTGGCGTTGGAGAGGACGTAGGCTTGGTGTCGGCGACAGCCGAGGATGATTCTGTAATTGCTCAGAATGTAATGGAGGCATCCATTCAGGAAGCTCTGAATGAATTGTTGGACGTTTCGGCGTCTGCGAGGATCCATGCTGGGCTGGAAAATGAGAGAGTAGAGGCAAGGGCAGGAGGCCCTAACATGCAGGTCGCGTGTGGTGTAGAAGCACAAAAGGTTGTAGTAGTGGATGTCCACAGGGATAATAGTCTAGAGGAGGATATGGTTGCAGATCGTAGCTCTCGCAAGAGAGCTGCTGTGATAACCGAAAGTGATGACGTTTTGGCTCTTGGGCAAAAATCTGGGAAAAAAGCATGGCACGATGTGACCCGTAGAGATACGGGTGGAACAAAGTGTGTTCAGCATGTAAAAGGGGAAGGCACAGGGGGGTGTGGGGGGAGAGGTGGGGGTGCTCGTAAAGGATTTAAGAGTGTTAAGGTCTCTAAAGGCAAGCCTCCATTGAATCCTTCAAGTGTATTACCTTAAATATTAACGGGTTGAAGTCAGTAGACAAACGTAAGAGTCTGGAGGTGTTTTTAAAGAGATATGTACCTGACGTTGTGTTCCTGCAAGAACACAAGTACAAATCATTGGGAGAGTTAATGATTGATGGATATGATGTGTACATGGGTTGCTTTGCACGATTGAAAGGTGGTGTGGCATTGTTAATTAAAGAAGCTAGCCCGTTTTCTCTGCAAAGATGTGAGGTAGGGGAGGAGGGGCGGGTGGTTCGGGTGGATGGCGCATGGGGTGGGGTACAAGTGGGTTTCATAGGGGTGTATGGGCCTGTGGAAGGAGACATGGACATCAAAAATAAGTTCTTTAGGGACGTCCTTGTTTACCATTTAAGATCGCTGCCAGTCGTAACGATTCTAGGAGGTGACTGGAATTGTATTGTTCGACGTAAGGACGTAGAACTTAGAGGAAGGGTTTTTTTCGGGGTATTTAGGGGATCTGTTGCGGGTGTAAATGTAGTGGATGTGGGGGGGGGAGGTGGGGGGGTCATGCTTTACGTTCATTAGGCGTGATTATTGGGCGAGGCTGGATCGAATCTATGTTTCTCGGGGAGTGAGGGTAAGCAGTGTTTGTGCATTGAATGTGAGCTTCTCTGATCATAGAGGGGTTTGGTGGACTTGGTTTGGGAGGGATTGCCAAAAGCTTTTTCAGGGGTTTTTGGAAGTTGAATTTTGGGTTATTGGCAAAGGGGGGGAGGGAGGGAATCTTTGAGGTGCTTGGAGGAGTTGGTGGGCAGACTGTTGGGTGGGGGTAGACATCCTTGAGTGGTGGGACACGGTCGGTAAGAGGAAGGTGAGGGATTTTTATCAGAAGCAGGGAAAGGAAGAGCGGAGATTTCAATATTGTGTTTTACATTACCTTGAAGGTCAACTGCAAGGATGCTATATGGGAGAGGGGGGTGAGTATCTGGTGGCTGAAATTGAGGGACATTCAAAATTGTTAATTTGATGTGGCACGAATCGTGGGAGGAATAGATGAGGTTTTATGGGGCGACTGTTCTTCGGCATATGTCTTGAGAGAGCAGAGAAACTTCGCAGGGCGACGGAATTAATGAGCTTAAGTGTTCAGGAGCAATTGGAGGGGTATCGTCAGGGGCAGGTGCTCATGTCAACAGAGGGTATGGGTTGCTCTGTGAATGCATGGTACGAGATGCATGGCAAAAGCGTGGGGGTTAATAATGAGGTGCTAGCGGAAATGGGTGAATGGGTATGTTGTAATCTCGAGCATAAGGATCGGTTGAATCTGAGTGGACCTATAAGCGAGGAGGGGATTAGATTGGCAGTGGAGAGTATGAGTGTTGGAAAATCGCCGGGGATTGATGGTATTCCTTGTGATTTTTTTTTAAGGAAAACTGGGAAAGTTGCATGAATTTTTAGTGGTTTTTTTTAAAAGCTATGAAAACCAAAAGGGAGATTGGGGGGCAGCAACGTACGGGTGTGGTGGTCATGGTCCCGAAAAAGAAGTCTTGTGATTACGTACATGATTATCGATAGATATCTTTGAATGTGTGGTGATTACAAGATCTTTGCTAAAATGTTAGGGAACAGGATGAAAAGGGTTCTTGACAAAGTTTTGGATGAGGGTCAATATGGTGTGTCTGGGCGATCAATGTGTGTGGGGCAAGGGATCATACGTAGGTTTATAGACGAATTGGGAGGGAAAATAAAGGTGGGGTATTAGCATTGGATTGGCATGCGGCATATGACTGTGTGGAGCGTGAGGCACTGTGGAAGTTAATGCAGTGGCAAGGGTTTGGGAGGGAAATCGTCAGTTGGGCAAAGGTGTTGTATGAGCAGGCTATGGTTCGGGTGCAGGTAAATGGTAGGCTAGGAAAACTAGTTAGGATGGAAAGGAGCTTGAGGCAAGGGTGCCCTGTATCGCAGCTTCTCTTCGCGTTGATTCAGGATCCGTTCTATAGGGCTGTGCGAGGGAGTGTGAGGGAGGGAGTGAAGAGAGATGAAGTGGCGGTGGAACCAGGGATCGTGGGTTATGTGGATGATACCACGGTTCTATTTAGGAGGTCACAGGACTTACGAAAGGTGGGTGAATTGGTGGAACGTTTCGGAAGGGCAACAGGGATGATGGTTAATAGGGAAAAGTCTATGCATATGAGGGTGGGGGATGGCATGGGTGGGGCTCTTGGACAGGCAGAAGGCTGACCCCTGGTGTGTCAAATTAAGGTGTGTGGGGTTGTTCATATGGGAAACCTTCAGGAGGCGAGGGAGGTGAATTCGAGAGAAGCTGTGGATAGGGTTCTGGGAAGATTGGCGGGATTGCGTACAGGAGGACTGATGTTACATCAGCGTGCTATTGTGGTGAATGTGCTTTTGTATGGTAAGCTGTGGCATGTGGTAGGTATATATCCATTGAATCCGTACGATGAGAAGCGTCTGTTGAAGCGTGTATATCGATATATTTGGGGTTTGGGATGTGACTGGTTATCGAGAGATGTTGTGTGTCTTCCGGCATGCCAGGGAGGGTTGGGGTTAATGGCGTTGCATCAAAGAATGTTGGGCATGTATGTTAACGCAGTTATTTGAGGGAGGGTAGGGTTGCAGGCACAGGTTTGGCATGGGTTCGAAGGGATTTGGAGCGTTGGATTAGGGGTAGAGATGTCCAGATGTGTGAGGGAATGTTGAGGTTATTAATGTATGCACGGGACCCACGCAGGGTCAAGATAGTGGGTGGTAGGGAGGTGGTTGCAAAGGTGGAAGGTATATATCCGATGAATGGTGGAGTGATATATGGGACGAAACGGACGATTGAAGGCAATGGTAAGGGAGGTATGGTTTAAATCCCTTTTCGGAGGGATATGTAAGGGGGTTCCGCGTCGGGGAGTTTGGGCGTTGCAATTGAACTGTTTTAATGGTAATGCTTTTTGAGGTTTGGACCGTGGGCGTGAGTAGGCTTTTAGATGGTGAGGTGGACGTACGGTATAATAGTTGTTCGGTAAGCTTGGTTAGTTTCAGAAGACTGCTTAGTTAAGGTTAATAAGATATAATGCTGTAATGATATAATAATTAGTTATGCATTTGAGAAAGTTCAGAGATTACTTCCAACAAAATTTCACTGAAATGTATCAATTTAGCCATGCGTTAGTAAGAGTCCAGTTATTTTGTAATAATTAATATTTCAATATGAGTATGTTGTGACTTTTCCCCTTTACTGCATAAAGCTTTTAAGAAGACACATTACAAATTCATTATTTTAAAAATGTCTGGATTTCTCCTAATATAAATACTTAACCATTCTGTGGAATCTGCTGTGAGTAATTCGTCTGTGATCAAAAGGTTCTAATATTATACATATGCTGTATAAATGTTGCAGTTGTTGATGATTTATGTGATCATGTAATTTGTATAATGTTTATTTTTGTTATGGAGTCATGTTTTAGAATAAATGCTAGAGTTTGTTTTTAAGTAAAATCTCATAAGCAGTTGCATATCTATATAAAAGTTACATAAACTAATGTTTGATCACTGCTGTGATCATTAAGTGTGCGAATGATGTGGAAGTGTGTATAGATGGGTTTTAATGGGGGGCTTCCCCCCAACAGTTTTGTGTGTATGTGTCAGATATTTTATCATTTGGTATAATGTGTGTCAGTGAATGGTATGTATGTATTTTGCGTGTTTGTTACACATTTCTATTTTGTATTAGGTTTCAAATTTTTCTTGTGCACTTGTGGTATGATTCTTAGTAATCTTGTACAGATACTATATTGTGGTGCTATTTAATATTTTATACAGCCTTGTAATTTACAATGTTTTAAATAAAATATAAAAAAAAAAACTTTAGGCCGATGGACGGATGGAATCTATGCAGGGATGCCTGCTGGATCTTACACCGTCAAGATGACATTGAGAAGACCTATTCCCTCGTATGTTGTCCTGGAGGATTTTAGGACACAGATGTAAGTGACCTACGCGGGACAACGCAAGACGAGTCGCCTGTGTGGTGCTTTTGACCACATGGCGGCTGGGTGTGGTAAGGTAGCAGCGCCGCGGCCTTTGGAACGGCAAGTAGTCATAGAGTCTCTGGCGGCACATTTGCCGAAGACTATGAGTGCAGCAGGCAAAGGTAATTGGGCGGACGAAGTGGAGGGCGTGGAAGAGAATTGTGTGAGGCTACCAGTGGCTTCGGATGCTCCCCCGCAAGCAGACCCAAGTGTTGAGCAGCAGTCTGTGGGGGTGGGAGAGGTCGGTGACCTACAGGAGTTATCTGCACCCCTACAGGAGATGATTAAGTCTTTCCTGGACGTGTCTGTGGAGGAGAACCCATCTACAGATGGGAGAATTCTGATGGTTGAGAAGGACCTGATTGAGCAGATTCCAGGGCCTCCGGGGTCAGAGTCTGGCATGTTGCAGTTGCTGCAGGTGGAAGCTGAGGTGCACAGGGGGAGTGGAAATACTGATATGGAGTTTGAGAGTACATCTAGAAAGAGAGCTGGAGGCTCGTCGGATGATGAGGTTATAACACCAGCTCAGCGTTCAGGGAAGAAGACGTGAGCGGGAGTGATTAAGAAGAGGCATGACAGTGCACGGGGGGGGGGGGTGGATCCAGGCGGGCAAGAGTGCATGGGAAAAGACAGAAGCAGCAAAAAGTGTAACAGACAGGACACAGAGATATAGAGGAAAGCCACCCTTTCTGAATCTTTAAGTGTCTAACTATAAACGTGAATGGCCTTAGAGCTGACGGTAAACGAGTATGGTTGGAGGATGTTTTGCGGCGTTTTAACATTGATGTGTATTTTATTCAAGAACACAATTTTAAGTGTGGCAGAGAGTTGAGGCTGAACGGGTTTAGGATGTATGCTGGTAGTTCAGGGAAATTAAAGGGTGGGGTGGCAGTGAGAGTGAGGGAGTCCAGCCCATTCCACGTGCTCATGTGGGAAGAGGGGGGGAGGGGAGGGTGGTGAGGGTGGAGGGGATATGGGGTGAGATTAGAGTATGTTTCCTGGGGATATATATGCAGGCTGATAGTAACATACGGGTAAAGGTGAATTTTGTAAGGGAGGTTTTGCTTTTTTACATGCGGGGTTTACCCATGGTTTCTATAATAGGTGGGGATTGGAACTGTGTAATCAGAGATAAGGATGTGGAGCCGAGAGGGGCAGGGTGTGTGCTTGGGGTATTGAGGGATTTGTTGAGGGATGCAGGGGTTTATGACATAGTCAGGGGCGATGGGTGGAGAGCACACGTTTATGCAGAGGGGTTATGCTGCCAGGTTGGACCGTATACATATAACTCCAGATATAACAGTAGAACGTGTAATGACGATAGATTTAGGTTTTTCGGACCATTGTTCTGTTTTGGCAGAGGTGGCATGGAAAGGGATGGTTCGTAGGTATAAGGGTTATTGGAAAATGAATGTGAGGCTACTTCAGGGGGAGGGGGAGGGGTTGTTTTTTAGGGAATGGTGGAGGCAACTCTGGGAGGTTCGCAACAAAGAGGAGGATGTATTGGAATGGTGGGAGAAGCGTGCTAAATTGCAGATTAAGGAGTAGTATTAGCATAGAGGACGGGATGAGGTGAGGTGAGGTTTGGTTTACAGAAATATTTTGAGGGGCAGCTCAATGATTGTTGTGAAGGGGGAGGGGGGGCTAGACATGGAGAAATAGAGGTTTTAAGGGGAAGATTGAGAGATATACAAAATTCTCGTTTTGATGCGATACGTGTGAGGGAAGGTTTAGAGGAGGTTCTTTGGGGTGACAAACCGTCAGGATGTGTTTTGAGGAAATTTAGGAATAGGCAACAGATGACCACGATTAGAGGTGTGTAAAGGGTTGGGGGGATATAGGGTGGGGCAGTACTTAGTACCACCGATGAAATGAGTAATTATGCTGATTATTGGTTTAGGGAGAATTTTAAGCAGGGGAGGGTGGAGGGAGGGAGGGAGAGATTCTAGGAGAAGGAATTCAGGGTATTTTAGGGGAGGAGGAGAGAGCGGTAATAGAGGGTAGGATCAGTGAGGAGGAGGTGGAGGAGGAGGTAATGGGCTTGAGTAGGGGAAAAGTGCCAGACATTGATGGAATTTCTAATGATTTCTATATTACACATTGGGATTGTATGAAGGAATGTCTGGTCTCGTTGTTTAACTGTATGAAGGAAAGGGGAGTGTTGGGGGAATCGCAGGGCACGGGGGGTAGTTGTTTTGGTCTATAAGGGAGGGGGGGGAAGACCTTGGGTGCTTTTAGGGCGATCTCCCTCATGTGTGCTGATTATAAAGTTTTTGCGAAGGTTTGGTAATCATATGAAAAAGGTGATTGACCGAGTCCTACATAGAGGACAGAGTGGGATTCCAGGTCGAAGTATGCGTGAGGGGCATGGAAGAATTAGGGATTTTGTGGAGGGTAGACAAGAGGGGGGGATCTTGGGGATTGATTGGAAGCAGGCTTAGGACAGTGTAGATAGACGTATGTTGTGGAGTATTTTACAAAAACAGGGTTTTGGGGAAGAGATTGTGCGCTGGGTGACTACTTTGTATACACCTGCGAGGGTCAGGGTACAGGTTAATGGGAAGTTAGGGTTGCCGGTGCAGTTGGGGAAGGGTTTGCGACAGGGTTGCCCCTTGTCTCAAATCCTCTTTGCATGCATGCAGGTTACTATTTCCATCATTTCATTTACTCTCTTTCCATCTAGTTCTCTTTCCCGCTGCACTTCATGCAGGAAACTTCTCATTCCTATGTAGTCCCCTTTTTTGAAGTTTGGTTTCTCTCTTTGTTCTCGTGCTGCTGCATTCTCCACTGTTAACTCAACAAGATTTTCAAAACTCAGGACATCATGATCACTAGCGCCAAGGGGTCTTTCGAGGGTGATATCCCTTATGTCTGAACTATTCAAGGTGAATATGAGATCCAGCCTTGCTGCAACATCCTCTCCTCTCTCTCTGGTTGTATCCCTAACATGTTGATGCATGAAGTTCTCCAATACAGTCTCCAACATCTTAGCCCTCCATGTTTCTGGTCCCCCATGTGGCTCTAGGTTTTCCCAGTCAATCTCTTTATGATTGAAATCCCCCATTATAAGCAATTTTGTCCTACCCACATGAGCCCTCCTGGCCACTTCAGTTAGTGTATCCACCATTGCCCTATTGCACACATCATACTCTTTTCTTGTTCTCCTGCTGTTAAGTGGTGGGTTATACATCGCTGCTATCATCACCTTTGGACCACCAGTCTGAAGTGTTCCTACAATGAAGTCGTCTGTTTCCCTTCTTTCCATTCCTCCCATCTCCTCAAAACTCCACTGGTTTTTTTATGAGCAATGCTACTCCTTCCCCTCCTCTGCTCTCTCTGTCTTTCCTCATAATCTGATATCCAGGTGGAAAAATTGCATCTGTTATCATCCCTGTAAGTTTTGTCTCTGTTAGTGCTATGATCTCAGGTGATGCATCAGTGATGCATTCTTGCCACTCTTCACTCTTATTTGTTATTCCATCTGCATTGGTGTACCATACCTTTACCTTCCTTTCCATTACTGTAATTTGGGAGATGGAAGAGGAAGGTGCAGGCTGGGAGGGTGGGAGGCAGGGCACAATATTATGGGAGGCTGCTGTGATTGTGGAATTAGTGCTTAGGGGGTTGGTGGCTATGAAGTGAGGTTCATTTCTCTTTACTGTGTTTGGTTGATATGTGGTGACAGGGGTTGAGAGGTTTCTGTAAGCATTTGTGTTTGATGTTCCCCCAAAGGCTGAGCTTTCCTGTCTGTCGTTGCCTGTCCTGTCTATCTTTCCTTCAACTGCTTCTGTCTTGCTCTCACTTTCAGTTGTTCCCTTTCCTTTCGTGTTCTGTCTCGATTGAGGAACACTTTTTGATAATCTGGAGAGTCCTTTAACAGTGGTTTCTGTTGTAGTATCCTGTTCTGTACCACATCTGTCTTGAATGTCAATCTGATTGGTCGAGTTTTTTCCCTCGAATACCCCCCAAGTCTGTGAAAATTTTCTACCTGAGACATGCCCCTCTCTCCTGCTATTGCAATGATCTTCTTAATCTCTGTTTTCTCCCAATGCTTTCTTTCATCATAGGTTTGATGTTCCAATTTCAGTCATCTTGCTGCTTTTGGACCTCATCTTTAGATCCTACTTCAGCACATCCATTTCTTCCTCCAACAACTGAATCTTTGCCTCAGCTACTACAGCTCGTGATTCCCACTTCTTGCTCTCGACAGATATTTGCTCTAACATGTTATTGCAAAGCTCGTTTAACCTTTTCTCCTATTGTTGCTCCATTTTGTTCTTGAGCCGTTCTACCCATTCTTCCATTTCCGACCAGCCAATATTGGTTCCCTTGCCTTTACGTAATACCTTTTGAGAGCCCATTTTGTTTTTATCCTGTTGGGATGTTCTAGCTGCTTCAGCTTATCGTAAAAATGTGTGTGTGGTTGGGGAGTTATGAGCTAATGTGTTAGGTTAGGTTTGTGTGTGTGTGTGTGTGTGTGTGTGTGTGTGTGTGTGTGTGTGTGTGTGTGTGTGTGTGTGTGTGTGTGTGTGTGTGTGTGTGTGTGTGCGTGTGTGAGTGTGAGTGTGCGTATGCATGTGCATGTGTGTATGTGTGTGTGTGAGTGTATGTGTGTGTGTGTATGCATGTGTGTGTTTGTGTGCGTGTATGCGTGTGTGTGTGCGTGTGTATTCACCTAGATGTACTCACCTAGTTGAGGCTGCAGGGGTCGAGTCCAAGCTCCTGGCACCGCATCTTCACTGGTCGCTACTAGGCCACTCTCCCTGAACCATGAGCCTTATCGTACCTCTGCTTAAAGCTATGTATGGATCCTGCCTCCACTACATAGCTTCCCCAACTATTCCACTTCTTGACTACTCTGACTGAAGAAATACTTCCTAACATCCCTGTGATTTTTCTGTGTCTTCAGATTCCAAGTGTGTCCCCGTGTTGTTGTGTCCAGTCTCTGGAACATCCTGTCTTTGTCCACCTTGTCAATTCCTCTCAGTATTTTGTAAGTCGTTATCATGTCATCCCTATCTCTCCTGTCCTACAGTATCGTCAGGTTGATTTCCCTTAACCTCTCCTCGTAGGACATACTATGGAGTGTGTGTGTGTGTGTGTGTGCGTGTGTGTGTGTGTGTGTGTGTGTGTGTGCATGTATGCGTGTGTGTGTGTGTGTGTGCCAGTGTGTGTGTGTGTGTGTGTGTGTGTGTGTGTGTGTGTGTGTGTGTGTGTGTGTGTGTGTGTGAGTGTGTGTGTGTGTGTGTATGTGTGTATGTGTGTGTGTGTGTGTGTGTGTGTGTGGTGTGTGTGTGGTGTGTGTGTGTGTGTGTAATCACCTAGTTGTACTCACCTAGTTGAGATTGCAGTGGTCAAGTCCCAGCTCCTGGCCCCGCCTCTTCACTGATCGCTACTAGTTCACTCTCCCTGAACCGTGAGCTTTGTCATACCTCTGCTTAAAGCTATGTATGGATCCCACCTCCACTACATCGCTTCCCAAACTATTCCACTAGCTGACTACTCTGTGGCTGAAGAAATACTTCCTAACATCCCTGTGATTCATCTGTGTCTTCAACTTCCAACTGTGTCCCCCTTGTTGCTGTGTCCCATCTCTGGAACATCCTGTCTTTGTCCACCTTGTCAACTCCTCTTGGTATTTTGTATGTCGTTATCATGCCCCCCTGTCTCTCCTGTCCTCCAGTGTCGTCAGGTTGATTTCCCTTAACCTCTCCTCGTAGGACATACCTCTTAGCTCTGGGACTAGTCTTGTTGCAAACCTTTGCACTTTCTCTAATATCTTTACGTGCTTGGCTAGGTGTGGGTTCCAGACTGGTGCCGCATACTCCAATATGGGCCTAACATACACTGTGTACAGGGTCCTGAACGATTCCTTATTAAGATGTCGGAAAGCGTTTCTGAGGTTTGCCAGGTGCCCATATGCTGCAGCAGTTATTTGGTTGATGTGCGCCTCAGGAGATGTGCCTGGTGTTATACTCACCCCAAGATCTTTTTCCTTGAGTGAGGTTTGTAGTCTCTGGCCCCCTAGACTGTACTCCTTCTGCGGTCTTCTTTGCCCTTCCCCAATCTTCATGACTTTGCACTTGGTGGGATTGAACTCCAGGAGCCAATTGCTGGACCAGGTCTGCAGCCTGTCCAGATCCCTTCGTAGTTCTGCCTGACCTTCGATCGAGTGAATTCTTCTCATCAACTTCACGTCATCTGCAAACAGGGACACCTCGGAGTCTATTTCTTCCGTCATGTCGTTCACAAATACCAGAAACAGCACTGGTCCTAGGACTGACCCCTGTGGGACCCCGCTGGTCACAGGTTCCCACTCTGACACCTCGACACGAACCATGACTCGCTGCTGTCTTCCTGACAAGTATTCCCTGATCCATTGTAGTGCCTTCCCTGTTATTCCTGCTTGGTCCTCCAGTTTTTGCACCAATCTCTTGCGTGGAACTCTGTCAAACGCCTTCTTGCAGTCCAAGAATATGCAATCCACCCACCCCTCTCTCTCTCTTGTCTTACTGCTGTCACCATGTCATAGAACTCCAGTAGGTTTGTGACACAGGATTTTCTGTCCCTGAAACCATGTTGGCTGCTGTTGATGAGATAATTCCATTCTAGGTGTTCCACCACTCTTCTCCTGATAATCTTCTCCATGATTTTGCATACCATACATGTCAGTGACACTGGTCTGTAGTTTAATGCTTCATGTCTGTCTCCATTTTTTAAGACTGGGTCTACATTTGCTGTCTTCCAAGCCTCAGGCAATCTCCCTGTTTCGATAGATGTATTGAATATTGTTGTTAGAGGTACACATAGCGCCTCTGCTCCCTGTCTCTGGACTCATGGGGAGATGTTATCTGGCCCCATTGCCTTTGAGGTATCTAGCTCACTCAGAAGCCTCTTCACTTCTTCCTCGGTTGTGTGCAGTGTGTCCAGCACCTGGTGGTGTGCCCCACCTCTCCGTCTTTCTGGAACCCCTTCTGTCTCCCCTGTGAACACTTCTTTGAATCTGTTGTTGAGTTCCTCACACACTTCACGGTCATTTCTTGTTGTCTCTCCTCCTTCATTCCTTAGCCTGATTACCTAGTCCTTGACTGTTGTTTTCCTCCTGATGTGGCTGTATAACAGCTTCGGGTCAGATTTGGCTTTCGCTGCTATGTCGTTTTCATATTGTCGTTGGGCCTCCTTTCTTATCTGTGCATATTCGATTCTGGCTCTACGACTGTTCTCCTATATTCTCCTGGGTCCTTTGCCTTCTATATTTCTTCCATTCCCTAGCACACTTGGTTTTTGCCTCCTTGCACCTTTGGGTAAACCATGGGCTCATTCTGGCTTTTTCATTATTCCTGTTTCTCTTGGGTACAAACCTCTCCTCATCCTCCTTGCACATTGTTGCTACATATTCCATCATCTCATTAACTGGCTTCCCTGCCAGTTCTCTGTCCCACTGAACCTCGTTCAGGAAGTTCCTCATTCCTGTGTAGCCCCCTTTCTTGTAGTTTGGTTTCATTTGTCCTGGCCTTCCTGCTTTCCCCTCCACTTGTAGCTCTACTGTGTATTCGAAGCTCAAAACCACATGATCGCTTGCCCCAAGGGGTCTTTCATATGTGATGTCCTCAATATCTACACTACTCAAGGTGAATGCTAAGTCAGTCTTGCTGGATCATCCTCTCCTCTCTCTCTTGTAGTGTCCCTTACATGTTGGTACATGAAGTTTTCCAGTACCACCTCCATCATCTTAGCCCTCCATGTATCTTGGCCCCCATGTGGCTCCAAGTTCTCCCAGTCGATCTTCTTGTGGTTAAAGTCACCCATGATCAGGAGCTTTGCCCTGTATTCATGAGCTCTTCTGGCCACTGCAGCCAGTGTGTCAACCATCGCACTATTGCTCTCGTCATACTCTTGCCCTGGCCTCCTGCTGTTCTGTGGTGGGTTAAACATCACTGCAATTACCACCTTGGGACCTGCAGAGTGAAGCGTTCCCGCTATGTAATAACTTTCTTCTCCGCTGTCTCGTCTCTCCAGGTCGTCAAAATTCCATCGGTGTTTGATCAGCAGTGCCACTCCTCCACCCCCCCTGATCCTTCTGTCTTGCTTCAGGATCTGGTATCCCGTTGGAAAAATAGCATCTGTTATCATACCTGTAAGCTCGGTTTCTGTGAGTGCTATGATGTCCGGTGATGCCTCTTTGACTCTTTCACGCCACTCCTCCCACTTGTTTGTTATTCCATTAGCGTTTGTGTACCATACCTTCAGTTTCCTTTCCCACACCGTGGTTTGGGGGGCCTGTGGGGGGTGGAAGACCTGGTAGCATACAGTGGGATTCTATGGTTGGGGGATGGGTGGAAGCTGTGGGTAGTGTGTGTTGGGATGGTGTGATAGGTTGTGGGGTTCTGAGGATAGTTGTGTGTGTGCTTGCCCTTGCGCTGCTGCTGTGTGTGTGTGTGTGTGTGTGTGTGTGTGTGTGTGTGTGTGTCTGTTGTCTGTTTGTGTGTGTGCGTGTGTGTTTGTGTGTGTGTGTGTGGTGTGTATTGTTGTGTGTGTGTGTGTGTGTGTTGTGTGTGTGTGTGTGTGTGTGGGGTATGTGTGTGGTGTGTGTGTGTGTGTGGTGTGTGTGTGTGTGTGCGTGTGTGTGTCTCTGCGTCTGTATGTGTTTGAGCGTGCGCGGCGCGCGCGCGCGCGCGTGTGTGTGTGTGTGTGTGTGTGTGTGTGTGTGTGTGTGTGTGTGTTTTGTGTGTGTGTGTGTGTGAGTGTGTTTTGTGTGTGTTTGTGTGTGGTGTGTGTGTGTGTGTGTGTGTGTGTGTGTGTGTGTGTGTGTGTATGTGTACTCACCTAGTTTTTTTTCTCACGTTGAGGTTGCGGGGGTCGAGTCCGAGCTCCTGGGCCCCGCCTCTTCACTGATCGCTACTAGGTCACTCTCCCTGAGCCGTGGCTTTTATCATACCTGCTTAAAGCTATGTATGGATCCTGCCTTTCCACTACATCGCTTCCCAAACTTTCCACTTACTGACTACTCTGTGGCTGAAGAAGTACTTCCTAACATCCCTGGATTCATGTGTGTCTTCAGCTTCCAACTGTGTCCCCTTGTTACTGTGTCCAATCTCTGGAACATCCTGTCTTTGTCCACCTTGTCAATTCCTCTCAGTATTTTGTATGTCGTTATCATGTCCCCCCTATCTTCCTGTCCTCCAGTGTCGTCAGGTTGATTTCCCTTAACCTCTCCTCGTAGGACATACCTCTTAGCTCGGGACTAGTCTTGTTGCAAACCTTTGCACTTTCTCTAGTTTCTTTACGTGCTTGGCTAGGTGTGGGTTCCAAACTGGTGCCGCATACTCCAATATGGGTCTAAGGGATACGGTGTACGGGTCCTGAACGATTCCTTATTAAGATGTCGGAATGCTGTTCTGAGGTTTGCTAGGCGCCCATATGCTGCAGCAGTTTTTTTGGTTGATGTGCGCTTCAGGAGATGTGCCTGGTGTTATACTCACCCCAAGATCTTTTTCCTTGAGTGAGGTTTGTAGTCTCTGACCCCCTAGACTGTACTCCGTCTGCGGCCTTCTTTCCCCTTCCCCCAAATCTTCATGATTTTTGCACTTGGTGGGATTGAACTCCAGGAGCCAATTGCTGGACCAGGTCTGCAGCCTGTCCAGTCCCTTTGTAGTTCTGCCTGGTCTTCGATCGAGTGTATTCTTCTCATCAACTTCACGTCATCTGCAAACAGGGACACCTCAGAGTCTATTCTTTCCGTCATGTCGTTCACAAATACCAGAAACAGAAATGGCCCTTTGGACTGACCCCGGGCGGGACCCCGCTGGTCACAGGTGCCCACTCTGACACCTCGCCACGTACCATGACTCGCTGCTGTCTTCCCTGACAAGTATTCCCTGATCCATTGTAGTGCCTTCCTGTTATCCCTGCTTGGTCTCCAGTTTTTGCACCAATCTTTGTGTGGAACTGTGTCAAACGCCTTCTTGCAGTCCAAGAAAATGCAATCCACCCACCCCTCTCTCTCTTGTCTTACTGCTGTCACCATGTCATAGAACTCCAGTTGGTTGTGACACAGGATTTCCCGTCCCCGAAACCATGCTGGCTGCTGTTGATGAGATCACTCCTTTTAGGTGTTTCCACCACTTTTTCTCCTGATAATCTTCTCCATTTATTTTGCATACTATACATGTCAGTGACACTGGTCTGTAGTTTAATGTCATGTCTGTCTCCTTTTTAAAGATTGGGGACTCATTTGCTGTCTTCCATGCCTCAGGCAATTTTCCCTGTTTCGATAGATGTATTGAATATTGTTGTTAGGGGTACACATAGCGACCCCTTTCTCCCTCCTCAATACCCATGGGGAGATGTTATCTGGCCCCATTGCCTTGGAGGTATCTAGCTCACTCAGAAGCCTCTTCACTTCTTCCCCGGTTGTGTGCACTGTGTCCAGCACTTGGGGGTGTGCCCCACCTCTCCGTCTTTCGGAGTCCCTTCTGTCTCCTCTGTGAAACTTCTTTGAATCTCTTGTTGAGTTCTTCACATACTTCACGGTCATTTCCTGTTGTCTCTCCTCCTTCCTTCCTTAGCCTGATTACCCGGTCCTTGACTGTTGTTTTCCTCCTGATGTGGCTGTACAACAGTTTGGGTAGATTTGGCTTTCGCTGCTATGTCCTTTTCATATTGTCTTTGGGCCTCCCTTCTTATCTGTGCATATTCGTTTTTTGGCTCTACGACTGTCTCCTTATTCTCCTGGGTCCTTTGCCTTCTATATTTCTTTTCCCTTCCCTAGCACACTTGGTTTTGCCTCCCTGCACCTTTGGGTAAACCATGGGCTCATTCTGGCTTTTCATTACTCCTGTTTTCCCTTGGGTACAAACCTCCTCAGGCCCCCTTGCATTTTGTTGCTACATTTCCCAAAC
>NC_069401.1:115698552-115720347 GCF_026875155.1 Cherax quadricarinatus | reverse complement strand
AAACAAAAGATTAAAAACCCAACCCGCACGGTTTCAGGGAAGGCAAATTCTGTGTCACAAACCTTCTGGAGTTTTATGATAAAGTAACAGAAGTAAGACACGAGAGATAGGGGTGGGTTGATTGCATCTTCTTGGACTGCAAGAAGGCCTTTGACACAGTTCCTCACAAGAGATTAGTGCAGAAGCTAGAGCATCAGGCGCATATAACAGGAAGGACACTGCAATGGATCAGAGAATACCTGACAGGGAGGCAACAACGAGTCATGGTACGTAATGATGTATCACAGTGGGCACCTGTGACGAGCGGGGTCCCACAGGGGTCGGTCCTAGGACCAGTGCTATTTTTGGTATATGTGAACGACATGACGGAAGGGTTAGACTCAGAAGTGTCCCTGTTTGCAGATGATGTGAAGTTAATGAGGAGAATTAAATCTGATGAGGACCATGCAGGACTTCAAAGAGACCTGGACAGACTGGACACCTGGTCCAGCAAATGGCTTCTCGAATTTAATCCTGCCAAATGCAAAGTCATGAAGATAGGGGAAGGGCACAGAAGACCAAAGACAGAGTATAGGCTAGGTGGCCAAAGACTGCAAACCTCACTCAAGGAGAAAGATCTTGGGGTGAGTATAACACCGAGCATGTCTCCGGAAGCACACATCAATCAGATAACTGCTGCAGCATATGGGCCCCATGGCAAACCTGAGAACAGCATTCCGATACCTTAGTAAGGAATCATTCAAGACACTGTACACCGTGTATGTCAGGCCCATACTGGAGTATGCAGCACCTGTTTGGAACCCGCACTTGATAAAGCACGTCAAGAAACTAGAGAAAGCACAAAGGTTTGCGACAAGGTTAGTTCCAGAGCTAAGGGGAATGTCCTATGAGAAAGATTAAGGGAAATCGGCCTGACGACACTGGAGGACAGGAGGGGTCAGGGGAGACATGATAACGACATATAAAATACTGCATGGAATAGACAAGGTGGACAAAGACAGGATGTTCCAGGGAGGGGACACAGAAACAAGAGGCCACAATTGGAAGTTGAAGACACAAATGAGTCAGAGAGATAGTAGGAAGTATTTCTTCAGTCATAGAGTTGTAAGGCAGTGGAATAGCCTAGAAAATGACGTAGTGGAGGCAGGAACCATACACAGTTTTAAGACGAGGTTTGATAAAGCTCATGGAGCGGGGAGAGAGAGGGCCTAGTAGCAACCGGGGAAGAGGCGGGGCCAGGAGCTAGGACTCGACCCCTGAAGCCACAAATAGGTGAGTACAAATAGGTGAGTACACACACACACACACACACACACACACACACAAACCTAACCTAACACATTAGTTCATAACTCCCCAACCACACACACATTTTTACGATAAGCTGAAGCAACTAGAACATCCCAACAGGATAAAAACAAAATGGGCTCTCAAAAGGTAGGACGTAAAGGCAAGGGAACCAATGATGGCTGGTCGGAAATGGAAGAATGGGTAGAACGGCTCAAGAACAAAATGGAGCAACAATAGGAGAAAAGGTTAAACGAGCTTTGCAATAACATGTTAGAGCAAATATCTGTCGAGAGCAAGAAGTGGGAATCACGAGCTGTAGTAGCTGAGGCAAAGATTCAGTGGTTGGAGGAAGAAATGGATGTGCTGAAGTAGGATCTAAAGATGAGGTCCAAAAGCAGCAAGATGACTGAAATGGGAACATCAGCAGGCAGCGAGGTGATTGAAGGAGGGGTTGGATCTAAGCAGTCTTTTGCAACAGTAATATCAGGCCATCGTGGTGTCTGGGAGATGATTAGGAAAACAGCAAAGGAGATGCTTAAATCAGATCCAGAGATACAGAGGGAAAAGAAATGGGAAGAGGAGAGGGAGAGGTCAATAATTATTCATGGGCTTCAGGAGGCTGAAGGGCAGACCTATGATGAAAGAAAGCATTGGGAGAAAACAGAGATTAAGAAGATCATTGCAATAGCAGGAGAGAGGGGCATGTCTCAGGTAGAAAATTTTCACAGACTTGGGGGGGTATTCGAGGGAAAAAACTCGACCAATCAGATTGACATTCAAGACAGATGTGGTACGGAACAGGATACTACAACAAAAACCCACTGTTAAAGGACTCTCCAGATTATCAAAAAGTGTTCCTCAATCGAGACAGAACACGAAAGGAAAGGGAACAACTGAAAGTGAGAGCAAGACTGAACCAGTTGAAGGAAAGATAGACAGGACAGGCAACGACAGACAGGAAAGCTCAACCTTTGGGGGAACATCAAACACAAATGCTTACAGAAACCTCTCAACCCCTGTCACCACATATCAACCAAACACAGTAAAGAGAAATGAACCTCACTCCATAGCCACCAACCCCCTAAGCACTAATTCCACAATCACAGCAGCCTCCCATAATATTGTGCCCTGCCTCCCACCCTCCCAGCCTGCACCTTCCTCTTCCATCTCCCAAAGTACAGTAATGGAAAGGAAGGTAAAGGTATGGTACACCAATGCAGATGGAATAACAAATAAGAGTGAAGAGTGGCAAGAATGCATCACTGATGCATCACATGAGATCATAGCATTAACAGAGACAAAACTTACAGGGATGATAACAGATGCAATTTTTCCACCTGGATATCAGATTATGAGGAAAGACAGAGAGAACAGAGGAGGGGGAGGAGTAGCATTGCTCATAAAAAAAACCAGTGGAGTTTTGAGGAGATGGGAGGAATGGAAAGAAGGGAAACAGACGACTTCATTGTAGGAACACTTCAGACTGGTGGTCCAAAGGTGATGATAGCAGTGATGTATAACCCACCACTTAACAGCAGAAGAACAAGAGAAGAGTATGATGTGTGCAATAGGGCAATGGTGGATACACTAACTGAAGTGGCAAGGAGGGCTCATGTGGGTAGGACAAAATTGCTTATAATGGGGGATTTCAATCATAAAGAGATTGACTGGGAAAACCTAGAGCCACATGGGGGACCAGAAACATGGAGGGCTAAGATGTTGGAGACTGTATTGGAGAACTTCATGCATCAACATGTTAGGGATACAACCAGAGAGAGAGGAGAGGATGTTGCAGCAAGGCTGGATCTCATATTCACCTTGAATAGTTCAGACATAAGGTATATCACCCTCTAAAGACCCCTTGGCGCTAGTGATCATGATGTCCTGAGTTTTGAAAATCTTGTTGAGTTAACAGTGGAGAATGCAGCAGCACGAGAACAAAGAGAGAAACCAAACTTCAAAAAAGGGGACTACATAGGAATGAGAAGTTTCCTGCATGAAGTGCAGCGGGAAAGAGAACTAGATGGAAAGAGAGTAAATGAAATGATGGAAACAGTAACCACTAAGTGCAGGGAGGCAGAGGAAAGGTTCATACCAAATGGTAACAGAAAAAATGGTAAGACCAGAGTGAGCCCATGGTTTAATTGGAGGTGTAAAGAGACCAAAGTCAAGGTATAGAAGGCAAAGGACTCAAGAAAACAAGGAGCTGAGCAGAAGAACCAGAAACGAATATGCAAGGTTAAGGAGAGAGGTCCAGAGGCAATACGAGAACGACATAGCATCAAAAGCCAAATCTGAACCAGAGTTGTTATACAGTCACATTAGGAGAAAAACAACAGTCAAGGACCAGGTAATCAGGCTGAGGAAAGAAGGAGGGGAGCTCACGAAGAGTGACCAAGAAGTATGCGATGAACTAAACAAAATTATTATTATTATTATAATAAAAAAGAAGCGCTAAACCACAAGGGCTATACAGAGCAACTAAACGAAAGATTTAGAGAAGTATTCACAATAGAGTCAGGAATGCTTCCAGCAAAACTGTGGAGGTAGGGTGCACCAGTAGGTGCTGAACACAATACACATAACCAAGGTAGAGGTGAAGAAACTGCAAGACGAACTCGATACCTCAAAGGCGGTGGGCCCAGATAACATATCTCCATGTAAGAGATTTTAACCATCCAATTGATTTTCAAAAAGTTGAGAAAGTAGTATCAAGCAAGTCCATGGTCGACAGGAATATAATTGAATCTTGTTTCATAAAAAGCAGTTTTGACAATAATATGAAAATTTCCTTTGGTTTATATAAATTAGATCCATTTATAATTAATAAAATTTGGGAAGAATTTAATAATACATTGGACAAATAATAATTTTTTAAATTTCTTATTTCTTGGGTAGAATAGTTTGTTGGTGGGGTTGTGTGAAGGACCTGTCTAGTTCGGCCGGCAGACCTGCTGTCTCGCTTCAGGTGTTGCGGGATCTGATAGTGAGGTGTGGGCTACCCCTTTATATACTCTCCTTTGATGCTTTACTTTCATTGTTCCTTGATAATGTGAGTAGTCACGAAAGCACTTGGAATTTCTCTATTCTTTCACAGTGGTTGTTGTTTTGCATATTCTAAAATCACCTGTTTACTGTGAACTAATTGCATATATATATATATATATATTATATATATATATATATATATATATATATATATATATATATATATATATATATATATATATATATATATATATAATATATATATTATATATATATATATATATATATATATATATATATATGCAATAAGATCACAGTAAACAGGTGATTTTAAAATATGCAAAACAACCACTATGAAAGAGTAGTGAAATTTTAAGCGCTTTCGTGACTACTCACATTGTCAAGGAACTATGAAAGTAATACATCAAAGGAAGGCAATTAAAGTGCTTAGACTACACCTCACAGTCAACCCCCACAACAAAGAAACACCTGAGGCACACTTCTTCCATTCTCTAGCACACTTGGTTTTGGCCTCTCTACATCTTTGGGTAAACCAAGGGCTCGTCCTGGCCTTCTCGTTTTTTCTGTTTCCCTTTGGTACAAACATCTCTGCTTCCTTGCATATTATTGTCACATATTCCATCATCTTATTTACTGGCAGGAAGATCAGTAAATAAGATGATGGAATATGCGAAACAATATGAAAGGAAGCAGAGGAGAGGTTTGTACTCAAGGATAACAGAATTAACGAGAAGGCCAGGACAAGCCCTTGATTTACCCAAAGGTGTAGAGAGGCCCAAACCAAGTGTGCTAGGGAATGGAAGAAGTATAGAATCCAAATGATCCAGGAGAATAAGGAGAGCAGTCGTAGAGCCAGAAATTAATATGCTCAGGTAATGAGGGAGAACCAACGACAATTCAAAAATGGCACAGCAGCGAAAGCCAAATATGACACGAAGCAATTGTACAGCCACATCAGGAGGAAAACAACAGTCAAGGACCAGGTAATCAGTCTAAGGAAGGAAGGAGGAGAGATCACAAGAAATGACCGAGAAGTATGTAAGGAGCTCAACATGAGATTCAAAGAAACATTAACAGAGGAGACAGAAGGGACTCCAGAAAGACGGAGAGGTGGAGTACACTACCAAGTGTTGGACACAATACATTCAACCGAGGAGGAGGTGAAGAGGCTCCTAAGCGAGCTAGATACCTCAACGGCGTTGGGGCCGGAGAACATCTCTCAATGGGTCCTGAGAGAGGGAGCAGAGGCACTCTGTGTACCACTAACAACAATCTTCAACACATCCATCGAAACAGGGCGACTACCTGAGGTATGGAAGACAGCAAATGTAGTCCCAATTTTTAAAAAAAGAGACAGACACGAAGCATTAAACTATAGACCAGTGTCACTGACATGTTTAGTATGCAAAGTCATGAAGGAGATTATTAGGAGAAAAGTGGTGGAGCACCTAGAAAGGAATGAGCATATCAAGGACAAGAAGTTGTATGACAGGGTGACAGCAATAAGACTTTTTTGGGTTATCCTAGGTTCTCTACACATATGCTGCTATGTATGATAATTCTATGTAACTGTATTGTGTATACCTGAATAAATTTACTTACTTACTTACTTACTTAAGAGAGAGAGAGATGGGTGGGTAGAAGGCGTTTTCTTGGACTGTCAGAAGTCTCTTGACACAGTACCATAAATGAGATTAGTGCAATAGCTGGAGGAACAGGCAGGTATAACAGGGAAGGCACTGCAATGGATCAGAGAATAACTAACATGAAGATATCTGATAGTCATGGTACACAACGGGGTGTCAGAGTGGGCACCTGTGACGAGGAAGGTTCCTCAGGGATAAGTCCTAAGAATGGTTCTGTTTCTGGTTCATGTGAACAACTTGAAGGAAGAAATAAATTCAGAAGTCTTCCTGTTTGCAGAAGATATGAAGTTAACGAGGAGAATTTAATCGGAGGAGGACCAAGTAGGACAACAAAGGGACCTGAACAGGCTGCAGACTTGATCCAGAAACTGGCTCCTGGAGTTCAACCCCACCAAGTGCATGAAGACTGGGGAAAGGCAAAGAAAACCGCAGGCAGAGTACAGTCTAGCGGGCCAGAGACTACAAACTTCACTCAAGGAAAGGGATCTTGGACTAAGTTTAATACCAAGTGCATCACCTGAGGCTCACATCAACCAAATAATTGCTGCAGCATATGGGCGCCTAGTAAATCTAGGAATAGCATTCCCACATCTCAGTAAGGAATCATTCAGAATCCTGTAACCCCGTACACCGTGTACGTCATACCTATATTGGTGTATACAGCACCAGTTTGGAACTCACACTTAGCCAAGCGCATAAGGAAATTAGAGAAAGTGCAAAGATTTGCAACGAGACTAGTCCCGGTGCTAAGGGGCATGTTCTACGAGGAGCGGTTAGGGGAAGTAGACCTGACAACATTAGAGGACAAGAGAGATAGGGGAGGGGGATTTAGATAAAGAGATATAAAATACTGAGAGGAATCGACAATGTGGACAGAGATAGGATGTTCCAGAAATGGGTCACAACATCAAGGGGTAACAGTTGAAAGTTGAAGACTCAGATTTAATCACATGGGTGTTAGGAAGTAATTCTTCAGTCATAGAGTTTTCAGGAAGTGGAATAGTCTGAAAAGTGATGTAGTGGAGGCAGGATCCATACATAGTTTTAAGAAAAGGTATGAAAAAGCTCATGGAGGAAGGAGAGTGACCTAAGTAGCAACAGTGAAGAAGCGGGGCCAGGAGCTGTGACTTGACCACTGCAAGCACAACTAGGTGAGTATGACTAGATGATTACACACACATGCACGCACACACAAATCCTGTGTCACAAACCTTCTGGAGTTTTATAACAAGGTAACAGAAGTAAGACACGAGAGAGAGGGATGGGTTGATTGCATTTTTCTGGCCTTTGACACAGTTCCTCACAAGAGATTAGTGCAGAACCTGGAGGATCAGGTGCATATAACAGGGAGGGCACTGCAATGGATCAGGGAATACCTGACAGGGAGGCAACAACGAGTCATGGTACGTGAAGAGGTATCACAGTGGGCGCCTCTGACGAGTGGGATCCGACAGGGGTCAGTTCTAGGACCAGTGCTATTTTTGATATACGCGAACAACATGATGGAAGGAATAGACTCTGAAGTGTCCCTATTCGCAGATGATGTGAAGCTGATGAGAAGAATTAAATTGGATGAGGATGACGCAGGACTGCAAAGAGACCTGGACAAGCTGGACACGTGCTCCAGAAACTGGCTTCTCGAATTCAACCATGCCAAATGCAAAGTTATGAAGATTGGGGAGGGGAAAAGAAGACTGCAGACAGAGTATAGGCTAGGTGGACAAAGACTACAGACCTCACTCAGGGAGAAAGACCTCGGGGTGACCATAACACCGAGCACGTCACCGGAGGCACACATCAACCAAATAACTGTTGCAGCATACGGGCGCCTGGCAAACCTGAGAATAGCGTTCCGATACCTTAATAAGGAATCGTTCAAGACACTGTACACTGTGTATGTTAGGCCCATACTGGAGTATGCAGCACCAGTCTGGAACCCACTCCTGGTCAAGCACATCAAGAAGATAGAGAAAGTACAAAGGTTTGCAACAAGGCTAGTTCCAGAGCTCAGGGGAATGTCGTACGAGGAAAGGTTGAGGGAAATCAGACTGACGACACTAGAGGACAGAAGGGTCAGTGGAGACATGATAACGACATACAAGTTACTGCGGGGAATAGACAAGGTGGACAGAGACAGGATGTTCCAGAGAGGGGACACAGAAACGAGGGGTCAAACTGGAAGCTTAAGACTCAGACAAGTCACAGGGACGTTAGGAAGTATTTCTTCAGTCATAGAGTCGTCAGAAAATAAGAACATAAGAACATAAGAAAGGAGGAACACTGCAGGAGGCCTGTTGGCCCATACTAGGCAGGTCCTTTACAATTCATCCCACTAACAAAACATTTGCTCAACCCGATTTTCAATGCTACCCAGGAAATAAGCTCTGATGTGCAAGTCCCACACAAATCCAACCCCTCCCACTCATGTACTTATCCAACCTAAATTTGAAACTACCCAAAGTCCTAGCCTCAACAACCCAACTAGGTAGACTGTTCCACTCATCAACTACCCTATTTCCAAACCAATACTTTCCTATGTCCTTTCTAAATCTAAACTTATCTAATTTAAATCCATTACTGCAGGTCCTCTCTTGGAGAGATATCCTCAAGACCTTATTAATATCCCCTTTATTAGCACCCATCTTCCATTATACACTTCAATCAGGTCTCCCCTCATTCTTCGTCTAACAAGTGAATGTAACTTAAGAGTCTTCAATCTTTCTTCATAAGGAATATTTCTAATGCTATGTATTAATTTAGTCATCCTATGCTGAATGTTTTCTAACGAATTTATGTCCATTCTGTAATATGGAGACCAGAATTGAGCTGCATAACCTAGGTGAGGCCTTACTAATGATGCAGTATGACCTCTGGACTTCTGTTGCTTACACTTCTTGATATAAATCCCAGTAATCTATTTGCCTTATTACGTACGCTTAGGCATTGCTGTCTTGGTTTAAGGTTGCTGCTCACCATAACCCCCAAGTCCTTTTCGCAATCTGTATGGCTAAGTTCTACATCATTTAACTTATAAATGCTAGGGTTATGGACACTCCCGAGCTTTAGAACCTTGCATTTATCTACATTGAACTGCATCTGCCACTTTTCTGACCAAGAATAGAGTTTGTTTAAATCCTCCTGAAGTTCCCTAACATCTACGTTTGAATCAATTATCCTACCTATCTTTGTGTCATCGGCGAATTTGCTCATATCACTAGTAATTCCCTCATCAAGATCATTGATATATATTATAAACAACAACGGGCCCAAGACTGATACCTGTAGAAAGCCACTTGTTACAGATCCCCACTCGGATTTAACCCCATTTATGGACACTCTTTGCTTCCTGTCTGTGAGCCATGACTCGATCCACGAGAGCACGTTTCCCCCAATGCCATGAGCTGCCACTTTCTTTAACAGTCTTTGGCGCTAAACTCTATCAAAAGCCTTACTAAAATCTAAGTAAATAATATCAAATTCTTTATCGTGGTCAACAGCCTCAAAAGCTTTACTAAAGAAAGTTAATAAATTAGTTAGACAAGACCGGCCTCTTGTGAATCCATGCTGAGTATCATTAATCAAGCTATGCTTATCGAGATGGCTTCTTATAATCTCAGCTATAATTGACTCTAGTAATTTGCCTACAATTGAGGTCAGGCTTATTGGGCGGTAATTTGACGGTAATGATTTGTCCCCTGTTTTAAAAATAGGAATTACATTAGCCATCTTCCACATATCAGACACTACACCTGTTTGAAGAGATAAATTAAAAATATTAGTTAATGGTTCACAGAGTTCCATTTTGCATTCCTTAAGAACCCTTGAAAAAAGCTCATCAGGACCCGGCGGCTTATTTTGCTTCAGTCGGTCTATTTGTTTAATAACCATTTCACTAGTGACTGTGATGTTACATAATTTATCTTCTTCAGGGCCACTATAAAAATTAATTACTGGGATATTGTTAGTGTCTTCCTGTGTAAAAACCGAGAGAAAATAATTATTTAAAATCGAGCACATTTCATTCTCCTTGTCAGTAAGATGCACATAGTTATTTTTAAGGGGACCTATCTTATCTCTAACTTTTGTTCTATACACCTGGAAAAAACTTTGTGTGTTAGTTTTAGAATCCTAGCAACTTTAATTTCATAGTCCCTTTTAGCTTTTCTTATCCCCTTTTTAACGTCCCTCATAATGTCAATATACTGATTCATAAGATGACCCTCACTTCTTTTGATACGCCTATACATTCCCTTCTTATGCCCTAGTAGATATTTCAGCCTATTATTAATCCATTTTTGGTCATTTCTATTAGATCTAATTTCTTTATAAGGGATAAACGTTCTTTGAGCAGCATGTATAGTGTTCAGAAAACTGTCATATTGATAGCTCTCTTCGTTACCCCAGTCAACAGATGATAAGTGTTCTCTAAGCCCATCGTAATCTGCTAAACGAAAATCTGGGACTGTTACTGAGTTTTCCCTACTATCATACTTCCATTCAATGCTAAATGAAATTGATTTGTGGTCGCTAGCACCCAGTTCCTCTGAAATTTCTAAATTATTAACAAGGGATTCATTGTTTGCCAGAACTAAGTCAAGCATGTTTTTTCCCCCTTGTAGGTTCAGCCCAAAAACCCTGTTTCGAAAAAAAAAACCCTTTAAACCCTACTCCTAAAAAAGGTCTTTTTGTTCAAAAATTTTCCCAGTCAAAAAATTTTCCACCCCAATATGACTAAATTTAAATTTCTCCTAAAAATTATTCATTATGTGCCTTGTGGTTAACAATTTCCCCCCTGTATTTGTGGAAAATACTGTATTTTATTTTCCAGAAATAGGGGAGTTATATGTAGATAGATGGCCATACTGTATTTAAAAAATTATTTTATGGAAAAGGGAAAAAATGGCCTGCACCTCCCGCAGACATGACCGCCATTTTGGTTTTAAATTTTTCCTACAAACGTTGGTGTAATGGGAAGAATTTTTCTTTGCTCTAGAGGTTAAAATTGTTTTAAAACCCCTTCCCCAAATAGGAGGCGAAATTGGTGGATGTGCATTCCTGCATAACTTGAGATATCAGACGACGGGGACAAGACAGCTCCAGGAACCTCAGATAAATCTCTAGTTTTGTGTGAAATTCGGGCCCCTTATTATTTTCATAGTTTTAGTTAGATTGGGGGTTTTTCTGGTATGATACACATTAATCCCCCGGGTCAAATTGGTGAGTGTTTTTAAGATATTTTTTCCCTTTGTTATTTAATTGTGTAGTATAAAAACATTTATTTTTTTTAATATACAGCCCCAAAAATTTATTTTTTTAAAAGGGTTTTCCCTGGTGTATGTACTTTTCTTTTAAATTTAAAATAGGCCCAGGAACTTGGGGTTTTATGACGGGGTTTGGTTCAAAGGGGAGACTTTTTTTTTGCAAACCAAGGTGCCCCAAAATTTCCCTACTTGTCTTTGTAACTCTGTTTAAAATAAAAATTTATCTTTGTTAAATTTACGTTATTTTCATAATTGTTACATTCAGATAAATGAATTTTCCAAATTTAATTACCCCAAAATTGGCCCTTCTTGAACCGGGGTAATTAGTGAAGTCATTAATTATTTAAATTTATTTAATAATTATTTTTGAAAAATGACAGGGAGGTGGATGTCAAATTTCAAATTTGGGTGAATGTTTTGGGATTAAAAATTATTAAATATTAATTTTGTAATTTCAAGTCGGGGCCTAAGTTTATTTTAATTTTGTATAATTTTAATTTTTTTAAGAAAATTCGGGGGCCAAAAGTTTATATCAGTGTATATGTAATTGTTTAAAGACAAGTGTGGCTAAGTTATTTTAAATGTGTTTTTTAATATTAATTTTCCCAGGGCCAAAATTTCTGGCAGGATTTAAAATAATTTGAAAATTAATTTTGGATGAGCCAAGCTGGTTTAAAAGGGTTTGTTTTTTAATGTACTTTTAAAAATTTATATTATTTTTTTTTACAGTAATTGCGGGAGCTCAAGTAGGGGGGGATTTATTCAAAGGTAAGTTGTATCGTGTTTTTAAGTTGTAATCGTGTTATTTGATTGGGTTAAATTTTTAATACATTGCATCAGGGCTGAAATTGGGGAAAATTAATTTTATAAGAAAAAATTATGGAATATAAAAGAAAAAAAAAAGATCTTTGGGAAAGCTAAAAAGGGTAATGAAACCCAAAGGGCATATAATAAATTTTTGGGAAATTAATGAATAAAAGAAACTGTAAATACTGATGATTTAAAATTGTATTTAGATGTTTAGGTTAATAGATATGTTAATAAAAATTATAGTAAAACAAATATAAAGGGGTGATTTGTTAGTAAAATGTGTAGATGGGGATTGAAGTAGATCTCTTAATTAATCAGTATTATGAATTAGGGGAAAAAAGATTCTTTCTTGTAAAAATCAGGCCTTGAAAAAAATTTAAAATTGTAAACCAGGGATTTGGTCAGTTTGCCCCAACAAAAAAGTTGTTTTGCCAAAACCCCCCAGAATTATTTTTACCTATTTTTAATCTTGGTGAAAATTGGGGGGTTTTTGGAAATTTTTAAAGCGCTGTGCATGACGGGGAGTGACCTACCCTGTGCAATTTAAAATTTTTTTTCCCTCGAAGGACGGTAAGAGGGGGAGCTTACATACTCTACAACCCTTTTCCCCAGTGTAGATGACTCTTACAAGGAAGCATTTGGGATTGTGAAAGTAAATTAGGGGTTAATATAAAACAAATTTGGGTTTTGGATCAGTGAATTTTCATTTTTTAATTTAAAATCCTCAGTACACTTACAAAGGTTTAATCAGTTTAGATTTTTAAACTGGAGAGCACTCTAAAAAACTTTAAGTAATAAATATAATCTGAAGGATTCAGACTGGTTATTGAGTTGCCATGATACTGAATAAATTAAACTTTTAAAAACACTTGAATGACTCAGGGGAATAAATATAAAAAGGGGTTTTTTTGGTCTGGGGAAAAAAGACTAGGTCTACAAGTTTTTAATTGTGCTTTTGCAGCCCAAACCCCAAAACTAATTTCTTTTTAAAAAGAGGGCAACCATAATAATTTGGGAGGTACTGAATTTTTCCAAAAAGGGGAAAAAAAATTTTATACCAATGGTAAAAATTTTCAAAATTCTTTTTCCAAAAAAAATAGTTGATAGGTCCCATATCAATTAGAAAGGGAATCAAAAAATTAATGATTCTCCAAAAGGAAAAGAAGAATAAGAAAACCCTCCTAAGAGTAGCCCATTTAAAAAGGGAAAACCGGGTCAAAGAAAAGAGAGATTGTCTTTTCTGAAAGGGGTTTACTCTTTTTTTCTAAGAATTGCAATGCATAAAAATTCATGGGAATATGAAGTTAAAAAGATTGGGGGAAAAACTTGACAGATGTTCAGATGTTTGGGTAATCAAATTTGTAAAGGTTTTTTATCCCCAAAATTAAAAATTCTTTTAAAATGTCACAAAGGAAGAACCTATAGTCATGTGTAAGGGATAGGGAAAATTGTTGTTTAATAATGTAATGTTGACTTTCCTGCACAACAGGGGCCCTAATATAAAAATTCCCTGCAAATGTTAATAATATGGTTTTTGCGGGAAGTAGCCTTACCTGTGTTCCCGGTTTAAAAAATTGTGTAAAAAGAAATTAAATCAAAATTTTTAAATGCATTATTGGCCCAGGGACCCCGGGCGTATTTTCATAAAACGAAAATTGTTTAATGGTATAAAAGGTCAAAATGGGAGATCCCACAATTTTTAAAATTATCTGGTTTTTTCGGTTAAAAGGGTCAATTTTATGACATTATTTAGGTAACTGTCGGGGTTGGGCCAATGAAAAAAAAAACGTGTTAATGCAGTAATTTTTAAAAGGGATTTCCCCAGAGAAAAATCTACAGTAGGGCTTATAAAGCTCCCAGAAAGACTTTACATAATGAAAATTTTTGGCCCACCTTCTGGTGTAAGTGATGATTCTGTGGGCCCCAATAAAAATTTTGAAGGTATGATATTAGCCCCCTTTTTGAAAAGGGTTTTGGAAAAGGGAAATGTGGTTTCCCCCTTTTAAAAAGGACTGCGGGAGGCCTTTGAAATTTTAGGGGAGGATTCCTCAAATTTAAAATGCATGACTGGGGGGAAAACTATAAATACCATAATGTTTTGTTTTATCATGAAGGGGGTCCCCCATTTATAATTCTTCCAAAAGAGGTTTGGGGGTTGAGCTAGTCCCATAAATTGGGGGGAAAAATTAGACAACATTGGAATAAATGAAAATAAAGAAGTCCGGGACGATTTTTTTTCTCAGGAAAAGTATTTGAGAGATGAAAAATTTGAATCGGGGGAAAATTTACGGGGTAGACTTCCGTGGAGACTGAAACCTTTCCGGGAATTCCCCACTAATTATGAATGGCATAGGGACATTAAAGGCGCCCCTTCGCGAACGGGAGAAAGACCCCAAAATTTGTTAATGCTTATAATGATATAATTGCTGAGAAATTTAATTTAAAAATAAATTTTATAGAAGAGGAAACCTTTCCTGGAAACCCAAAAATTTAGGGTTTTCCTATTTGCTACACCCGGGAAAGTGAAGGATTCTAAGCCCAACCCCTTTCTAAAGGTTTTGTGTTTAATTGTAGTGTCAGGATAACAAAAATGTACCTATTTTAAAATGCCTGTTTGTGACAGGCCCGTGTTGGGGGAAAAAATTGGGAGATTTTTATTAAATTTCAGAGTGAAGCTTTATGCCTTTACGGTTTGAATAAGTAAAGTTTTTCCTAAGGTGGGTTTCCCAAGAGGCGGGCCCGGGGATTGTCCCCGTTTCTTATGGCCTGAGAATCTTTTGGGACCCACTTAGCCCCCCTGAAAACCTTTCGCTTTAGGAGGTATTATTTTGGGGCTACATCCCGTCCGTTCCCACTTCAAGCCCACGTTTAAAGGGACACCTTAAATGAAAAGGAAGTCAAATTTTGGGAAAATAATGAGCAAAAAAATTTTATTGTTTGGGAATTTCCCCGGGGGGGACGTTTAACTGGAAAAGGGGAAAAGTTAATGAAATTATGGGGGCTAATTAAAAAAATGCAAAAATGCAAATATGCCTCTTTAAAAGAATGGAATAGTAAATTGTTTAAAATTTTAAGGGCCAAAAAAAGTAAAAATTACCCTGGAGATGAAGTGTCAAATGTTGGTAATGTATTGGGTTTAAATTGGGTACTGAGAGAGATTTGTTAAAAAGTTAAAAATAATAATTACAGTATGCCAATAAATTAAAATAAGAGAGTTTTTCGGGCCCAAAATTTCCAAAAGTTTTTATCCCCTAGGTTTGTGTCAAACCCCCTTAAATTTAAAAGGGAAAAATTTTTAATTCAGGAACATGGAAAAATTTTAAAGTGCTTTTGGGGTTTAAATTTCCTGGGGGAAATTTATTAAAAGGTGGGATGAATTAATTGGTGATTATGAAAAAATTCCCAAAGTTGGAGGGTTTCCCCCCGCTAGGTGGCCCAAACCCAAAAGGGAAAAAAAGTATCCACCCTTTTTTGTTTTGCTTTAGGGAAATTGGGTATGGAGCAGTTGCTTATCTTCAAGTAATGGTGGTATTTCTCTTGTTATGTCTTTAGGGTTAAGGGGTCTCCCCAAATTTAAAACACATACCCTTTTTTTAAATTTTGGGAAATTTAAAAGCCATTCATTTATTTTTGGTGTAAATTAGCTAATTATATAAGAAATAAAATTTCAGAAAAATAAATATTAGCGACACTGTAATTTTTGGGCTGATAATGAAAGGGATCCCTTTCCAAAGGGAAATTCGTAATGGAAACAGTAAAAATTTTGTATGTACAAAACAGGTCGCTGAAATTTTTTTTAAAAAATTTAGATGAAAAGAAGTTTAATGTTTGGTTCAGCATATGTTAACATTTAAACCCTTTTACCTGGTGAGGAGAATCCAGTGATTTCTTGTCTCGAGGTTTTTCCTTTATGTAAATTTTTTAAAAAGCTGTATCATGGTTTAAAGGACCAAAACTGCTTTTGGTTTAAAAAAAAGCTAATTTGGGCCTTTTACAAAAGGGATATATTGCTCCTGTTTAAAAATTGGGTGTGACCAACCCCTCCAATAGTTTTTCCTTCCTTGGGCCCTTTTTTATAAATAGGTTTTTCTTCTTTACCAAAAATTTAAACAAAATTTTATTTTTTGGTGTTTAAATTTTAACAAAATGAATATTTATATAAGTTTTACATTTCCCCTTGAATTTTTGGAAAGAAAGGGTACAGGAAAGGGAAAACTTGGAAATGAGTTTAAAAATTTATGATGGAAAGGGAAAAAATTTTGAAAGGTTCCATAATAGAAAAAATTGGGGCTGTTTAATAACAGTGTAATTGGGGCAGAGGTAGGTTACAAAATGCTTTAATTGGGTGATTATGTAAACCCCCCTATCTTACTGCCCAAAACTCATCATTAACAAATTTGATTGTTCTAAAAGCCATAAAAATGTAATGCATGGTGGGGTACAAAATACCTTAAATTGTTTTAGGGGGAAAATTTCTGGGAAATTTCCCAAAAACGGCCAAAGTGTTAAAAAGGGGATTAAAACTTGTGTAAAAATGTCGCCGTGTGGATGCCAGATCCTTTTAAAAGTACCAGGTCCCCCCACCATTACCAAAGGGGCGTGTACAATTAGTGAAACCCTTTTATGAAAAAGGTGTAGGGCTATAGGGTCCAATAAATTTTAAAAAAGGGACGCCCCAAATTTGGGGTTCCACTGAAAATGTTTTGTTTGTTCACCTGTTTCTGTATAGGGCAGTTTATTTAAAGTGACACGGACTTGTCTGCAGAACAGTTTATACAGCTGTTTTGAAAAAATTTTCAGCTAGGGATTCTGTCCGAGGTTGGGTGATTTGGAAATGCCCAAATTTTGTAGCAAAATGCTCAAAACTTGATAGAATTAAATTAAAAGTAACGGGTGTTCAATCTCTGTTTAAACCCCGCGAGGGGTTGTACCCGGAAATTTTTACTCCTTGAGCCCCTTGGCAGGGAAGGGGGTACGAAAGATGATAGGCACAGTTTAAGAGGTGTCTCCCCAAAATACTTTCATGGGAAAAGGGAAATTTAATTTTGGGAAAAATTCGTGCAGTTAATGGAGGGGGAAATCGGATAAATAAACCCGGGCCCCTCTGTACATGAGGATACCCTGAGGGGATGTTTTAACACCTTCTACCTTTATGTGGAAGGAAATTGGAAAAATGCCCCTTTTCTATAGAGATAATTTAAAAAAAGGATTTAAGATTACAAAGATGCGGCAGTGTTGTGTAATTAAAAATTTTAAAAAATTAAATTAAAATAATTGATCAATTTGGGTTTAATTTTGTGGGGATAAAGAATATCATCTGACACTAAAGTGAAACGTTTTTTGGGGTGAAGGGGGCCCGTAAATCAAAGACCATTCAAACCCGGGGGACATTTGGTTAATTGGGCACTGAAAAAAATCGAAAAGTTGTGGCCTTGGGGAAAGTATTGACATTGTACCAGTTTCACAAGGTGTTGTCAAAGGGAAAGTAAAGTTTTTTGTTGTGGCCAGGAAAATTTACGCAAAATTAATAAATTGATTCCCCTTTTTGTTAGGTGTTCAATCAAAACCCTAAAGAAAATTGAGGGAAAAATGACACGAGTGATATGGAAGATAAAGCTGACCAAATGATGCTGGAAAATGAAATCGTTTGTAAGACCTTTCTAGGAGAACAGACTTTAAGCCAGAAACTGGCTGGAAAAGTCTCCTAAAGGAAGGGGGTAATTTGAGTCGTTTAGCAACGAAAATCCGGGGTGGCCGCGTGGGGGAAAATAAATGTATAAATTTTCCCGAAATACAGTTGTTATATGTAAATAGATGGCCATACTACATTAAAAAGAATTATATTATGAAAAATGGGAAACTGGGCCTGCGCCTGCGCAGACAAAACTTGCCATCTTGGTTTTGAATTTTCTACCCAACGTTGGTGTAAAGGGAAAAATTTTTTGTGCTCCCAGAGGTTTAAAAATTTTGTTGAAACCCCTCAAAAAGGAGGGGGAAAATTGGGGGGGATGTGCATTCCTGATAACTTGAGATATTTTGAGACTGGACAAGACAGCCCCCAGGAAAACCCCAAGCAAGGGTCTCTAGATTTGTGTGTAATTTTTGGGGGGCCAAGGGATTATTTTCATAGATTTAGTTAGAGGAGGTTTTTTTGAGTATGATTTCACTTTTAAACTTTCCCGTAAAAATTTGGGGGTGATATTAAAATTATTTTCCTTTGTTAAGTAATTTTGGGGGTTATTTATAAACCCTTTATTATTTTTAAAAATTACAGTCCCAAAAAAAAAAAAAATTTATAAAATTTACCCGTTTTTCCTGGTGTATGTAAAATTTTATTTAATTAATAGGTCCCGAGCAAATTGTGGTCATGCCCGTGGTAGGTTTTCGAAGGGGGGGCATTTTTTTCGGGCCTAGGTGTCCCAAATTCCTACTTGTCTATGTAAATCTGAAAAATAAAAATTATCTTATTTTGATTTACTGTTATGTAATAAAATTTGTTCCCTTCAGATAAATGCAAATTTTTTCCCCGTAGTCTCCCCTTGGTCCTAATAAAGTTTGGGGGGGGCGGTATTAAACACACCTAAAATCAGTTTTTCATGTCCCCTGAAAAATTTTTTTCCAAAAGGGCTCTATAAAGTGTTTCTTCAGACTTTAAAACCCCTTTTTTTGCAAAAGTTCAAGCCCATCTCGGACATTCAATACCCCCCACCCCCCTTCCCCAAATTCTTTTTACTTGGAAACCCAATTTTTAAAAAACCCCGAATGTGACCCCCCTTTCCCCAGGCATGTCCCGATTTTTGAATTTTAAAAAAAGTTTTCGTTAAGGCCAAAAAACATTTAATTTTTACCTGCACTAGCAATAATCTCAAATCGTCCAAAACTTTTTTCCCAAACCCCTAGGGGTTTAAAATTTGGGATAAAAAAACATTGAAAAAACTCTCCTTTTCTTCACCCCCCTGTTCATTTCTGTTTTTTTTAAATAAAAACCCATTAACCCTTTTATCCCCCATTTTTCATGGCTTTTCAAAAAAAAAAAACCCTTTTTTGCTTGTTTTTAGTTCTCCTAGAAATCAAAAATTTTTTCACAGGGACTTTTACTGTTTTCCCGCCAACACCCATACAAAAAATATTCCTAGTTTTTTAAATCCTAACGGGTCCCTCCATGCAGTTGCCAGTGCCCCCCCCCGAAACTTGATAAGTTTTAACCCCCTTTCCCCGGCATTTTCATGTCATTTCTGCCATAGAAGAGGGGCCCCGTTTTCAATGAAGTTACTGCATTTTCCTTACCGTTTTTGTCCCCGCCAGCAATTGACACCAAATTTCCCTGGACAACCCCTTCATTTCCCAATTTCCCCTCCTTGGGGAAAATACCACAAAATGACAGGGTTCCCCCCCCTTCCTCCTAAAATTTTTTTTATTGCTGACCTATACCCGCTAATTGGTCTTCACTCCTACGTCTGCCAAACTCGTTGCCACCAGCACGGGACAGAAAATAGGATTGTCCATTACCTTCATGTGTCATCCAGCGGCTAACAATTCCTTCACCCCACCCCCAGGAAAGCAAACCCTTGTCTCCTACTCCTGTCCTTCAAGAGAATGCCCTTTCATATACCTAATTTGGCTACCCCCCAACAACAACAATTTTTCCCTTCCCTTTGGGTGTCTTTTATCGGAGTTCACAGTAGTACTCACTTTTGTCGGGTAGCATGAAAATGTATTAGAGTTTCCAAACAGTTTCCACGGCAGTTCTTTTTTTCATCGTTTTATTTTTCCCTTTGTCTTCTTGATCGTCAACTTCGTTCCCTGCTGTCCAGCCCTACCATTTTCCCCTTCTTGACCTGATTATAAACAGGAGGATATCGAATCTTCTTTTTTCCTCGGTCAGTCCCCCGAATCTCTATCTTCCCATCTAAATTCTTCTTAAGCTGTTAGAAAAGTTGCTCGTAGAGGGCATCTTGCTCATCCATAGAGAGCGCAAAAAGGTCTTCACAGAGCAAGTACACGTCCCCATGAGCTAAGTACACTTCCCCACTGAGTAAGTACAGTCCCCATAGTAAGTACCGTCACCACTAAAAAGTGGAATAGCCTAGGAGTAAAGTGTGGGGGCAGGAACCATAATAGTTTTTAAAAAGAGATTTGAAAAATCGGGGAAACAAAAAGGGGGGCCTAGTAGCGATCAGTGAAGAGGCGGGGCCAGGAGTGAGTCTGACCCCGCAAAAACATTAGGTGGTACACTGCACACACACACACACACACACACACAAAAACCCACACACACCTAAAAGGGATGTTACGGGAGGGTTAAGGGAAACAAACTGACGACAATGGAGGGGAGAGATAGGGGGGACTGATAACGACATACAAAATATGAGAGGAAATTTACAAGGTGGACAAAGAGAGGGTCCAGAGATTGGGGCAAAGTAACAAGGGGAACAGTTGGGAAATGAAACACAGATGAAAAACCCGGGATGTTAGGAAGTTTTCTTCGCCACAGGTAGTAGTAAGTGGAATGTTTGGGAAGCGATGTAGTGGAGGCAGGGTCCATTCTTTGCTTTAAGCAGAGGTATGATAAAGCTCAGGCCAGGGAGGTGACCCAGTCGATCAGTGAAGAGGCGGGGCCGGAGCTCGGGCTCGACCCCCGCAACCTCAATAGGTGGTACTAGGTGGTCACACACACACCACAACACCACACACACAATGCAACAACTATGCAAACCCCAAAAATAAGAACAAAGAAAGAAGGAACACGCAACAGGCCTATGACCCCAAGCGGAGGGGGGTCATGCCCCCCCCCCGGTTTAGCCCAATGCCCCACCCCCCGGATTAGCCAGTGCCCCACCCTCCCGGTTTCCCCAAATTTGCCCCACCTCCCGGATTAGCCCAGGCCCCACCCAGTTGGTCACTTCCGCTCAAGGAGGGACATCTGGAGGTTCCGGGAGGTTTTTCCGGGGTCAACGCCCCGGGGCCCGGTCCATGCCCGGGCCCTCCCGTGGACGGGGCTGATAAAAACAAAAGTTTTTTACTGGGGCCGCACGCAGTCCAACGTACGAGCCAACCCCCGGTGCCCGGCATGACTTTAGGTAACTGTCCAGCTCTTCTTAAAAGGGAGCCCGGGGGGTTTTTGGCAAATTCCCAATGCTTGTGGGGGCTGTTTTAAAAGTCTTGGGCCCTGGAACTTAGGTGTTTTCCCTTTTTTGTGTACCAACGGCACCCCCACTTTTTATTGGGGCATTTTGCACGCCCCGCCCCCGTCCTTTTTTCTTGTAGGGAGTGATTTTGTGTGCAGATTTGGGCCCTTTTCCAAAATTTTCCAAGTGTAGATTAGATATATCTTCCTCCTGGTTCCCAAAGAGTACAAGTCAAGGGCTCCAAACGTTCCCAGTAGTTAGGTGCTTGACAGAATTATACGTGCGTAAAAGGGTCTTTCTAGATCTGCGATTTCACCTGCTTTGAATGGGGATGTTAATGTACGCGTATTCCAGCCTAGAGAGAAAAGTGATTTGAAAAAGGATATATTGGTTGGATCTCTCGTTTTAAGTTCTCATTATCCCTCCCATCATTTTCTTTGCAGTGCGATCGTTGGGGACTGTTGTGATCCTTGACAGTGAGATCCCCAGACATTTTTACCCAGGGCCCCCCTTATTTTTCCGCCTATTTTATGGCCAGAGTCTTAGTATCTTTGTTTAGTTTTTTTCCTCCAGTTCTCTAACGGAGTAGTTGGAAAATTTTTGCCCCATTGAACATCTATTGTTTACCATTGCCCATGGAAAACTTTTTTT
>NC_069401.1:115665306-115698052 GCF_026875155.1 Cherax quadricarinatus | reverse complement strand
TGGGAAAAAATTTAAATATTTCCACACCAACAATACTAAACCAACGGGCTACTGAACAAGTGCAACCATAATAGATCAATCTGGACAATAACTAGCCCCCTTAAATATCAGGGAAATCACACACCCTACTAAACCGCTACCAACCTTCCTCTTAACAAACATTAGTAGCACCACTCGAATAAAAATTTAAATTAGACCTATGACGGGCCTCAAAAAGGGAATTTCAGAGCAGCAAAGGACTGTTGACTGACCTCAGATTCTCAAGCAATGGTTGAGATTGGACAGATATTTTTTTTAAACAAAAATACTTAGAACTGTACAAAAAAAACTTTGTCTCATAAAATGAAACAGTCACAAAATAAACGATTTGGGTTTGCCCATGCTAACCAGTACCATTCTGAAATCCATTGATAAAAAAAACCCCATATGAAAAACCAATATAGACAGGCTAAAAACACAAGTATTCTAAACATATTCACAGTTCTCACCAAAGTAATAAAGAAAGCAAACAACTGTACTATCCAGCAGTTCACTGACACAAGGAGATATAAAAAGACCTGGAAAACACTTTCCCAGATCTGGTGACCACAAACTGAAAAAAAAAAGTTTATTGTCCTAACTAAACCTAATGAAACACACTGCATCCCACGGGATACAGCTAAAAAGGGATAACGATTCTTCTCAAACATAGGATCTAATCTCGCCAGTAAGTCCACGTAACAATGCCCATGCCGGGACTACCAGAGGGGAAATTTTTCCAAATCCTTCTGTCTGTAGCAACTGAGCCCACGGATTCCCCCCGCGATCATAAGTCACTTAAAATAACCGGGGAATCTGTCTCACATCTCGCCTATTGTACAAGCGAGCGGCCAGGGTCCTTTCACATGCTATTACATTACTTTTTAACAACTCACTAGAAACTAGCACTTTCCCGACACTACTCAAGACAGCAAGGGTTACACCAATACATAAAGGTGGTGACCCTACAGATGTAAACAACTATAGGCCAATATCAAAAATTACCATTGCTATCCAAAATATTTAAGAAACTAAATGCACAGGAGACTGTATTTATTTATAATGGCACAAAGCATGCTCAACCCCTGCCAATTTGGATTCAGGAAAAATAAAAGCACTAATGATGCAATTATAAAAATGCTAGACCCGCTTTACACAGCATTGTAAAATTTAAAGGGAAAATCCACTAGGAATTTTTTATTGACCCCAAGAAAAGATCTGGCACAGTTGACCACGGCATCCTATCCCCCGAACTTGACCACTATGGTATAAGAGGCCATGCGCTTGCATATTTCAAATCCTACCTTTCTAATAGGTATCAGTATGTCACCATTAAAGACACAGCCTCATCAATACAGCCACTTGATACTGGAGTTTCGCAGGGGAAATGTCCTTGGTCCCCTGCTCTTCCCCATTTACATCAATGATCTTCCAAACATATCCCAACACCTGAAACCCCTTCTCTTTGCAGACGACACGACTTATGTCATCTCCCACCCTAATCTTGCCACCCTCAACACTTGTGGAAAATTGCATTTATCTGGATGTACATCATTATGTGCATAACAATAAATGATAACAAAATAATTATTATTGATCAAAGTTACATAGACAAGTAGGGAAAATTTGGGACATATAGGTCTCCAAAATGTCCCCTTCGACTACAACTGTCATATCCACAAGTTGCTCTAGACCTATTAATTACAAATGAAATTTTGTATCACCAAGAATTCTGGTTTAAAAAAAATAAATTTGTGGACTGTATATTAAAATTAATAAATGTTTATATATACACATATACATAACGGAAGAAGAATATATCTAATATAAATCACCAATTTGACTTGAGATTAAGGTGATCATACTCAAAAAAACCTCCTGCTACCCAGAAAATAACATGGCCGAGTTAAAAACAAAGCAAACTTATCTGAGATCCTGGAGCGCTTCATCCCTGATATCTCAAGTTATGAGAAAGCACACCAACTTTTTTGGCTCCATTTGAAAGGGTCAGCCCAATTTTACCCTCAGACCCCGAAAATTTTCCGATTATTCACAACTTTGTGTTGTCCAATTCAAACATGGCCAGCTCCTCGCAAGGGGAGGTTTTCCCATTTTTTTAAAAACATAATTTTTATTAAAACAGTTGGCCATCTATTTACATTCAACTCATATTCCTGGAAATATATACAGTTTTTCCACCTGCAGCCGGGGGGAGTTCGTTGCAAACGACTCAAATTGCTCATTTGGCAATGGGATGGACCGGGTACATATAGGATTGGTCCACCAGCGACATAATACCAAGATTTAATCACCCTTTTTTCCCTTTTTCCATTTGGGAAAACCAGAAATTTTCCCCAATCAATTTTAAAGGGATTTGTACCCCCCTGAACATTTTTAGGGCATTTAAACAATTAAATTTTTAGTGAGATTTTGGGGAGTAAGAAGGGGTTTGCTAAACAACAATTAGCTTTTGTAACCCCTCTGCACCTAATTACATTGGGGGGTTTTCTAAATACAGCCCCAATTTTCTTTAGGAACCTTTTACAATTTTTTTCCATCATCAAATTTTAAACTCATTTCCCAAAATTTTTTCCTGTACCCTCTTATCCAAATTCAAGGGATGTGAAAACTTATAGGGGATTTCATCTTGTTTAGAAATTTAAAAACCCAACTTAGTTCATTTATTAGTTTGGTAAAGAAGTACCCTTTTTATCAGGCTAAAGAAGGACAAACTATTGGAGCGGTGGTCACATAATTTCAAAAGGGGCAATATATGCCTTTTGTACGGCCAATTAGCTTTATTTACCAACCAGCTCGGACCTTTAAACCATGATACATCATTTACAAATTTAGCATAAGATAAACCTCCAGACAAGAAATCAGCTGGATTCTCCTCACCAGGTATATTATTAAATGTTAACATATGCTGACCTGTTACAAAAAAACGCGATTCTAAAAGCTTAGAGATCTCCAGTGAATACTAGAAAGGACTGCCCTTCTAGCATCCAGCCTGTTACTGGGTTTTCGCAACAAGTAGTCAGTATCCTTGTCCAATTATCCATTAAAATTCAGTATTATTCAATAGTGCTTCAGGATTACAACTGGTAGGCTACTAACTAGAGAAATTAAAATTTAATAAATTTATTAAGTCTAGAGGTATATTATCAAATTAAATTAACTACAGCAATCAAAATAAAATCAATCTCTCGAGTTCAATATTATTGTGCTGAAAGCACATATCACATTTATAATTCTTAAGTACAGTCTGGTACATTAACATTTAATAAGGTATTACAAATATGTACAAATAAGTTTGTGTATGCGTGTAAGTGCTCTAAGTAGTTCACTATGTCTCACGACTCGACTAGACTTAAACAAGTGACTGACAAAGTCCTCACATAAACTAACTTCTTGACCGACTGGCAACCAGAACAGTCTGCTTGAACAATGAAAAGAATGCTAAGCCCAATAGCCATATAACAAGCGACTGCAACACAATCAGGATCAAGGAGATAATATAACGACACTAAGCATGGACCATCAGCAGATCCTCCACAAAAGTTACAAAACTCCCATAATACTGAATCTAAGTTCAGCATAGGAAAAACCTTGACTGTGACAATACACAGAAACCAGTACAAAATTAGGTCAGAAGCTATAGCTAAGGACCTGAGATGTTCAGAGTGTCTAAGCGACACACAACCTCAGTACAACGTCGAAAATCACTAAGTCTATACAAGGTTCTGTGAACAGAGTTCTACAGAACTAACAAGAATAATGAGACAGACAATCTGTCCAACCACCAAGCGAGTCTAGAGCAGACTGAATACTTCACGAGAGGTGAGGACACCCCCCCCTCGATCACGTGATAGCCCCGTGGACAGCACAGCTCAGAAGCCGGCAGTATAACGAGCGACAAGTGATAATTACAGTAGTTTGACAATCAAGACTTGAACTGAGCACATATTATGTACATCCTAACAACATAAGCTAGGTCAAATAACAATATAAGGCAATACATTTGCGATTTAGCTATTATCGCAAATATAAGCAATATAAAATTATATGAAAAGGTAATATACATTATATATATACATAATCATTGTAACCCATTCAGGGGTTGCAACATGACCCAAACTATTATACTTCTTTTGCATCTGATTAATTTCAGTGACTCTGTTTTGTACGTACAAAATTTTACTGTTTCCATTACGAATCCATTGTAAGGATACCTCATTATCAGACCAAATTACAGTGTCACTAATATTTATCTCCTGCAAATTATTTCTTTTATAATTAGCTTATTTAACACCTACATCAATAACTGTTAATTCCAACTGAGGCAAGGTGCGTGATTTAATTGGAGACACTTTAGCCTTAGACATAACATGAGAGATAACACTATTACATTGAAGGTAAGCAACTGCTCCATATGCCAATTTTGAAGCATCACAAAAAATGTGGAGTACATTTTTCCTATTTGGATTGGCCACCTGGTGTGGGAACTCCAACATTGGAATTTTTTCATAATCACCAATTAATTCATCCCACCTGTTAATGAATTCCTCAGGTAGAGTTTCATCCCAAGCACATCTAAGTTTCCATGCTTCCTGTATTAATAATTTCCCTCTTATAGTAAGGGGTGACACTAAACCTAGTGGATTAAAACATTTGGAAACTTCAGCAAGCAAAACTCTCTTAGTTAGTTTATTGGGCATACTGTAATTATTAGGTTTTAACATTAACAAATCTCTCTAAGTATCCCAAGTTAAAACCAATACATTACTATATTTTGGCACTTCATCTCCAGGGTAATCTTTACTTATTTTGTCCTTTAATTTGGACGAATTACTATTCCATTCCCTCAGAGGCATATTTGCACCTTGCATTATTTTATTAGCCTCTCCATAAGTCATTAACAGTTCCTCTTCAGTTGACGTCACACCCAGGAAATTGTCCACATAAAATTGTTTGCTCATTACTTTAATCAATGGACTTTCCGTACGTTTAAGGTGTGCATTTATCGTCGCTTGAAGTAGGAACGGACTGGATGTAGCACCAAACAATACGCTCCTAAAGCGAAAGGTTTTCAGAGGGCTAAGTGGGTCACTAGGATTCTCAGGCCATAAGAAGCGGGTACAATCCCGGTCAGCCTCTTGTAAACCCATTCTTAGGAAAGCTTTACTTATGTCAGCAGTAAAGGCATAATTCTTCATCCTGAAATTTAATAAGATATCTCCTAATTTTTCCGTCAACGACGGACCTGTCATCAAACAGTCATTTAAACTAGGTACATTTTTGTTACTCCTGACACTACAATTAAACACAATCCTCAGAGGAGTGGTCTTAGAATTCTTCTCCGTAATGTGGCAAATAGTGACCATAAATTTTGGCTTGCTCAGGAGGTACCTCTTCTATAAATTTATTAATAAATTGCTCAGCAATTATATCATTACAGGCAGTTAACAATTTTGGAGTCTTACTCAATTCGCGGAGCTGAGCCTTTAACTGTCCATATGCCATTCTGTAATTAGTGGGCAATTCTTGATGGTTCAGTCTCCACGGAAGTCGTACCCAGTATTGTCCAGTTTCAAATTTTACATCTCTCAGGTATTGCTCCTGAGTAAAAGAATCGTCTGAACTTTCTTCATTTACATTTATTCCAATGCTGTCTAATTCCCACAATTTATTCACTGGCTCAACACCATCCTCTATGGAAGAATTATACTGGGGTACGATTTCATGAGTAAGACACACAGTTATGGTATTGGTAGTTTCCTCTAGTCATGCATTATTATTACGAGGAATCCTACCATACATTACATGGCCTCCTGCAGTCTTCAAAAGGGTGACACCACATTTCTTTACCATACCCTTTACAAAGGAGGCATAATAGTCAATACCTATCAAAATATTTATTGGGCCTACAGAATCATCACTTACACCAGAAGGTGCCAAATTTACATTATGTGAAAGTCTTTCTGTAGCTTTACTAAGCCCTACTGTAGATATTTTCTCTGGAAGTCTATCTACAATTACTGCATTAAAACGTTTTCTCTCATTGCCCAACCTGACAGTTACATAAACAGTGTTATACAATTGAGCTCTTTTATCTGAGAGAAAACCAGATAATTTTAGAGTTGTAGGATCTCCCATCTGTACTTTCATACCATCAAGACATTTACGTTTTATGAAAGTACGCTGGGATCCCTGGTCTAATAATGCATTTGCATTTTTTGATTTATGCCTTTTTATCATCAATTTTTTCCTGTAATACAGGTAAGGCTACTTCAGCAAAACCATCATTATTAATATTAGCAGCAATTTTTACATTAGCTACTGTTGTGTCAGGATTGTCAACATTATCATTATTATCAACATTATCATATAGACCCTTACACATGACTATATGGTGTCTTCATTTGTTCGCATCTCTGTTGGGCTGTGCGGACGTGCTGCGCAGTAGCTCCTGATTGAGTTGGTTTTTGCGCAGTGTTGACGTGTACTTAGCTCTGTGAAGACCTGTTTGCGCGCTCTCTACGAATTGAAGCAAGATGCCCTCCATCGAGCAACTTTACCAACAGCTTAAGGAAGAATTGAGGATGGCGAAGTTGAAGATTCGGCGACTGACCGAGGAAAACAAGAAGATTCGTAGTAGTCCTCCTGTTTTGAGTCCTCAGGTCAAGAAGGAAACTGGTCAGTGCTAGACAGCAGGGAACGAAGTTGACGATCAAGAAGACGAATGGAAAGATAGAAACGATGAAGAAGAAAGAGACTGCCGTGGAAACTGTTGTGGAAACATCTAATACATTCTCAGTGCTACCCGACGAATGTGAATCGACTACTGGGAACATCACGACGAACGACACCAAGGAAGGTAAGAATATTGTTGTTGTTGAGGATAGCCAAGTTAGGTATATGGATAGGGCGTTCTGCTTGAAGGACAGGAGTAGGAGACAGAGAGTTTGCTTTCCTGGGGCTGGGATGAGGATATTGTTAGACATCTGGATGACATCATGAAGGTAATGGAGCAATCCTATATCTGTCTCAGTGCTGGAAGCAACATGTTTGCAGACGTAGGAGTGAAGACCTGATTAGCAGGTATAGGTCAGCAATAGAAATAATTAGGAGTAAGGGTGGGAACCCTGTCATATGTGGTATTTTGCCAAGGAGAGGAGTTGGAAATGAATGGTTGTCCAGGGCAATTGGTGTCAATTGCTGGCTGGACAAATACTGTAATGAAAATGCAGTAACATTCATTGACAACTGGGACCTCTTCTATGGCAGAAATGACATGTATGCCAGGGATGGGGTTCACTTATCTAGGTCTGGGGTGGTAGCACTGGCAACTGCAGTAGAGGGAGCAGTTACGACTTTAAACTAGGAATAGTTAGTGGTATGGGTTTTGGCAGGAAAACAGTGAAGTCCCAGTGTAGTAATATTACGAGTTTCTAGGAAACTAGTAATAAGCAGAACGGGTAGATATTGAAAAGCCAGGGACTTTGGGTGATAAGGACAGTAATAGGTTTAGTAGAAAAACAGAAATGAGCAGGAAGGGTAAAGAGAACGGAGAGTCTTTCATTGTTTATTATGCTAATTGCCGTAGTGCTAGGAATAAGATGGACGAGATGAGATTAGTTGCTAGTGCAGGTAACATTGATGTATTTGCCTTAACTGAGACGTGGTTTAATTCAAAAAGTCGGGACATGCCTGCGGATTGTCATATTCAGGGTTTTAAATTGTTCCAAGTAGATAGAAGTATCGGGAAGGGGGGTGGGGCGGCATTGTATGTCCGAGATCCCTTGAACTGTTGCATAAAAACGGGTATTAAGTCTGAAGTAACACATACATAGTCTGTTTGGATAGAATTTTCAGAGGGGCATGAAAAACTGATTTTAGGAGTGATATACCGTCCCCCAAACTTAGATAAGGACCAAGGGAGACTACTATGGGAGGAAATTGTTAAGGCCACAAGGCACGATAATGTAGTAATTCTAGGAGACTTTAACTTTAGTCATATTGATTGGAGTTTCTTGACTGGGAATTTAGAATCATACGACTTCCTAGAAGTAGTTCAGGATTGTTTTTTGAAGCAGTTTGTGACAGAACCTACAAGGGGAAATAACCTGCTTGACTTAGTTATGGCAAACAATGAATCCCTTGTTAATAATTTAGAAATTTCAGAGGAACTCGGTGCTAGCGACCACAAATCAATTACATTTAGTATTGAATGGAAGTACGATATTAGCGATAACTCAGTAACAGTCCCAGATTTTCGCTTAGCAGATTACGATGGGCTTAGAGAACACTTATCATCTGTTGACTGGGGTAACGAAGTGAGATATCAATATGACAGTTTTCTGAACACTATACATGCTGCTCAAAGAACGTTTATCCCATTGAAAGAAATTAGATCAAATAGAAATGACCCAAAATGGATGAATAATAGGCTCAAATATCTACTAGGGCATAAGAAAGGAATTTATAGGCGTATCAAAAGAGGCGAGGGTCATCTTATGAATCAGTATATTGACATTAAGAGGGACATTAAAAAGGGAATAAGAAAAGCTGAAAGGGACTATGAAATTGAAGTTGCTAGGGATTCTAAAACTAACCCAAAAAGTTTTTTCCAGGTCTATAGAACAAAAGTTAGAGATAAGATAGGTCCCCTTAAAAATAACTATGGGCACCTTATTGACAAAGAGAATGAAATGTGCTCGATTTTAATAATTATTTCTCTCAGTTTTTACACAGGAAGACACTAACAATATTCCAGTAATTATTTTTTATAGTGGGCTAGAAGATAAATTATGTAACATCACAGTTACTAGTGAAATGGTTGTGAAGCAGATAGACAGACTGAAGCAAAATAAGTCGCCGGGTCCTGATGAGGTTTTTTCAAGGTTCTTAAGGGAAAGCAAAATGGAACTCTGTGATCCATTAACTAATAATTTTTAATTTATCTCTTCAAACAGGTGTAGTGTCTGATATGTGGAAGATGGCTAATGTAATTCCTATTTTTAAAACAGGGGACAAGTCGTTACCGTCAAATTACCGCCCAAAAAGCCTGACCTCAATTGTAGGCAAATTACTAGAGTCAATTATAGCTGAGATTATAAGAAGCCATCTCGATATGCATAGCTTGATTAATGATACTCAGCATGGATTCACAAGAGGCCGGTCTTGTCTAACTAATTTATTAACTTTCTTCAGTAAAGCTTTTGAGGCTGTTGACCACGATAAAGAATTTGATATTATTTACTTAGATTTTAGTAAGGCTTTTGATAGAGTTCCGCACCATAGACTGTTAAAGAAAGTGGTAGCTCATGGCATTGGGGGAAAAGTGCTCTCGTGGATAGAGTCATGGCTCACTGACAGGAAGCAGAGAGTGTCCATAAATGGGGTTAAATCCGGTGGGGATCTGTAACAAGTGGCGTTCCACGGGGATCATTCTTGGGCCCGTTGTTGTTTATAATATATATCAATGATCTTGATGAGGGAATTACTAGTGATATAGCAAATTCGCCGATGACACAAAGATAGGTAGGATAATTGATTCAAACGTAGATGTTATGGAACTTCAGGAGGATTTAAACAAACTCTATTCTTGGTCAGAAAAGTGGCAGATGCAGTTCAATGTAGATAAATGCAAGGTTCTGAAGCTTGGGAGTGCCCATAACCCTAGTACTTATAAGTTAAATGATGTAGAACTTAGCCATACAGATTGCGAAAAGGACTTGGGGTTATGGTAAGCAGCAACCTTAAACCCAAAACAGCAATGTCTAAGAGTACGTAATAAGGCAAATAGATTACTGGGATTTATATCAAGAAGTGTAAGCAACAGAAGTCCAGAGGTCATACTGCAGCTTTATACATCATTAGTAAGGCCTCACCTAGATTATGCAGCTCAGTTCTGGTCTCCATATTACAGAATGGATATAAATTCGTTAGAAAACATTCAGCGTAGGATGACTAAATTAATACAAAGCATTAGAAATCTTCCTTATGAAGAAAGATTGAAGACTCTTAAGTTACATTCACTTGTTAGACGAAGAATGAGGGGAGACCTGATCGAAGTGTATAAGTGGAAAATAGGTTTTAATAAAGGGAATATTAATAAGGTCTTGAGGATGTCTCTCCAAGAGAGAACCCGCAGTAATGAATTTAAATTAGATAAGTTTAGATTTAGAGAGGACATAGGAAAGTATTGGTTTGGAAATAGGGTAGTTGATGAGTGGAACAGTCTACCTAGTTGGGTTATTGAGGCTGGGACTTTGGGTAGTTTCAAATCTAGGTTGGATAAGTACATGAGTGGGAGGGGTTGGATTTGAGTGGGACTTTCACATCATAGCTTATTTCTTGGGTGACATGGAAAATTGGGTTGGGCAAATGTTTTGTTAGTGGGATGAATTGTAAAGGACCTGCCTAGTATGGGTCAACAGGCCTCCTGCAGTGTTTCTCCTTTCTTATGTTCTTATGTTCCTTTGTGACATTGATAACAGAAGTTTAATTTGGCATAACAATCCTTTACATTGTGATTACCCAAACACCTGATACATCTGTAAAGTTCCTCCAATCTTTCAACTTTATCATTCCATGAATTGTATGCATTGTAATTCTTAGAAAAAATGAGTACCCTTGCAGAAAAGACAATCTCTCTTTTCTTTGACTGGTTTCTTATTAACTGGGCTACTCTTAGGAGGATACTTATTCTTCTTACCTTGTGGAGAATCATTATTTCTGATTCCTGCTACTTGATATGCACCTATGCAACTATTTTTAGGAAATGAAATTTGATTATTACTATTGGGATAATTTTTCCCTTTGTGAAACTTGACAGATACCTCAGAGTCATTATGTGTTGCATCTTTAAAATGAGTTAGTTGGCTGGTCTGCAACTGAACAATTAATTCTTGTAGACCTAGTCTTATTTCCTACAGACCAAAATAACCTTTGTGATATTTGTTCAAGAATCATTCAAGTGTTTTACAGCTTAATTTACTCTGTACCATGGCACTCAATAACCAGTCTGATTCCTTCAGATTATATTTATTACTTAAAGTTTTTAGAGTGCTTTCCAGTTTAACTCTAAACTGCTGTAAACCTTTGTAAGTGTGATCTAGAGATTTTAAATTAACAACGATATTCACTAGATCCAACCTACTTTGTTCTATATTACCATAAGTGACTTACAACAAGTCAACTGCTTCCTTGTAAGAGTCATCTACATTGTGAAAGGCTTGTATGAGTATGTGAGCATCTCCTCTTACCTGTCCTCTGAGGTAAAATAATTTAGTTACACAGGCTAGGTCACTCCTGCCATGCACAGCTGCTTTAAAAATTGACCAAAACTCCTCCCAGTTTTCTCCAGGATTAAATACAGGTAAAAATAATTCTGGGAGTTTTGGCAAAGACATCTTATTTGTTGGAGCAGACTGATTAACTGCCTGGTTTACACATTTTAATTTATTCAAAGCCTGACTTTTACAAGAGAGAATCTTTTCTTCTAATTCATAATACTGATTAATCATAAGATCTAATTCAGTCTCATCTACACAGTTTACTAACAAATCTCCTTCATATTTGTTGTAATATAATTTGTATGAATCATATCTATTCCCTAAAGCATCTAAATACAATTTTAAATCATCAGTATTCACAGTTTCTTGATTCATTAATTCCAAGCACTTATTATATGCCTTGGTTACATGACCCTTTCTAGCCTGTAGTGATGCTTTCTTTGCTCTATATTCCATATGTTTGTCTTCTATATTAATTTCCTCATTTTCAGCCATGATGCAATGTATTAAATTCAACTTAATTAATAACACTGATTATGTACTAAATTATGCACTTTAAAAAGGTAAATAGTACAACTTACCTTTGAATAAATCCTAGCTACACTTGAGCTTTGCAATTACCTGTAAGAAAATTACAACATAAATTTTAAATGTACTTAAATACAAACCTTTAGCCAGACTTGGTTTATCAAAATTAATATTATACAAATTAATATAAATCCTTGACAGAATTTGGCATACAAAAAATTAATATTATACACATTAATATAATCTTTAGCCACACTTGGCTTATCCAAATTAATATTGTAATAATTATAATCCACTACACATTAAGTAAATTTGTGAACTTAACATCCACCTCCTTCTGTCATTTCACATATAATTATTAAGTAATTAACTAATTAATGACTTCACTAATTGCCTCCGGTTCAAGAAGGACCAACGGGCTAATTAAATGTGGAAAATTGCATTTATCTGGATGTACATCATTATGTACACAACAGTAAATGATAACAAAAATAATTATTATTTATCAAAGTTACATAAACAAGTAGGAATTTGGACACCTAGGTCTAAAAAATGTCCCCCTTCGATACCTACAACTGTCATATCCACAAGTTGCTCTAGACCTTTTAATTACAAATGAAATATGTATCACCAGGAATTCTGGTAAATATATAAATTTGTGGACTGTATATTAAAATTAATAAATGATTATATATATATATATATACACATATACATAACAGAAGGAGAATATATCTTAATATCACTCACCAATTTGACTTGAGATTAAGGTGCATCATACTCAGAAAACCTCACTGTCTATCCATGAAAATAACACTGGCCAGAGTTACAAACATAAACAAACTTATCTGAGATTCCTGGAGCTGTCTTGTCCAGTCGCCTGATATCTCAAGTTATGCAGAAATGCACATCCAACAATTTTGGCTAATATTTGAAAGGTGTCAGCCCAATTTTACCCTCTAGAGCACGAAAATTCTTCCGATTATTCACTAACGTTTGTGTTGTCTCAATTCAAACATGGCGAGTCTCCTCTGCACAGGAGCAGAGCTTTCCATTTTTTATAACATAATTTTTATTAAATACAGTATGGCCATCTATTTACATATAACTACTGTATTTCTAGAAAATATATACAGTATTTTCCACAACACCATTGTTAACGAGGAGCTGCTCAAAATATCGACTTGGATGACAGCCAATAAACTTACACTTAACACTGACATAACCTACTATATTTTGTTTGGTAGCAGAGCAGGTGCTGCGCAACTTAACATTAAGATCGGCAACACTCTAATTGCCAGACATAATGAGGGCAAATTCCTTGGCCTATACCTCGACGACAACCTAAATTTCAGCAACACAACAAAAAAAGCATCCAAAACGGTGGGGATCCTCTGCAAGATACGATACTACATGCTGCAAACTGCACTTTTCACTCTATACCATTCACTGATATATCCATACCTCACCTATGCTATCTGTGCTTGGGGTTCAACTGCAGCAACACACCTAAAGCCAGTAATAACCCAACAAAAAGCTGCAGTAAGAATAATCACTAAATCCCATCCCTGGCAACACCCCCCCCCCCCACTCTTCATAGATCTAAACTTACTCCCTGTTCAGAACATCCACACTTACTACTGTGCAATCTATATCTACAGGACCTTAAATTCCAATATTAACCTTGACCTAAAACGCTTTCTTGATAGTTGTTACAGGATCCACAGGCATAACATCAGACACAAACATCTCTATGACATTCTCCGTGTCTGACTAAACCTTTACAAAAATTCAATGTATTTCAAAGGACTTAAAATCTGGAACACCCTACCTGAAAACTCTTGAACTGATAAATTAGACACATGTGCAACTCTTGGGTATCTTTATTGAGGAAACGTTTCGCCACACAGTGGCTTCATAATTACATACAAAGGTGAATCTTGAAGAGCAGGAGGAGAATGAGGTAATCAGTCCCTCAACCTTGAGTCGATGTGCTTAGTCCATCAATCTTGAATAGAAAACTGCATATGAGCGGAGAAGCAGCTTATAAACCGTAGGCAGGAGAGGTGCAGCAGTCGTAGGTGGTGTCACATTTCTTCAATGTGGAAGTACGTCGTGCTCAAGGGTTAGGCAAGCGAAGAATTCCGAAGTATTAAGATCCCAAGAAGTTGCAGTGTCTGACAGGATTGAATATGAATGGTTCACAGAAACAACACGTTGATAAATTAGACACATGTGCAACTCTTGGTATCTGTATTGAGGAAACGTTTCGCCACACAGTGGCTTCATCAGTCCATACAAAGGAGAATCTTGAATAACAGGAGGAGAATGAGGTAATCAGTCTCTCAAACTTGAGTCGATGTGGTCAGTCCATCAATCTTGAATAGAATACTTCATATGAGCGGAGAAGCAGCTTATAAACCGTAGGCAGGAGAGGTGCAGCAGTCGTAGGTGGTGTCACAATACCTGTCAGTATTGTATACCATTCGATAACCACTCTGTCAGACGCTGCAACACAATGGCATCTTGGTACAGAAGAGAAAACACCTTGGACAACTTTTACAAGTGAGAATTGCCTGATCTGAGAGGGACATGACCTCCCAGTGGCTACATTCTCACTGCTACTACTCTGCACCTCTCCTTCCGACAGTACTTAAGTCTCAACACTGTCGCTTGATCTTCAGTTAGTTCCATACTTTGGAACAGAACTTCTCCAGGCTGAGGGAATGACAACCTCAAAACTATGACTTCAAGGGTGATAGACTGATTACATCGTCTTCACATCTCTACTGCTCCTGCCAACATTCTGTACTCGACTGAAGAAGCCTACTGTGTAGGCGAAACGTTTCGGAATAAAATTGCCTAAATGTTGCCTATGTGTCTTATCTACCAACCTGTCGGTATTGTATACCATTCGATAACCATGTTCTGGGAACTTTGATATCATTGCATTAACTGAAACGTGGTATGATTTAAAGAGTCGGGATATGATTGCTGAGTGTAATATTCAAGGGTTTAAGTTGTTCCATGTGGATAGATGTAATGGGAAGGGGGGAGGAGTTGCATTATATGTTCGAGAAAATATTAATTGTTGCATAAAAACAGGTATAAATATAGATGGAACAGTAACAGAATCTGTTTGGGTAGAGTTTGTAGAGGGTCAAGAAAAACTAATTCTAGGTGCAATATACCGACCTCCAGGCTTGGATCACGATAGAGGGAGACTTCTTTGGGACGAAATTGTTAGGGCTTCTAGACACAATAACGTAGTCATAGCAGGGAACTTTAATTTTAGTCAAATTGGCTGGAATTCTTTGACCGGTAATCTAGAGTCCATGGAAATAAATGGTATAAAATACCGACACAATGGAAATATAAACACAAATGCAGTATAATGTGATCCTTTATTCACCAAAGTACCCACTACACAAGCCATCGATCTCTTTCGCAGGAAAATTGACGATTCACTTGATCTTCCCATTCCAGCCAGCGATTTCATCGACCTTGTTGAACTATGTGTTGGCTTTACGTGTTTCTCCTTCGAAAATCACCTCTTTCAGCAGACTTTTGGACTACCCATGGGTTCGCCACTCAGTGCAGTCCTGGCGAACTTATACATGGAACATCTAGAAGCCGAACGTTTCTCCACCATTATTCCTTCGTCTGTCACCTGGCTCCGTTATGTTGACGACATTCTCCTCATAACTCCTAAACGCTTCAACGTCCAAGCTCTCCAAGACAAGCTCAACCAGGTCGAGCCTTCAATCCAGTTCACACTTGAAGAAGAAGTCGACAACACTCTTCCTTTCCTTGATGTTCTGCTCTGCAAAGCTGACCACGAACTTCGTTTTAAAGTCTATCGAAAACCCACCAACCAAAACGATCTTCTCCACTTCTACTCTCACCACGACACCAAAACCAAACGTGGTGTGATTATAGGCTTCTTCCTACGTGCACTCAGAATCTGCAGCAATGAGTTCCTTGAGGAAGAATGCACTATAATTGAACAAGTATTTTCTAAACTCCACTATCCTCGTCACTTCATCAGAGACTGCAGACGGCGGGCATTAAACATCTTCAACACACCCAGAGAAGACACTGCCGAAAAGAGATACATAGTCCTCCCCAACAACTCCATTGCCAAACATGTTTCCAACATCTTTGCCAAAACATCATTCCAAGTATCTACCTCTACAACCACGACCATCAAGGACATCACCAGTAGTAGAGAGGACAAGCCTCCAGCCTCTGCAGGGGTATACATAATCCCTTGTAATGACTGCAACAAATTATATGTGGGCGAAACATCAAGAGACCTCCAAACACGCATTTCAGAACACCAATATGCAAGCAGGACTGACGATACAAGGAATGCCTGTGTACAACATCGCAATTCACACAACCATTTAATTAACTACAGAAACTCAAGACTTATAGCCACAGAAGACAACACTCAATACAGAAGAATCCTGGAATCATCGCTTATCTCTATAACCAACAATTTCAACCAGAACAATGGCTTCTATAACATAGCTGAACCACTTGCCAAGAAACTTCTTCATCGTTATCCCACATAAGAACATAGAACACTGCAGAAGGTCTACAACTTGTCCAATACCCCTGCCAAGCTACCCAAGACTCTATAACCCCACCCGGTAGATCATCAGATGCAGCATTCTCCACCTGACTTCAACATTCTGACTATAAATACTCTCGTACCTTCCAACACCAGGTAGATCCGTGTGTGACTTGAAAAAGCCCACTGTGTGGGTGAAACGTTGTCAATAAAGGATCACATTATACTGCATTTGTGTTTATATTTCCAATCTAGAGTCCAGTGACTTCATGGAAACAGTTCAGGACTGTTTTCTGAAGCAGTGCGTAACAGAGCCAACCAGGGGTAATAATTTGCTAGATCTAGTCTTGTCAAATAAGGAAACACTCGTAAATAATCTGGAGATCACTGAAGAGATTGGCGCAAGTGATCACAAATCCATCACTTTTAGCATTAACTGGGAATGCAAGAATAATGATAATTCAGTAAAAATCCCTGATTTTCGTTCTGCCGATTATAATGGACTTAGGGAACACCTGTCAAATCTTGATTGGGGTTATCTAACTATTGATTTTATTGACGATGATCATACTTATGATTATGAAGGGATCTGCGCTTATGATTCTTTCCTTAATAATGTACACAGTGCCCAGAGTATATACATTCCCCAGAGAGAAATTAGGTCTAATAATAACGATCCAAATGGGTTAACAGGAGGCTAAAGCATCTATTAGTGGAGAAAAGGGGAATTTATAGGCGCATCAGAAGAGGAGAGGTGAACCTTACTGACCAATGTGGTCAGCTTAAGAGAAGTAAAAAAGGGGATTAGAAAGGCTAAACGTGACTATGAAATTAGACTTGCTAGTGAATCGAAGGGGTTCTTTCAAGTGTATAGGACGAAGGTGAAGGAAAAAGTAGGACCTGTCAAAATTGTGAAAATTGGGAATGGACAGCTGATGGATAACGAACTGGAAATGTGTTCCTTATTTAATGACTATTTTTTGTCAGTTTTTACACAGGAAGATGTAAATGAGATTCCAGTAATTGATAATTATTTAGTTCCTGATGAATTTAAATTAATTAATATTACTGTCACGAGGGACATGGTTATTAAACAGATAGACAAACTGAAGGAAAATAGGTCCCCGGGACCTATTTTCCATGGTACTTAAGGAATACAAGATGGAACTTAGTCAGCCATTAACGAGTGTGCTTAATGCGCCCATCCTTACCGGTGTTGTGCCAGAGATGTGGAAGATGGCCAATGTGGTTCCTATATTCAAATCAGGGGATAAGTCCGTTCCTTCAAATTACCGTCCAATAAGCCTGACATCTATAATGGGCAAGTTATTAGAATCAATTATAGCTGGCATTATTAGAAGTCACCTTGAAGAGCATAACTTGATGAATGAATCTCAGCATGGATTCACGAGAGGTCGTTCCTGCCTGACAAATTTACAGACGTTCTTCAATAGAACATTTGAGGCAGTTGACAGTGATTAGGAATATGATATTGTTTATTTGGATTTTAATAAAGCCTTCGATAGAGTACCTCACAAGAGACTCTTAAGAAAAGTGGCAGCTCATGGTGTAGGAGGTAAAGTTCTAGCATGGATAGAGACATGGCTTACCAATAGAAAGCAGAGAGTTACCATTAATGGAGTGAAATCTGAATGGGGATTAGTCACAAGCGGCGTTCCACAAGGATCAGTTTTAGGCCCTTTCTTGTTCATAGTTTACATTAATGACCTTGATAAAGGGATTACGAGTGACATGAGTAAGTTTGCTGATGATACAAAGATAGGCCGTATAATTCACTCTGAGGAGAATAGCAATGAACTTCAGGAGGATTTGGACAAATTAATGTCTTGGTCTGAAAGATGGCAGATGAAGTTCAATGTGGATAAGTGTAAGGTACTAGCCCTTGGTAATGAAAATAACCCTCGAAGTTATAATCTAGGTGAAGTAGAGCTTGATAATACAGAATGTGAAAAAGAGTTGGGAGTCATGGTAAACAGAAATCTAAAGCCAAGACAGCAGTGCCTTAGTGTGCACAACAAGGCCAACAGATTACTTGGATTTATCTCAAGAAGTATAAGTAACAGAAGTCCAAAAGTTATTTTACATCTCTATACCTCACTAGTGAGGCCTCATTTAGATTACGCTGCTCAGTTTTGGTCCCCTTACTACAGGATGGATATAGACTCATTAGATTATTATTATTATAATCAAAAAGAAGCGCTAAGCCACAAGGGCTATACAGCGTAGACTCATTAGAGAGCATTCAGAGAAGAATGACTAAAATGATTTACTGTGTAAGGAACCTCCCGTATGAAGATAGACTTAAAGCCTTAAATCTCCACTCTCTGGAGAGACGTAGAATGAGGGGAGATATCATTGAAGTGTATAAGTGGATGACGGGCATAAACAAGGGAGATATTTATAAAGTACTGAGGGTGTCGAACCTGGTAAGTCTACAGATGATAAGTGTTCTCTAAGCCAATCGTAATCTGCTAAGCGAGAATCTGGAACTGTTACTGAGTTATCCCTACTATCATACTTCCATTCAATGCTAAATGTAATTGATTTGTGGTCGCTAGCACCAAGTTCCTCTGAAATTTCTAAATTAATAACAAGGGATTCATTGTTTGCCAGAACTAAGTCAAGCAGTTTATTTCCCCTTGTAGGCTCTGTGACAAACTGCTTCAAAAAATAATCCTGAACTACTTCTAAGAAGTCGTTTGATTCTAAATTCCCAGTCAAGAAATTCCAATCAATATGACTAAAGGTAAAGTCTCCTCGAATTACTACATTATCGTGCCTTGTGGCCTTAACAATTTCCTCCCATAGTAGTCTCCCTTGGTCCTTATCTAAGTTTGGGGGACGGTATATTACACCTAAAGTCAATTTTTCATGTCCCTCTGAAAATTCTATCCAAACAGATTCTGTGTGTTACTTCAGACTTAATACCCGTTTTTAAGCAACAGTTCAAGTGATCACGGACATACAGTGCCACCCCACCCCCCTTCCCGATACTTCTGTCTACTTGGAACAATTTAAATCCCTGTATGTGACATTCAGCAGGCATGTCCCGATTTTTCGTATTGAACCACGTCTCAGTTAAGGCAAATACATCAATGTTACCTGCACTAGCAACCAGTCTCAACTCGTCCATCTTATTCCTAGCACTACGACTATTTGTGTAATATATATTTAAGGACCTTTCTTTCTCTTTACCCTTCCTGCTCCTTTCTGTTATTCCACTAAACCTATTACTGTCCTTGTCACCTAGTGCCACTGGCTTTCCAATATCCACCTCGTTTTGTCTAATACTAGTTCTCCTAGTACTCATATTACTACACTGGGACTTCACTGTTTTCCCGGCACTGCGTTGGCCAGTGCTCCCACCCCAAACCTAGATAAGTGAACCCCATCCCTGGCATACATGTCATTTCTGCCATAGAAGAGGTCCCAGGTGTCAATGAATGTTACCACATTTTCCTTACAGTATTTGTCCAGCCAGCAATTGACACCAATTACCCTGAACAACCATTCATTTCCAACTCCTCTCCTTGGCAAAATACCCCATATGACAGGGTTCCCACCCTTCCTCCTCATTATCTCTATTGCTAACCTATACCTGCTAATCAGGTCCTCACTCCTACCTCTCATGATGTCATCCAGACGGCTAACAATATCCTTCATCCCAGCCCCAGGAAAACACCTCTCTGCCTCCTACTCCTATCCTTCAAGCAGAATGCCCTCTCCATGTACCTAATCTGGCTATCCCCGACAACAACAATGTTTTTACCTTCCTTGTCGACGTCCATCGTGATGTTCCCAGTAGTCGACTCACATTCGTTAGGTAGCACTACACCTTCACTTGTGGAATTCGTCAAGACGTTCTCGATGGCCTTCGTCGGTGTTTGTAGGAATGTCTCACTCACGTCTGCCAATACTTCTTTTTTGCTCGTTATGGCATTCCCAGTAGAACACTCACACTCGTCAGATAGCACTGAAAATGGGTTGGAAGTTTACACAGTAGTCTTCTGGTTTCTCGTTGTTTCTGCCTCTCCAACAGTCTTCTAGATCCTCAGTTTGGTTCCATGTTGCCCGGCCACTGACCAAGTTCGCTCTTAACCTGGGGACTCAGGTTACTAGTCCATCTATTTTTATACCTGTTTTTATGCAACATTTAATATTTTCTCGTACATATAATGCAACTCCTCCCCCGTTCCCATTACATCTATCCACATGGAACAACCTAAACCCTTGAATATTACACTCAGGAATCATATCCTGACTCTTTAAATCATACCATGTTATTGCAATGACATCACGGTTCCCAGCACACGCTACCAAACGTAATTCATTAATTTTATTTCGTGCACTTCGACTGTTAGCATAAAATACAGTTATATGTTTTTTCTTCTGTACATTTTTCCTATTCACCTTTCTTTTACACAATTTCTGTAATCATCATTACCCAGCATTACTCCACGACTGTTATTATTAAGTTTCATAACATCAAAGCCTAAGTCAATATATCCATACTCTAACTAATCATAGTTTAAAGTCCTAACAACCCTCTCAACTGAGCTAGCAAGAAAACCCACACCTGCCTTGGGTAAGTGAACCCCATCCCTGGTATACACGTCATTTCGGCCATAAAAGTGGTCCCAGTTGTCAATGAATGGTACTGCATTATCCTTACAGTATTTGTCCAGCTAGCAATTAATACCAATTGCTCTGGACAACAATTCGTTTCCAACACCCCTTCTTGGCAAAATGCCACATATAACAAGGCGCCCCCCCTTCTTCCTTTTTGTGTCTATTGCTGTCCTGTACCTTCTAACTAAATCCTCACTTCTACACTTGCCTATATCATTGCCTGCAGCACTGAGGCAGATAATCGGATTGATCCCATTACCGTTCATGATGTTGTCAAGCCAGCCATCAATATCCTCTATCCCAGCCCCAGGAAAGCAAACCCTTTGTCTCCTACTACTATCCTTCAAGCAGACGGCCCTGTCCATGTACCTAACCTGGCTATCCCCAACAACAACAATTTTATTACCTTCCTTAGTGTACTTCCTCGTGATGTTCCCAGTTGTTGGCTCACATTCGTTGGGTAGCATGGAGAATGCGTTCGAGGTTTCCACAACAGTTTCCACGGCAGTCTCTTTCTTCTTCATCGTTTCTACCTCTCCGTTCGTCTTCTTGATCATCAACTTCGTTCCCTGCTGTCCAGCCACTGCCCAGGTTCCCTTCTTGAGCTGAAGACACACAACAGGAGGACTACTACGAATCCTCTTGTTTTCCTTCGTCAAGTGCCATATCTCCATCTTCGTTACCCTTAATTCCTCCTTAAGCTGCTGGTAAAGTTGCTCAGTGGAGGGTACCTTGGTTCAGTCCACGGAGAGTACACTAGACACTTCCTCACTGAGCTAAGTACAGGTCACTACTGAGCTAAGTACAGGTCACTACTGAACTAAGTGCAGGTCACTACTGTCTTCATATGGGAGATTTCTTACACAGTAAATCATTTTAGTAATTTTTCTTTGTATGTTCTCCAATGAGTCTATATCCATCCTGTAGTAAGGAGACCAAAACTGAGCGGCATAATCTAAATGAGGCCTCACTAGTGATGTATAGAGCTATAAAATAACTTTTGGACTTCTGTTACTAATACTTCTTGAAGTAAATCCTTGTAATCTGTTAGCCTTGTTTGAACACTTAGGCACTTCTGTCTTGGCTTTAGTTTTCTGCTTACCATGACTTCTAAATCTTCACATTTTGTATGATCAAGCTCTACATCACCTAATTTATAGTTTCGAGAGGTATAGTCATACCCAAGGACTAGTACCTTACACTTATCCACATTGAACTTCATTTGCCATTTTTCAGACCAAGACATTAATTTGTCCAAATCCTCCTGGAGTTCATTGGAATTATCCTCAGAATGGATCATACGGCCTATATTTCTATCATCAGCAAATTTGCTTATGTCACTCATAATCCCTTTATCAAGGTCATTAATGCAAATTATGAACAAGAGAGGGCCTAATACTGATCCTTGTGGAATGCCACTACTGACTAGTCCCCATTCTGATATGAACCCATTAATGGAAACTCTCTGCTTTCTGTTGGTAAGCCATGCCTCTATCCATGCTAGAACTTATACCATGAGCTGCCACTTTTCTTAAGAGTCTCTTGTGATGCACTCTATTGAAGGCTTTATTAAAATCTTTGTTCATACGGAAAATTTCTAATGGTATGAAATAATTTTGTCATTCTTCGCAGAATGTTTTCTAAAGAACTTATATCCATTCTGTAATATGGAGACCAGAACTGAGCTGCATAATCTAGGTGAGGCCTTACTAATGATGTATAAAGCTGTAGTATAACCTCTGGACTTCTGCTGCTTGCACTTCTTGATATAAATCCCAGTAATTTGCTTGACTTATTACGTACTCGTAGGCATTGCTGTCTTGGTTTAAGGTTGTTGCTTACCAAAACCTCGAAGCCCTTTTCGCGATCTGTATGGCTAAGTTCTTCGTTATTTAACTTACATGTTGAAGATTGACACTTTTGTGCAATGTATGGGAATCTTCTTCTTCTTTCTTATGACCAGAGCTTTGGTAAGATGGGTAAGGAAGAAGGATGGATAAGGATAGAAATATTGGAAAAGGGTGGGAGGGGGAAGAGAGGTAAGATATAAAAGGTAATTGGCCCAGCCACTTTGGTGTAATTTAAAAAGTGTATGTGGAATAATAAAATATTCTTGAAGGGGTATAATACTACCCCATCAGAGTCACATAGATATAACAGATATATAAGTACATGACTCTGAATTTGAAGTAAATATACAAGTTGCATTTTTTTTCGATTGCACAGCGGATATTTTAAACGACAATGAAGGCAATAATTTTCTGGCCAGTTTATAAAGAATTACTTGACATATTAGCTTCTTGCAAGGTGGTATCCCGCCATAGTAAATGTAGCATAATTTTAACAGTAGAATATTATACAAGAGGCTTCATCAGTCCAATACAAAGCAGAAAGGTGTAAGGAGAGGAGGAATTTGAGGTAATCAGTCCCTCAGCCTGGAGTCGATGTGTTCAGCCCATCAATCTTGTAGAAAGTACAGCACAGGGCCGTAGCAGTGGCTTATATACTGTAGTTAGGTGAGGCGAAGCAGGAGGAGGCGGTGTCATAGTGGTACCATCCACTAGCCTAAGTAGATCTTCGTCCAAAGGTTGGACAAGGTTGAAGAATTAGTTGTATCAAGATCCCATGATGTTGCAGTGTCTGACAGATGTGAAAAATGGTTTAAAAAAAAAGCTGATTAGTTGAAGATTGATACACTTATACAACATATGGGAATCTTTATTAAGGAAACGTTTCGCCACACAGTGGCTTCATCAGTCCAGTACAGATCAGAAGGGTGTAAGCAGAGGAGAAGTTTGAGGTAATCAGTCCCTCAGCCTAGAGTCGATGTTTTCGACTAGTGAATGGTACCACTATGACCACGCCGTCTCCTGCTTCGCCTCACCTGACTACAGTATATAAGCCACTGCTACGGCCCTGTGCTGTACATTCTACAAGTTTGATGGACTGAACACATCGTCTCCAGGCTGAAGGACTGATTACCTCAAACTCCTCCTCAACACACACACACACATGCATACAGGGCCAGGAGCTTGGACTCGACCCTTTCAACCTCAACTAGGTGAGTACACACACACACACACACCGTTGGGGGTCTACTAGGCACTATTGCCACACAGATTCAAACATACAAAGATCAAAGTGAGTGTGGAAACGGGTGTTCAAGAATTACCAGCGTTTGGTTAACAAGTGAAATGTGGGGCACCGTAATGTGAGAGTGAAAAAGTTAATAAGCAAAAGGAGAAAGAAAAAACAGTGACATCATAACAGTTGTATGCCATTATACATATAAAGTGTAACACCGAATGTGAAGTGTATTCTGTAATAAGTGAAAAGTGAAATCACTTGAGGAATACGGGATGCATGAGCATATATGTTGCAGGGTTCTGAGTTCTCGTCTTGCATCACTGCTAGATACTGGTCACTCACTCCTGCAAGCTATTACAGAATTAGAGTAGAAATAGCATAGACGAGAGTGCAAGGTGTAAAGCGGTAGTGAGGGATCACGTCAGACACTTAAGCTGATACAAGCTAAATTTTACAACCTAGCTACTTTCTGTATTTTATAAGTAGAATCGATAAGTGTTAGAAGTATTGGTAAGCTTTAGAATTACTGGTATTTACCGGTATTTATTAGCAGTATGAATACTTAGAAGTGGGGGCACACACACACACATACACACACATACACACGTACATACATACACACACACACACACACACACACACACACAACCTGAGAACAGCATTCCGATACCTTAGTAAGGAATCATTCAAGACACTGTACACCGTGTATGTCAGGCCCATACTGGAGTATGCAGCACCTGTTTGGAACCGCACTGATAAAGCACGTCAAGAAACTAGAGAAAGTACAAAGGTTTGCGACAAGGTTAGTTCCGGAGCTAAGGGGAATGTCCTATGAGGAAAGATTAAGGGAAATCGGCCTGACCACACTGGAGGACAGGAGGGTCAGGGGAGACATGATAACGACATATAAAATACTGCGTGGAATAGACAAGGTGGACAAAGACAGGATGTTCCAGGGAGGGGACACTGAAACAAGAGGCCACAATTGGAAGTTGAAGACACAAATGAGTCAGAGAGATAGTAGGAAGTATTTCTTCAGTCATAGAGTTGTAAGGCGGTGGAATAGCCTAGAAAATGACGTAGTGGAGGCAGGAACCATACACAGTTTTAAGACGAGGTTTGATAAAGCTCATGGAGCGGGGAGAGAGAGGGCCTAGTAGCAACCGGTGAAGAGGCGGGGCCAGGAGCTAGGACTCGACCCCTGCAACCACAAATAGGTGAGTATAGGTGAGTACACACACACACACATACACACACATACACAGTGGGAGAGGGAACTGACAGGAAAACCAGTACAAGAAATGATGGACTATGTGGCAACAAAATGCAAGGAGGCAGAGGAGAGGTTTGTTCCCAAGGGAAACAGAAATAATGGGAAGAACAGAACGAGTCCTTGGTTCACCCAAAGGTGTAGGGAGGAAAAACTAGGTGTACTAGAGAATGGAAAAGGTACAGAAGACAGAAAACTCAGGAAAATAAAGAGATTAGCCGAAGAGCCAGAAACGAATATGCACAGATAAGAAGGGAGGCTCAGCGACAAAATGAAAATGACATAGCATCGAAAGTCAAGACTGACCCGAAGCTGTTGTACAGCCACATAAGGAGGAAAACAATAGTCAAGGACCATGCAATCAGACTGAGGAAGGGTGATGGGGAATTCACAAGAAACGACCGAGAGGTATGTCAGGAGCTCAACACGAGATTTAAAGAAGTATTTACAGTGGAAACCAGTAGGACTCCAGGAAATCAGAACAGGGGGGGGCACACCAGCAAGTGCTGGATGAGGTACATATAACCAAGGAGGAGGTGAAGAAGCTGCTATGCGAACTTGACACCTCAAAGGCGGTGGGACCAGACAACATCTCTCCGTGGGTCCTTAAAGAGGGAGCAGAGATATTCTGTGTGCCATTAACAAAGATCTTCAACATATCATTTGAAACTGGGCAACTCCCTGAGGTATGGAAGATGGCAAATGTAGTCCCAATTTTTAAAAAGGGAGACAGACATGAGGCACTAAACTACAGACCTGTATCACTAACGTGTATAGTATGCAAGGTCATGGAGAAGATCATCAGGAGGAGAGTGGTGGAGCACCTTGAAAGAAACAAGTGTATAATTGACAACCAGCACGGTTTCAGGGAAGGAAAATCTTGTGTCACAAACCTACTAGAGTTTTATGACAAGGTGACAGAAGTAAGACAAGAGAGAGGGGTGGATCGACTGCATTCTTTTGGACTACAAGAAGGCCTTCGACACAGTTCCTCACAAGAGGTTACTGCAAAAGCTAGAGGATCAGGCACACATAACAGGAAAGGCACTGCAATGGATCAGGGAATACCTGAGAGGGAGGCACCAACGAGTCATGGTACGTGACGAGGTGTCAGAGTGGGCGCCTGTGACAAGCGGGGTTCCACAGGGGTCAGTCCTATGACCTGTGCTGTTCTTGGTATATGTGAACGACATAACGGAAGAGATGTGAAGTTAATGAGAAGAATCAAATCGGATGAGGAACAGGCAGGACTACAAAGAGACCTGGACAGGCTACAAGCCTGGTCCAGCAACTGGCTCCTTGAGTTTAACCCTGCCAAATGCAAAGTCGTGAAGATTGGGGAAGGGCAAAGAAGACCGCAGAAACATTATAGTTTAGATGGCCAAAGACTGCAAATCTCACTCAAGGAAAAAGATCTGGGGGTAAGTATAACACCGAGCATATCTCCTGAGGCGCACATCAATCAGATTACTGCTGCAGCATATGGGCACCTGGCAAACCTACGGATAGCGTTCCGATACCTCTGTAAGGATTTGTTCAAGACTCAGTATACCATTTACGTCAGGCCCATACTGGAGTATGCAGCACCAGTTTGGAATCCACACCTAGTCAAGAAACTAGAGAAAGTGCAAAGGTTTGCGACAAGACTAGTCCCAGAGCTACGGGGATTGTCCTACGAAGAAAAGTTGAGGGAAATCGGCCTGACGACACTGGAGGACAGGAGGGTCAGGGGAGACATGATAACGACATAAAATACTGCACGAAATAGACAAGGTGGACAAAGACGGGATGTTCCAGAGATGGGACACAGACACAAGAGGTCACAATTGGAAGTTGAAGACTCAGATGAATCAAAGGGGTGTTAGGAAGTATTTCTTCAGTCAATGAGTAGCCAGGCAGTGGAATAGCCTAGAAAGTGACGTAGTGGAGGAGGGAACCATACATAGTTTTAAGGCGAGGTATGATAAAGCTCATGGGTCAGGGAGAGAGAGGACTTAGTAGCAATCAGCGAAGAGGCGGGGCCAGGAGCTATGACTCGACCCCTGCAACCACAAATAGGTGAGTACAAATAGGTGAGTACACACACACACACACACGCACACACACACACACACACACACACACACACACACACACACACATGAAGATTGGGGAAGGGCAAAGAAGGCCACTGACGGAGTACAGTCTAGGGGGTCAGAGACTACAAACCTCACTCAAGGAAAAAGATCTTGGGGTGAGTATAACACCAGGCACATCTCCTGAAGCACACATCAACCAAATAACTGCTGCAGCATATGGGCGCCTAGCAAACCTCAGAACAGCATTCCGACATCTTAATAAGGAATCATTCAGGACCCTGTACACCGTGTATGTTAGGCCCATATTGGAGTATGCGGCACCAGTTTGGAACCCACACCTAGCCAAGCACGTGAAGAAACTAGAGAAAGTGCAAAGGTTTGCAACAAGACTAGTCCCAGAGCTAAGAGGTATGTCCTACGAGGAGAGGTTAAGGGAAATCAACTGACGACACTGGAGGACAGGAGAGATAGGGGGGACATGATAACGACATACAAAATACTGAGAGGAATTGACAAGGTGGACAAAGACAGGATGTTCCAGAGATTGGGCACAGTAACAAGGGGACACAGTTGGAAGCTGAAGACACAGATGAATCACAGGGATGTTAGGAAGTATTTCTTCAGCCACAGAGTAGTCAGTAAGTGGAATAGTTTGGGAAGCGATGTAGTGGAGGCAGGATCCATACATAGCTTTAAGCAGAGGTATGATAAAGCTCACGGCTCAGGGAGAGTGACCTAGTAGCGATCAGTGAAGGGGCGGGGCCAGGAGCTCGGACTCGACCCCCGCAACCTCAACTAGGTGAGTACAACTAGGTGAGTACACACACACACACACACACACACACACACACACACACACACACACACACACACACACACACACACACACACACACACACGCACACACACAGGAACAAAAGCACTTGTAAGCTGTAGTACACACGCAAACACACACACATACACAGGATTTCACACCTTCCTGTGAACTGACCATCAAAATCTCACTCCTCTCTCTCTCATTACCTGTCTCCCTCTCTACCTATCTCTCTACCTATCTCTCTCTACCTATCTTTCTCTACCTATCTCACACTTTACCTATCTCTCTCTACCTATCACTCTCTACCTATCTCTCTTTCTCTCTCACATCTCCCCCCTCTAACATCTCTCCCCCTCAAACATCTCTCCCCTCTCATTATCTCTCCCCTCCTCCTTTTCCCATCTCTCTCACCTCCTCCCCTCTCTCTCCCCCTATCCTCTCTCTCCCTTCTCTCTCTTCCATCTCCCCCTCTTTCCCCCTTCTCCCCCTCTCTCCCCCTCTCTCTCCTCCTCTCTCTGTCTCCCCCCTCTCTCTCCCCCCTCTCTTTGCTCTTTTTTCATTTTTTTTTTACACAGGGTTTGACAAGGTTAAGGATCCCTATCTTTATTGGCAAGCTAATGCTGTTACCTACATCAGCTCATTTGAAAACATTTTTATTGTTATGAGACATACAAGTAGGGAACAGGATGAAATTGGAGCCATCTGTGGGCCAGCATTTTCATTTGATCAACTGACTTTATCTCGTTGACATCATTGTGCTGTACGAATGTGTTCCACACTCGAGTCATCCTGGGTATATATGATCTCAGATGGAGTGATGTTCTGGAGAAGGGTATTGTGGAATTTAATTAATTTACGAAGCTATAGTGCCTAATAAGTGTTTAAAGTGCTAAGTTGGGTCAAAATGTATTTGAAAATGGAATAGAACCAACAGTTCCCTCGGCGCTTGCGTGGATGTGCGGGTGACAGGTCGAGACGGGGCATGGGGGAGCGGGTGTTTTTTGAATGTAGTGAGGAGGCTGTGAAAACATGGGACCAGGAAATTGGCGTTCACGGCGGCCTAAGGATTAATATAGGCTTCACTTCATAATAGGAACTGTCGTAACTGTTCCTGGTGAAGAGTGAGGGAACGGGATTTATGGGACCACCGTAATAAAGTGGTAAAATTAGTCGCCATGGAATGTCCCGGGGAAAATACCCGTGATTTAATCATCACTCATTGGTCTCAGATCTTAATGGAGTGACCTCTAATGTGTATAATAATTATGAGACATTAAATCGTCTAGTGAATGGTAATGTAATCAGTGATAATAACATTAAGTTAAGAGAATGCCTGAAGTGAAATAAGTCGCCCTGCTCCGAGTGAACACGTGGTTCCTGTCCCGAGGATAGTGAAGTTTTATGGAGTCACGACTTCTAAACCGGGACAAACCAACGGATACCTCGTCCTGCCGGAATAAGAACCGTGTCGGTGTAGCAGGACATCGAAATGAGATGGTGAATGGAGGAAATAAGGAGCATCAATCACCCACAGTTAAGTAACCCTTCTAGTTATAGCAGGCTGATACTGGCCAGTTAGGTATGTTGTAATTGGATAGGTTATGGGTGATCCAGCTACATCAAGTGACCACCAGAGAATATCTGGTAAGTGGTGGGATTATGTACAAGTGTTTTTCCTTGATGGATATATCCATGTGTAACCTACCCCCCCCCCTGCATTCAGTTAAATTAATATAATCTATACAGTCCACAATTAATTAGTAGCGCCGTACTTGTAGGTGCTATCCAGTTTGTACTGGTCTAGGATAGATATGGATAAAATCGTGAGGGTCGAGGGGGCCACCTGCAGTTACCAGAGGTGGTTAAGTTTTCTCACATGTCTACACGGGGTGACTACGGTAAACAATATAGATGTTGTCTCCCAATGAGATTACTCGTATGCATGTAATGTTGAGGTATATACTGGTAATCACCCGAGAAAATTTTCCATAGGTACAGCCAGAGTGAAGTTGCTGCTTTCTGCCCATCTTGTGGCATAAAAGCTTGTTTCATGCTGTCTTCGAAGTGGATCCAAGTGTGGTACTTTGACAATATTGGCCTTGTACATAACAGTAAGGCCACCCATATCCCTCCTATGTTGAAGGCTCTGCTGAAATGACAGATCTATCCAGGATGGGTCCAGATGAGAGATGAGACGTCTTGCTCTGTTCTCTACTCTGTCAAGCAGTTGCAGATGAGAGGAGGGCAGGCAAACCAAGAAAGTGGAGCATACTCAAGGTGTGAGTGTACTTGTGCCTCATACACAATCTTGCAACCCCTACTGTCAAGTAGATGCGAGATACGGTGAAGTGCTGTAAGCTTCCGGGCTGCCTTGTTTGCAAGATTTACAACATGGTTCTTCATGGTTAGTTTGGAGTCAAATTTCACCCCTAGGATATCAACTTCTCCAGGTACCAACACTCTCCAATTCATCCTTACTACTGCACCAGCATTACCATCATGGTGCCTAGGGACGATCATCATTTGCGTTTTCCCAAGTGCAAATGTTACTTGCCATCTATTTCCCCAAGCTGATATAGCTCTTAGCTGGTGATTGATGTAGCTTAGAGCAGCTGGCATTTCTTCTCTTGGAAAAGTGAATGTCAGTGTATAGTCGTCTGCATATGCATGTGATTCTCTCTCTCTCTCTTTCTCTTTCTCTCTCTCTCTCTCTCTCTCTCTCTCTCTCTCTCACTCACTTTCTCTCTCCTCTCTCTCTCTCTCTCTCTCTCTCTCTCCTCTCTCTCTCTCTCTCTCTCTCTCACTCTCTCCTCTCTCTCTCTCTCTCTCTCTCTCTCTCTCTCCTCTCTCTCTCTCTCTCTCTCCTCTCTCTCTCTTCTCCTTCTCACTCTCCCTCTCTCCTCCATTTTCCCTTCTCACTCTCCACTTCCTTCTCTCCTTCTCTACTTCTTTCCCTTTCTCCTCTCTCTCACTCTCTCTCTCTCACTCTCTCTCTCTCACTCTCTTCCCTCTCCCTTTTTCCCCTCTCTCCTCTCCTTCTATCTTTCTCTTCTCTCCCTGTCCCTATCTCTCTCTCTCCCCATTCTCCCTTCTTACTCTCCCCTCTCCTACCCTCCCTTCTCTCTCTTCCTTTCACCCCCCCCTCTCTCTCTCTCTCTCTCCTCTCTCGTCTCTCTCTCTCTCTCTTTTTCCTTCTCATCTCTCCCTTTTCCTTCTCACTCTCCCCCTCTCTCTCTCCTTCTACTCCCTCTTTCTTCTCTCTCTCTCATCATCTATCATCATTTCCGATTTTTCCTTCTCACTCTAACCTTTCCTAAACGTCCCTTCTCTCTCTTTTCCCCTCTCTCACTCTCTCTCTCTCTCCCCCCTTTCCCATCTCACTTTCCCCCTCTCTATCTCCTCCTACCTTTCCCTTCTCTCTCTCTCTCTCTCTCTCTCTCACTAAAAAAAATGGTTGGGACTCGCAGGAACCAAGGATCACATAAGAATGGTTCTGGTATGGAGGAGTTGATGAAGGAGCAGTGGAAAAGGATGGAGAAAAATCATCAGGGAAATAAGTGAAGAAGAGATGGACGAGATTGTAAATTTTCAGAGAATAGGGAGGTACTCGAAGGGGAGAAACCGACCGATCGAGCTGATTCTCAGAATGGAAACAGTGTGAAACAAGATCCTCCAAGAGAAACCACGGTTGAAATACTCAGAAGAGTACAAGAGGGTGTTCCTAAACAGACAGAACACAAACAGAATGACAGCAGCTGAGGGAGAGGACAAAAAAGCGAAAGGAGCTAGGAAAGGAGACAAGGATGGAACCGGCAGAAGTCAGTCAGAGCAGAACAGAGCAGCAAGGGCAAGAACACACACAACTATCCTCAGAACCTCACAACTTATCACACCATCCCGACACACACTACAATCCATACCCACAGCTTCCACCCAACACCGAGCTGTAGAATCCCACAGTATGCTACCAGGTCTCCCACCCTCACAGGCCCCCAAACCACAGTGTTGGAAAGGAAACTGACACACACACGCATACACACACACACACACACACACACACACACACACACACACACACACACACACACACACACACACACACACACACACACACACACACACACGCACATCACAGGAATAGGTGAAGAAGACATGGACGAGTTTGTAAATTTTCACAGAATAGAGAGGTACTCGAAGGGGAGAAACCGACCGATCAAGCTGATTCTCAGGACGGAAACAGTGTGGAACAGGATCCTTCAAGAGAAACCATGGTTGAAATACTCAGAAGAGTACAAGAGGGTGTTCCTAGACAAAGACAGAACACAAACAGAATGACAGCAGCTGAGGGAGAGGACAAAAAATTGAAAGGAGCTAGGATAGGAGACAAGGGTGGAACCAGCAGAGGTCATTCAGACAGAAACA
>NC_069401.1:115595199-115664806 GCF_026875155.1 Cherax quadricarinatus | reverse complement strand
CTCCTTGGGTTAAATCCCCCATGTCAGGATTTTTGGCCTGCTGCATGAGTCTTGGCCACTCTAGCCATGTGTCAACCATCGGTCTATTGCTCTCGTCGTACTCTTGCCTTGGCCTCCTGCTGCTCTGTGGTGGGTTATACATCACTGCTATTTTACCACCTTGAGACCTCCAGAGTGAAGCATTCCCGCTATGTAATCACTTTCTTCTCTGCTGTCTCCTCTCTCCATCTCATCAAAATTTCAGCGATTTTTGATGAGCAATGCCACTCCTCCACCCCCCTTGTTCCCTCTGTCTTTCCTCAGGATTTGGTATCCCGTTGGAAAGATGGCATCTGTTATCATACCTGTAAGCTTGGTTTCTGTGAGAGCTATGATGTCCGGTGATGCCTCTTCGACTCTTTCATGCCACTCCTCCCACTTATTTGTTATTCCGTCGGCGTTTGTGTACCATACCTTCGGTTTCCTTTCCAACACTGTGGATTGGGGGGCCTGTGAGGGTGGGAGACCTGGTAGCATACTGTGGGATTCTATAGCTCGGTTGTGTGGAGGCTGTGGGTATGGATTGTAGTGTGTGTTGGGATGGTGTGATAGGTTGTATGGTTCTGAGAATAGTTTTTGTGTGTGCTTGCCCTTGCTGTTCTGTTCTGCTCTGACTGACCTCTGCTGGTTCCATCCTTGTCTCTTTTCCTAGCTCCTTTCGCTTTTTTATCCTCTCCCTCAGCTGCTGTCGTTCTGATTGTGTTCTGTCTTTGTCTAGGAACACCCTCTTGTACTCTTCCGAGTATTTCAATCGTGGTTTCTCTTGGAGGATCCTGTTCCGCACTGTTTCCGTCCTGAGAATCAGCTTGATTGGTCGGTGTGCTTGTGCATGTGTGTGTGCATGTGTGGGAGAGAGAAGGATGGGATTAAGGGGGGAGGAGAAGGGGGAGAGAAGGATGAGTGACCCTTAGAAGCGGGGGAGGTGTGTGTGTGTATGGGATTAGAAGGAAAGGGAGGGGAAAGAGGGCCGAGGGTAAAGTGACCGCTTGATAACGTGGGCCTTGCGTGTGTGTGTGTGTGTGTGTGTGTGTGTGTGTGTGTGTGTGTACTCACCTAGTTGAGGTTGCGGGGGTCGAGTCCGAGCTCCTGGCCCCGCCTCTTCACTGATCGCTACTAGGTCACTCTCCCTGAGCCGTGAGCTTTATCATACCTCTGCTTAAAGCTATGTATGGATCCTGCCTCTACTACATCGCTTCCCAAACTATTCCACTTACTGACTACTCTGTGACTGAAGAAATACTTCCTAACATCCCTGTGATTCATCTGTGTCTTCAGCTTCCAACTGTGTCCCCTTGTTACTATGTCCAATCTCTGGAACATCCTGTCTTTGTCCACCTTGTCAATTCCTCTAAGTATTTTGTATGTCGTTATCATGTCCCCCCTATCTCTCCTGTCCTCCAGTGTCGTCAGGTTGATTTCCCTTAACCTCTCCTCGTAAGACATACCTCTTAGCTCTGGGACTAGTCTTGTTGCAAAGCTTTGCACTTTCTCTAGTTTCTTCACGTGTTTGGCTAGGTGTGGGTTCCAAACTGGTGCCGCATACTCCAATATGGGCCTAACATACACAGTGTACAGGGTCCTGAATGATTCCTTATTAAGATGTCGGAATGCTGTTCTGAGGTTTGCTAGGCGCCCATATGCTGCAGCAGTTATTTGGTTGATGTGCGCTTCAGGAGATGTGCCTGGTGTTATACTCACCCCAAGATCTATTTCCTTGAGTGAGGTTTGTAGTCTCTGACCCCCTAGACTGTACTCCGTCTGCGGCCTTCTTTGCCCTTCCCCAATCTTCATGACTTTGCACTTGGTGGGATTGAACTCCAGGAGCCAATTGCTGGACCAGGTCTGCAGCCTGTCCAGATCCCTTTGTAGTTCTGCCTGGTCTTCGATCGAGTGAATTCTTCTCATCAACTTCACGTCATCTGCAAACAGGGACACCTCAGAGTCTATTCCTTCCGTCATGTCGTTCACAAATACCAGAAACAGCACTGGTCCTAGGACTGACCCCTGCGGGACCCCGCTGGTCACAGGTGCCCACTCTGACACCTCGCCACGTACCATGACTCGCTGCTGTCTTCCTGACAAGTATTCCCTGATCCATTGAAGTGCCTTCCCTGTTATCCCTGCTTGGTCCTCCAGTTTTTGCACCAATCTCTTGTGTGGAACTGTGTCAAACGCCTTCTTGCAGTCCAAGAAAATGCAATCCACCCACCCCTCTCTCTCCTTGTCTTACTGCTGTCACCATGTCATAGAACTCCAGTAGGTTTGTGACACAGGATTTCCCGTCCCTGAAACCATGTTGGCTGCTGTTGATGAGATCATTCCTTTCTAGGTGTTCCACCACTCTTCTCCTGATAATCTTCTCCATGATTTTGCATACTATACATGTCAGTGACACTGGTCTGTAGTTTAATGCTTCATGTCTGTCTCCTTTTTTAAAGATTGGACACATTTGCTGTCTTCCATGCCTCAGGCAATCTCCCTGTTTCGATAGATGTATTGAATATTGTGTGTGTGTGTGTGTGTGTGTGTGTGTGTGTGTGTGTGTGGGGTGTTTGTGTGTGTGTGTGTATGGTGTATGTGCATGTGTGTGCATGTGTGTGTGTGTATGTTTATGTGTGTGTGTGCATGTGTGTTTGTGTGTGCATGTGTGTGTGTGCGTGTGTGTGCATGTGTATGTGTGTGTGTGTGTGTGTGTGTGTGTGTGTGTGTGTGTGTGTGTGTGTGTGTGTGTGTGTGGTGTGTATCACCTAGTAGTTAGTTACCATTTTGTCCTAGTGCAGGTGTGAGTGTGTATGTGTGTATATGTGTGTGTTCATGTGTATGGGTTAGGTGTGAGGGGGAGATACTGCTAATACATACCAGTAATTCTTTGTTATAAAAAGCGGAAATTGCTACTAGGGTCTAAAGCTTCTATGAATGTCTGCCCTTGTGTGTGTGTGTGTATGTGAGGGAGAGATGGTTATGGGGGGTAGGTGGTGTGGTTGAAAGATCCGTTATGCCTCTCTGTCGTGTAGGCTCAAATTTAGTCCCAGCTGTCTTTCGTAGTAATGCTACTCTCTCCACTTATTGCCCTTTCTGGATTTAAGAATCAATTATTACTGGTTATTATCATATTCCTTGTTCACATTGAGAGAGGACTTCCTAGCTTCCTAAGTATTCTTACTGCTAATAACTACTGGTAGTAATACTACGCTACCCCTCGCTAGTTTGCTCTACACCTCACAGTCATCAACACTATCTTCACTTTATCTGTGCTATTTCTTCTCTAATTCTGGTAATAGCTTGCGGGAGTGAGTGACCAGTATCTAACAGTCATGCAAGACCAGACCCAGAGCCCGCTCCATGTAAACCACAATAGATGGGTAATACTTGTGCTGGCAGCGGTGCGGTGACAAGTTGCCAGATGCTGATGACGTAGTCATCATACTTAAATCACTATTTTGGAGATCCTTCACCCGTGATGTTTATAACTATATATGCTCATACATCCCGTGTTCCTCACGTGATTTCACTTTTCACTTATGATAGTATACACTTCACATTATATACACTTCACTTAATATATATAATGGCACACAACTTGTTGTGACGTCACTGCCTCAGCAGGCCTACTACCGCCACCTTCATTTGTTTTATATTTTATTTTTCCTTTCTCCTTTTGCTTATTAACTTTTTCACTCTCACTGTATGGTGCCCAACATTTCACTTGTTAACCAAACGCTGGTAATTCTTGAACACCCGCTTCCACACTCACTTTGATCTTTGAATGTTTGAATCTGTGTGGCAACAGTGCCTAGTAGACCCACAACGGTTTGGCACTTTGAAATATTAATGATTTCAGGCTTCCTCTCGACTTTTTTTAATAAAACTTTAGTTATCATAGTAGGATTTTTTCACGACGTTGTCATCCCATGATTAGCTAGCGTTACGCACACCTTTGAAACAAAGGTTTTTGGAGCCTGTCACCCAGTCTGCACCCATTTGTGTGATGTGTGTAGTGGTTTGTGTGTGTGTGTGTGTCTGTGTGTGTGTGTTTGGGGTTGTGTGGTGATTGTTTGTGTGTGTGTTGTGTTGTGTGGCAGTGTGTTGTATTTGTGTGGTGCGTGTGTGCTGTGTGCGTGTGTGTGGGGTATGGTGTGTTTGTGTGTTTGTGGGGGTTCACTTTTCCTTTCCAACATGTGGTTTGGGGGCCTGTGGGGTGGGGTCCTGGGCATGTTTGGGGGATTCTAATGCTCAGTGTAGGTGGAAGCTGGGGATAGGGATTTATGTGGGGGAGGGTGGATGGTTGCGGGTTTTGGGATGGGTGCGCATGGCTTCCCCTTCTGCTGGTTCTGTTCTGCGACCTCTGCTGGTTCCACCTTTGTCTCCTATCCTAGCCCCTTTCACAATTTTGTCCTTCCCTCATGCTGTTTTCTTTTTTGTTTGGCCCTTTGTTAGGAACACCCTCTTGTACTTTCTGATATTTCAACCAGGGTTTTCTCTTAAAGGATCCTGTTCCGCCTTTTTTCCCGCCTGGAATCGCTTATCATCGGTTTCTCCCCTTTGAGTTTCCCCCCTATTCTGTAAAAATTTTACAAACCACCCCCATGCCTTCTTCACCTTTCCCGTGTTTGCGTGTGGGGGTGTGTGTGTTTTTGGGTTGTGTGGTGCGTGTGTGTGTGTGTGTGCGTGTGTGTGGGGGGTGTGTGTGGTGTGTGTTTGTGTGTGTGTGTGGGGTGTGTGTGTGGGTGTGTTGGTGTAGCATGTGTGTGTCAGTTTCCTTTCCAACACGGGGTTTTAGGGGGCCTGTGGGGTGGGGACCTGGAGCAATGGGGGATTCTACACCCGGGTGTTGGTGGAAGCTGGGGGTATGGATTGTGTGTGTTCGGGTTTTGGTTTTATAATTGTGAGGTTCTGGGGATAGTTGCATGTGTTTCTTGCCCTTGCTGCTCTTTCTGCTCTGACTGACCCCTGCCCCCCGTTCCAACCTTGTCTCCCTTTTTTCCCCCTAGTCCTTTGTTTTTTTTTCCTCTCCCTAGTGGTCCATTCGTTTTTTTTTTGGAGGAAATTTGAGGAAACCCGGGGGGGAAAAACCGAAGAAAGAAATAGGAGGGGGTTTTTTGAGAACCAAAATTTTAAAGATTTTTAATTTTTTTGATGTTTTTTAATTTTTTTTTAAAAACCCGAATTTTAGGACCTTGGTTTGCGGTAATTTTTTTTGGAGAGAGAGAAGAGGAGAAAAAAGGGAAAGAGGAGGGATAGAGGGGGGGGAAAGTGGGGGGGAAAGGGGGAGAAGAGAGTGGGAGAGGGGAAAAAGAAGAAAAAGGGGGATTTTGGGGAAGGGGTTTGGAGTGAAAAGGGAAAAGGGGAAGAAAAGAAAAGGAAGAGAAGGGACAGAAAGGGAAGGAAGGAAGGAGAGGGAAGAGGAGAAGGAAAAGGGAAGTGAAAAGGGAAAAGAGAGAGGAGAGGAGGAGGGGGAGGAGGGGGGGGGAAAGGGGAAGGGAAGGGTAGGGAGGGGAGAGAAGAAGGCAAGGGGAAGAAAAGGTGAGCAGAGAGGAGAAGAGAAAAGATAAAGGAAGAGAGAGGGGGGAAAAAGGGAGGGAGAGTGAGGAGGGGGGGGGAAAGAGAGAAAGGGAAAGAAAAAAGGGAGAGAGGGGGAAAGGAAAAGGGGGAAAAGGGAAGAGAGAGAGTGAGAGAGAGAGAGAGAAAAGGGAGAAGAAGAGAGAGAGGAGAGAGAGAGAGAGAGAGAGAGAAGAGAGAGAGAGAGAGAGGGGGAGAAGAGAGAGAGGAAGAGAGAAGAGAGAGAAAGAGAAGAGAGAGAAGAGAGAGAGAGAGAGAATAAAATGCATAGGGGGATGACTTTCATGATATTCCTTATCCAAGAAAAATCCCAGCCGTCAAAGCTCATCAATCCCCTAGAGCTTTCGCTTGGGAAATAGATGGCAAGTAACATTTTTCACTTTGGGAAAACGCAAATGTGACGCTCTAGGACATGATGGTAATGTGGTGCAGTAGTAAGGAAATTGAGAGGGGTTGGGACCTGGGGAATTGATATCCTAGGAGGAAATTTTACTCCAAACTAACCAAAAAAAAAACCATTTGTAAATCTTGCAAAAAAGCAGCCCCGAAGCTTCAGCACTTCACCGTATCTCGCACTACTTGAATACGGGGTTTCAAGATTGTGTAGAGGCACAATACCTCCAAACCTTGAGTATGCTCTACTTTTTTTGGTTTGCCTGCCCCCTCTCACTCAACTGCTTGACAGAGTAGAAACAAACAAGACGTCTCTCTCTCATCTGGGGCCCCTCCGGGTAGACTGTCATTTCAGCAGACCTTCAACATAGGGGGGATTGGGTGGCCTTACTGTTTGTACAAGGCCAATATTTTCAAAGTACCCACTTGGATCCACTTCGAAGACAGCATGAAACAAGCTTTTATGCCAAAGAGGGCAAAAGCGCAACTTCATCTGGCCCGTACCTATGGAAAATTTTCTCGGGTGATTACCCGTATATCCCAAAATTACTGCATACGGTAACTCATTGGGGGACAACATTTATTGTTTTCCGTAGTCACCCCGTGTAGAATTTTAAAAACTTTAACCCCCTTGGTAACTGCAGGTGGCCCCCTGACCCTCACGACTTATCATATCTATCCAGACCCGTACAAACCGGTAGCACCTACAAGTATGGCGCACTAATTAATTTTGGCGTATAGATTATATTAGTTTAACTGAATGCAGGGGGGGGGGTAGGGTTCACTGGATTACCATCAAGGAAAAACATTGTACATAAACCCACCCCTTACCAGATATTTTCTGGTGGTCACTTGATGTACTGGTCACCCAAACCTATCCAATAAAATACCCAACTGGCCATTTCACCCCTATAATAGAAAGGGGTTTCTTAACTGTGGGTGATTGAGCTCCTTTTTTTTTCCCCCATTCACCATCTCATTTCGATGTCCCGCTACACCCCACACGGTTTTTTTATTCCAGCAGGCGAGGTACCGTTGGTTTGTCCCGTTTTTTGAAGTCGTGACTCCCTAAAACTTTACTATCCTCGGGACAGGAACCACGGTTCACTCGGGCGGGCGACTTATTTCACTTCGGGATTCTTTAACTAAGTTATTACACTGATTTAAATTTCCATTCACAAGACTTTAAGTCTCTAATTATTATCACTTTGAGGGCACCCATTTTAAAACTGAACAGATGAGTGAGATTAAAACACGGGTATTTTCCCCGGGACATTCCATGGCGACGTGCCAGTCTCCCGGTCTACCATTATTCACTAATTTTCCACTTTATTTTCGGTGGTCCCATAAATCCCCCTTCCCTCACTCTTCACCAGGAACATTTTCGACAGTTCCATTAGAATAAGCCTATATTTAAAACCTAGGCCGCCGTGAACGCCAATTTCCGGTCCCATGTTTTCACAGCCTCCTCACACATTTAAAAAAAAACCCGCTCCCCCATGCCCCGTCTCGACCCGTCCCCCAAAGCACATCCCCCAGGGCCGAGGGAACTGTTGGGTTTTTTCCCTTTTTAAATAAATTTTGACCCAACTTAGCACTTTCCCCTTATTAGGCACTATAGCTTTGTAAATTAATTAAATTCCCAAACCCTTCTCCAAACATCACTCCATCGGAACAATATACCCAGGAAAAACTCGAGTGTGGAAAACATTCGTACAGCACAAGAGTCAACGAGATAAAGCGTTGACAATGAAAATGCTGGCCCCAATGGTTCCAATTTTTATCCTGTTCCCTACTTTATGTCTCATAACAATAAAAAAGTTTTTAAATGAGTGATGTGGTAACAGATTACTTGCCAAAAAGCTAGGATCCTTAAATTGTCAAACCCCCGTGAAAAAAAAAAAAGAAAAAAGAGCAAAGAGAGGGGGGAGAGAGAGGGGGGGAGACAGAGAGAGAGGAGAGGAGAGGGGAGAGAGGGGGAAAGGGAAAGAGGGGGAGATGGAAGAGAGAGAAGGGAGAGAGAGGATAGGGGGGAGAGAGAGGGGAGGGGGTTTGAGAGAGTTTGGGAAAAGGAGGAGGGGAGAGATAATGAGAGGGGAGAGATGTTTGAGGGGGAGAGATGTTAGAGGGGGAAGATGTGAGAGAGAAAGAGAGATAGGTAGAGAGTGATAGGTAGAGAGAGACAGGTATAGAGTGAGATAGGTAGGGGAGAGATGGTAGAGAGAGATAGGTAGAGAGATGGGTTTAGAGAGGGAGACAGGTAATGAGAGAGAGAGGAGTGAGATTTAGATGGTCAGTTCACAGGAAGGTGTGAAATCCTGTGTATGTGTGTGGGGTTTGCGTTTTTTACTACAGCTTACAAGTGCTTTTGTTCCCTGTGTGTTGTGTGTTTTGTGTATGTGTGTGTGTGTGTGTGTGTGTATGTGTGTGTGTGTGTGTGTGTGGGGTGTGTGGTGTGTGTGTGTACTCACCTATTTGTACTCACCTATTTGTGGTTGCAGGGGTCGAGTCATAGCCCCGGCCCCCGCCTCTTCGCTGATTGCTACTAAGTCCTCTCTCTCCCTGACCCATGAGCTTTATCATACCTCGCCTTAAAACTATGTATGGTTCCCTCCTCCACTACGTCACTTTCTAGGCTATTCCACGGCCTGGCTACTCAATGACTGAAGAAATACTTCCTAACACCCCTTTGATTCATCTGAGTCTTCAACTTCCAATTGTGGCCTCTTGTGTCTGTGTCCCATCTCTGGAACATCCCGTCTTTGTCCACCTTGTCTATTTCGTGCAGTATTTTATATGTCGTTATCATGTCTCCCCTGACCCTCCTGTCCTCCAGTGTCGTCAGGCCGATTTCCCTCAACCTTTCTTCGTAGACAATCCCCCTAGCTCTGGGACTAGTCTTGTCGCAAAAACCCTTTTCACTTTCTTAGTTTCTTGACTAGGTGTGGATTCCAAACTGGTGCTGCATACTCCGTATGGGCCCGACGTAAATGGTATACTGAGTCTTGAACAAATCCTTACAGAGGTTCGGAACGCTTTCCGTTGGTTTGCCAGGTGCCCGTATGCTGCGCAGTTATCTGATTGATGTGCGCCTCAGGAGATATGCTCGGTGTTATAAATTACCCAGATCTTTTTCCTTGAGTGAGGTTTGCAGTCTTTGGCCATCTAAACTATAATGTTTCTGTGGTCTTCTTTGCCCTTCCCCAATCTTCACGACTTTGCATTTGGGAGGGTTAAACTCAAGGAGCCAGTTGCTGGACCAGGCTTGTAGCCTGTCCAGGTCTCTTTGTAGTCCTGCCTGATCCTCATCCGATTTGATTCTTCTCATTAACTTCACATCTCTTCCGTTATGTCGTTCACATATACCAAGAACAGCACAGGTCCTAGGACTGACCCTGTGGAACCCCGCTTGTCACAGGCGCCACTCTGACACCTCGTCACGTACCATGACTCGTTGGTGCCTCCCTGTCAGGTATTCCCTGATCCATTGCAGTGCCTTTCCTGTTATGTGTGTCTGATCCTCTAGCTTTTGCAGTAACCTCTTGTGAGGAACTGTGTCGAAGGCCTTCTTGTAGTCCAAAAGAATGCAGTCGATCCACCCCTCTCTCTCTTGTCTTACTTCTGTCACCTTGTCATAAAACTCTAGTAGGTTTGTGACACAAGATTTTCCTTCCCTGAAACCGTGCTGGTTGTCAATTATACACTTGTTTCTTTCCAGGTGCTCCACCACTCTCCTCCTGATGATCTTCTCCATGACCTTGCATACTATACACGTTAGTGATACAGGTCTGTAGTTTAGTGCCTCATGTCTGTCTCCCTTTTAAAAACTGGGACTACATTTGCCATCTTCCATACCTCAGGGAGTTGCCCAGTTTCAAGTGATGTGTTGAAGATCTTTGTTAATGGCACACAGAATATCTCTGCTCCCTCTTTAAGGACCCACGGAGAGATGTTGTCTGGTCCCACCGCCTTTGAGGTGTCAAGTTCGCATAGCAGCTTCTTCACCTCCTCCTTGGTTATATGTACCTCATCCAGCACTTGCTGGTGTACCCCCTGTTCTGATTTCCTGGAGTCCTACTGGTTTCCACTGTAAATACTTCTTTAAATCTCGTGTTGAGCTCCTGACATACCTCTCGGTCGTTTCTTGTGAATTCCCCATCACCCTTCCTCAGTTGTTTGCCTGGCCCTTGGGACTTTTTTTTCCCTCCTTATTTTGGTGTACAACGTTCGGGTGTTTTGGGACTTTCGATGCTATGTCTTTTTTATTTTGTCGCGGGCCCCTTTTATCTGGGCTTATTCTTTTTGGGTTTCTTGGGCTAATTTTCTTTTTTTTCCTGAGTTTTTGTCTTCTGTCCCTTTTCCATTCTCTAGTAAAACCCTAGTTTTTCCTCCCAAACCTTTTGGGGTAAACCCAAAGGGAAATCTTTTTATGTTCTTCCCATTTTTTCTGTTCCCTTGGGAAAAAACCCTTTTCCTCGGCCCCCTTTGGCATTTTGTTCCCAAAAAAAAAACAAAAAAGGCCCATCATTTCTTGTACGGGTTTTTTTGTCAGTTCCCTCCCACGGTGTATGTGTGTTTTATTTGTGTGTGTGTGTGTGGTGTGGGGTGTATGATGTAGTGTGTTTGTGTGTTATGTGTGGGGTTGTGTCCCCCCATTTTAAATATTTTTGCTAAAAAAACCGGAAAATTTCCAGAAATTTTAAAAGCTTCCCAATATTCTAACATTATCGATTCTACTTTTTAAAATTTACAGAAAGAAAGCTAGGTTGTGAAATTTGTTTGGGTCTCAGCTTAAGGGGTTTTACTTTATCCCTCACTACCGCTTTACTCCTTGCACTCTCCTTTTGCTATTTCTATTTAAAATTTTCGTAATAGTTTGCAGGAGGAGGGGGACCGGGTACTAGCGTGAGGGAAGACGGGGAATCAAAACCCCAAAAAAGTATTTTGCTCATGCATCCCGTATTCCTCAAGTAAATTTCATTTTTTTTCACTTATGACAGAATACATTTCACATTCGGTTTTTCACTTTATTGTATAATGGTTAAAACTTTTATGATGTCATTTTTTTTTCTTTCTCCTTTTGTTTTTTAAAATTTTTACTCTCACATTCGGTGCCCCACATTTCACTTTTTTTTTTAACCCAAACGTTGGTAATTCTTGAACACCCGCTTCCACACTCACTTTGATCTTTGTATTTTTGTTTCTGTGTGGGCCTAGTCCCTAGTGACCCCCAACGAGGGTGTGTGTGTGTTGTGTGTGTGTGTGTGTGTGTATCACATAGTAAAAGGTTGCAAGGGTCGACCCCAAGCTCCTGGCCCTGTAGAAAGGGGTGGTGTGTGTTGAGGAGGAGTTTGGGGAAATCGTCCCTCCCCCTGGGGGACGATGTTTTCAGTCCATAAAATTTTGGGTGAATTTTACAGCACAGGGCCGAAAGCAGTGGTTATATACTGTAGTAAAGGTGAGGCGAAGCGGGAAAGGAGGGGCGTGGTCATAGGGGTACCTTTTCATAGTCGAAAACATGACCCCAGGCGGGGGACTGATTACCTAAAATTTTCCCCTTCCTTCCCACCTTTAAATCGGGTTAACTGGCTGATAAACCCCACTGTTTTTTTTTTTTTTTTGGCGAAAGTTTCCAAAATAAAGATTCCCATATGTTTTTTAAAAGGGTATCAATCTTCCCCTAATCAGTTTTTTTTTTAAACCCTTTTTTCCCCATCTGTCAAAACACTGCAAAATCATGGGATCTTGATACAATTTAAAATTCTTAAACCCTTGCCCAAACCCTTTTGGCAAAAATTTTCTTAGGTAGGGATGGAACCACTAGGGCCCCCCTTCCCCGGGTTTTTCGCCCCCAAATACATTTTAAAAGGGCCCCCTGTTTCCCCCCTGTGCTGTACTTTTACAAGAGGGAGGGGCCTAAAACACTTTCGACCCCAGGCGGAGGGACTGTTTTACCTCAAATTCCCCTTCCCCTTACCCCTTTTCTGCTTTGTGGGGGGACTGATGAAGCCACTTGTATAATATTCTACTGTTAAAATTTTTGAAAATTTTAATATGGCGGGAAAACCCCCTTGAAAGAAGCAATTTGTCAAGAAATTTCCCTTTTAAACGGGCCCAAAAAATTTAATTCCCTTCATTGTCGTTTAAATATCCGTTTTTGAATCGAAAAAAAAAGCAATTGTTATTTACTACAAATTCAGAGTCATGAAATTTTATATCTGTTTTATTTTGGACTCTGTTGGGTTAGTATTTTACCCTTCAAGAAAATTTTTCTTTTCCCAACATCCTTTTTTAAAATTTACACCAAAGTGGGGGGCCCAAATTAAACCTTTTATATCTTACCTCTTTTCCCCCCTCCCATCCTTTTCCAATTTTTTCTACCCTTATCCTTTCCTTCTTCCTTACCCATTTACCAAAGTTTGGGTTTCATAAGAAGAAAAAAAAAATTTCCCCTACTTTTGCACAAAAGTGTCAATCTTCAAAAAGTAATTTTTAAATTAACAAAAGAATTTTAACCCCATACAGATTGCGAAAGGGTTTCCCGGGGTTTTTGGAAAGGGCAACAACCTTAAAAAAAGACGGAAATTCCCTTTAGGGGTACGTAATAAGTCAAGCAAATTACTGGGATTTATTTTCAAAAAAGTGCAAGCAGGGGAAGTCAGTTTTTTTATATTTACAGCTTTATAAAATCATTAGAAAGGGGCCCTCCCCTGATTTGCAGCTCAGTTCTGGTCTCCATATTCGAATGGATATAATTTTTTAAAAAAAAACATTCTGCGAAGATGACAAAAAAAATTCATCCCATTAAAATTTTTCCCGTATGAACAAAGATTTTAAAAAAAAGCTTCAATAGAGTGCATCACAAGAGACTCTTAAAAAAAAGGGGCCGCTCATGGTATAATTTTCTAGCAGGATAGGGTTGGCTTACCAAAAAAAAAGCAGGGTTTTTTCCTTTAATGGGTTCATATCAGAAGGGGGGAATAGTCAGTAGTGGCTTTCCACGGATCAGTTTAGGCCCTTTTGTTCATAATTTTTTTTAATGACCTTGATGAAGGGTTTATGAGGGGACATAAGCAAATTTGCTGATGATAAAAAATATGGGCCCGTATGATCCATTCTGAGGAAAATTTCCCAAATGAACCCCAGGAGGATTTGGACAAATTAAGGGTCTTGGGTTAAAAAAATGGAAAATAAAGTTCAATGGGGAAAGTGTGGGTTACTACCCCTTGGGTAGGGGACACTACCCCCCGAAACTATAAATTAGGTGTGGGGGAGCTTGATCATACAAAAAGGGGAAAGGGTTTTAGAAGCCCTGGTATGCAAAAACCCCTAAACCCAAAAAGGAAGTCCCTTTAAGTGTGGGGCAAAAAGGGCCCAACAGATTAAAAGGGATTTACCTTTAAGTTTTTAGTAAAAAATTTCCAAAAGTTTTTTATAGCTCTATACATCACTAGTGACCCCTCATTTAGATTATCCCCGTCATTTTTGGTCCCCTTATCAGGTTTGGTTATGGGACTCTTTGGGAAAAACATCCAAAGAAAAATGACTAAAATGATTTACTGTGAAAGAAATCCCCCATATAAAGGGACAGTAGTGACCTGAAATTGCCCCAGAGGGGAACCTTTGTACTTAGTCAGTATGACCTGTACTTACCCTCAGTGAGGAAGGGGGTTTCTAGTGTACTCTCCGTGGACTGAACAAGGTACCCTCCACTGAGAAATTTTTCCGCAGCTTAAGGGGGAATTAAGGTAGCAAAAGTGGAGTTATGGCATTTGGACGAAAGGAAAAACCAAGAGGATTGTGTAGTCCTCCGGTTGTGGTCTTCAGCTCAAAAAGGGGAAAACCTGGGCAGGGGCCCTGGACAGAGGGAACGAATTTGATGATCAAGAGACAAACGGAGGGGTTTAGAAACGATGAAAAAAGGAAAGAGACGGGCCGGGAAAAACCGGGTTTGGGAAACCCCCTTCAAACGTTTTCTCCTGCTACCCAAGAATGTGAGCCAACAACTGGGAACATCCGGGAATTAAAACTAAGGAAGGTAAAAAAAATTGTGTTTTTTGGGGATACCCGGGGTTTGGTACATGAACGGGGCCCCGTCTGCTTGAAGGATAGTAGTAGGAGAAAAAGGGGTTTTTGGTTTCCTTTGGGGCTGGGATAGGGAAAATTGTGGTGGTTGACAACTTCATGAAGGGTAATGGGATCAGTCGATTATTTTGCCTCAGGCTGCAGGAAATTTAATATAGGAAAAGGTAGAAGTGAGATTTAGTTAAAAGGGTTTCGGGGACAGCAATAGACACAAAAAGGAAAAAGGGGGGGGGGGCGCCTTTATATGGGGGTTTTTTCCCAAGAAGGGGTGTTGGAAACGAATTGTTGCCAGAGCAATTGGTTTTAAATTTGTAGTGGACTTTTTCTGAAAAGGTTTAATGCAGTACCTTTCATTGACAAGGGGACCATTTTTAAAAGGGCGAAATGAGTGTCCCCCGGGATGGGGTTCTTTTATCCGGGGGCACGTGGGGGGTTTTTCTTGCTAGCTCATTTTGAGGGGGTTTGTTAGGATTTTAAAACAGGATTGTTAGAGTATGGATTTTTGGACTTAGGTTTTGATTTATAAAAACTTAAAAATTTAAAGGGCGTGGAGTTTTTGGGGGTTTAATGATGACTAAAAAAAATTTGTGTAAAAAAAGGGGTGAATGGGAAAAAAAATTGTACAGAAAAAAAAACTTTAATGTATTTTATGCAAAACAGTCGAAGTGCACGAAAAAAAATTTAATGAATTAGGGTTTGGGTTTAGGTGTGCGGGGGAACCGTGATGTCTTTGCAAAAACATGGTATGTTTTAAAAGAGTCAGGATATGGATTCCTGGTGAAATATTCAAGGGTTTAGGTTGCCCCAAATGGGGGATAAAAGGGTAATGGGAAGGGGGGAGGAGTTGAATTATTTGTACGAGAAAATATTAAAGGTTGAAAATAAAAAACAGGTAAAAAATAGATGGATAGAAACCCGGGGCCCCCAGGTTAAGACCCGAATTTGGTCAGTGGCCGGGAACAGGGAAATCAAGTGAGGATCAAAAAGATTTTGGGAGAGGCAGAAAAAACGAAAAAACCAGAAGACTACTGGGGAAATTTCCCAACCCATTTTCAGTGCTATCTAAACGAGTGTGAGTTTTCTACGGGGAATGCCATAACGACCCAAAAAAGAAGTTTTGGGCCCGATTTGAGGGGAGAAATTCCTCCCAAACACCAAACAAAGGGCCCATCGAGAAGTCTTGACAAATTCCCAACAAGTGAAGGTGTAGTGCTCCCCAAAACGAATGTGAGCGATTTCCGGGGAACATCAGGGATGGCCTTCAAAGGGAAAGGGTTTAAAAACTTTGTTGTTGTTGGGGTTAGCCAGTTTAGGTACATGGAGAGGGCATTCTGTTTGGGAAGGAAAAGGGTTTGGACGGAGGAGTTTTTTCCGGGGGCGGGGAAATAAAGGGAATTTTGTTAGCCTTTTGGATAAATTTAAGAGAGGGTAGGAGTGGGGAAACCTGATTAGCAGGTATAGGTTAGCAATAGAGATAATAAAGGGGGAAAGGGTTTGGGAAACCTGTAATATGGGGGAATTTTGCCAAGGAGGGGGTTTGGGAAAATGATGGTTGTCCAGGGAAAATTGGTTTTCAATTGCGGTGGACAAATACTGAAAGGGAAAATGTGGAAAAATTTCCCTTTGACACCGGGGGGCCCCTTTTCTAGGGCAAAAGGACATGTTTTGCCGGGAGGGGGTTCATTTTTCTAGGTTTGGGGTGGGGCACGGGGCCAAACGCAGTCCCGGGAAACGGTCAAGCCCCGTGTAGTAATATGGTACTAGGAGAATTTAGTATTAGACAAAACGGGGTTGGATTTTGGGAAAGCCGTGGCACTAGGTGCAAGGACAGTAATGGGTTTAGGGGGAAATAACAAAAAAGGGCGGGAAAAGGGAAAAGAAAAAAGGGGGGCCCTTTAAAATTTTTTATTTTACACAAATAGTTTTAGTGCTGGGAAAATAAGATGGAGGGAGTTGAGACTAGTTGCTAGTGCAGGTAACATTGTGTATTTCCCTTTAAATGGACTTTGGTTAAATACGAAAAATGGGGGACATGCCTGTGAATGTCACATCAGGGTTTTAAATTGTTCCAAGTAGCAGAAGAAATGGGGGAAAGGGGGGTGGGGGGCATGTTGTCCGTGATCACTTAAAATTTTGGTTTAAAAACGGGTTTTTTAAGCTGAAGTAACACCCCGGGAAATTGTTTGGATGAATTTTCAAAAGGGACATAAAAAAATGACTTTAGGTGTGATATCCCGCCCCCCAAAATTAGATAAGGCCCAAGGGAGATTATATGGGAGGAAATTTTTAAAAGGGCCCCAAGGACGATTTAAAGTAGTAATTCGAGGGGGGGGGGGACTTTTCCCTTTTGTCATTTTTTTATTTTCACACGGCCGATTTTCCCCCAAGGCAGGGTGGCCCCAAAAGAAAAACTTTCACCATATTACTCCATCCAAAGTTTGCCCCAAAAGGGGGCTTTACCTAAAGTTTTTAAACTGCAAAATTAAACCCCCTTCAGAGGGGGGGGCACTGTACTTCCCCTCTCCCCCGGACTCAAAATCCCGGGCCCGCCGGTTTCCCTGAAAACCCCTTATAAATGTTTTCTTTGCTCACACTCCAACAGCACGTCAAGTTTTAAAAAAAACCTTTTTTCTCCCTTTACTCCTATCAAAACGCTCACCATGCTGCTGGAAATCCAAGCCCCCCGCACAAAAAACCCCTTTACCCCCCCCCTCCAACCCCTTTCCAGGGACCCCTACCCCCCCTTCCCTTTCCCTACGGGCTGATACACTCTTTAAGTCATTTTTTGTTTCGCTCCTCTCTCTCAGGGCCGAACCCCTCCAAAAAAACCCTTCCTCAGCCCTTTGGGCAAAAGTTTTGGTAAATCCGCACCTCCCTAACTTCCAAAAATACGAATTCTCTGATTTTTTTTCACACCACCCATTCCCTAGACATGCAAATTTCCCCTGCCCCCAGCCTTCTCCCCGCTGAACATTTTATCACCCACGTTCACACCCCTATAAAAGCGTTGGTAAAAATTACTCTCATACATTCCCCCCTTTGCCCCCAAGGACCCAAAATTCTTTGTTTTTACCCGACTCCAAATTTCACCACCACTCTTTTTCCCCCTCAATTCTATGATTAACCCTCATCTTTCATAGCCCATCTGCTGACAAAGTCACTCCCCAAATATTGGGAAAACGTTCACCTCCCCATACTCTTCCCCCCAAAAGATATTTAATCTTTCATAACCTAATCTTTTTGTTATCCTCATAACCTTTCTTTTCCTGTATTCACCTTTAATTTTTTTTCTTTTGCACCCCCTACCAAAAATTTATCCACCCCAAACCTGCAAATTCTCTTCGAATTCCCCCCAAGAGGCCCCATGTCATTTAGCAAAAAGCAGCTGTGACAAAATCCCACTTTGTGTGTGATTCTTTTCTTTTTAAATCCACGCCTCTTGCCAAGCCCCCCGGCCCTTTTTTTTTTACAACCCCCTCTATAAATTTTTATTAAACAACCCGGTGAAAACACACATCCTTGTCAAAGGGCCCATTTTTTTGGGAAAAAATTTCCCTCTTTCCTAATACTCAAAATTTAGCTCACTTTCCTCGTAAAAAACTTTCACTGCTTTTATTTAACCCACCTTTCCCAAAACCATACACTTTCAACATCTGCCACAATTTCCCCCCATCCACCCCGTCCTACGCCTTTTCCAAAACCATAAAAGCCCCAAAGACCTCTTTAGCCTTTTCTAAAAAAATGTTCAATTATATGTTTCACTGTAAAAACAAAGGGCAACCCCACCCCCCACCTTTCCCAAGCCCCTTGTTCATCTGCTTTCCTATTCTCCGTCTTATCTTAATTTTTCAATTTAACTCTACCATACACTTTACCGGTCACTCAAAGATTTTTTCCCCCCATAATTTTTGCACTCTCTTTTATCCCCTTTGGCCCTTTTTACAAAAGGGAAATATGCATGCTCTCTGCCCAAACCCTAGGTAACCTTACCCTTCCCTTTCCCTTTCATTTATTTTAAAAAATTGAAAAAAACCCACTCCCAAAAAATATAACCCCACTTTTTTTAACATTTTTATCTTTAAACCCCTCAAAACCGGCTGGGCCCTTTCCCCCCTTTTATTTTCCTACGGGCCCCACGAAATTCCCCCCCCACTCACCCAATGGCTCTTCCCCACTCCTACAAGAAAGTTATTTTCCCCCTTGCCCTATACACGAAAATTTTCCCGCTTCCCTATCTTCATAACATTTAACAAATTTTTTTAAAATTTTTCCTTCCATCTTCCCCAAAACCTTAACTCTCCATTTAATAAATCTCCTCTCCTATTTTTAAAATGAAAAAAATCCCTTTGTTCTCTTTGGGTTTTTTAATTTTTAATTCACTCCCAAAAATTTTTCTTATTTTCAAAAAATTTTTTGATAACATTTTCCCCCCACTCTCCCCATTTGCTCTTTTTTACATTGCTTCACCACTCTCTTAACTTTCTCTTTTTCTCCAAAATACTTTCCCTCCCTTTCATCACTTCTTTTTTTTTTGTAAAAAATTCTCATTTTCTAATTTTTCTCCCTTACTACTTCTTTACATCATCATTTTCCCCCAATCGCTCCCTCTTTCCCCCTGCACCCACTTTTCCCGTAACCCCAAACTTCTGCTGAACACTTTTAAAAATCAATTTTTAAAACCCCCCCATAAACCCCTTCGGGCCCCTTTCCCATGCTCTCTTAGCCCCCTTAAACCCCCAATTTGCTGTTTAATCTTACCCTAAAGCCTCCCCTTTTAGTTTAAAACCTTTTACCTTTTTCTTTCCCCCATGCTTTTTTCCTTGTTTCCATTACCTTTTTTCCCCTTTTGTGTAGCTACAATAGAAAATGATCTGTTATATCTGGGCCCCTCTATAAACATGTAATCCTTTTAAATCTACTCAAAAGTCTTTTATTACCAATAATAAAACAACCAAAAATTCTGTCATTTCGCCCAAATCATATCGTTTATTTTTATTTATCCCCTTTTTTTTAAAATTTGTATTACCCATAACTAAACCCCTTTCTATTCCCAAAATTCAATCAAAGGGCTCCCCTTATCATTTAAACCCGGCACCCCCAAAATTACCTACCCCACCCTTTTTTAAAAGTTTTCCCCACTTTAAACAATTCAAGTCCCCCACCCCAATTACTCTCTCACTTTGGGTTTAAAGGTCCTATACATTTACTTAACATTTTCCCCAAAAAACTCTCTCTCTCTCTGCTTTTTCCCCTCTTCTCCAGGTGGTTTCCGCTTATTATGAACCCCCTTCTCGCATCCAACCTTTTTTTAATCCACTAATTCTTTAAATTTTTCACATTATATTCTCTTTTCTCCTTCCATTTAAATGATCATTTAACATTATTTCTACCCCTTCCTTTTTTCTCTAACTCTCTCGATACTCCAGATTTAAAACCCCTTTATTTCCCCCCACTGAAAAATTTTCCTACCCCCCTTAGTTTGTTTGCTTAGGGCCAGGACATCCCAAAAATTTTTTTCATTCATAACTTGGGAATTTCTGTTTCTTTTCATCCGCACTAATCCCCGCACAATTTTAAACAAAAAAAAAACCCGTTTTATAAAGGGTTTTTTTTTCTTCTCCCTTTTTTTTGTAATTGTATACAGGGAAAGGGGGGGTTTCTAGCCCATTGCCCCGGCATTTTAAATCCCTCTAAGGGGGCAAAGCTGGCTTTCGGAGGAAAAAATTTTTTTCCACTTCCCCGGACAAAAGGGAAAAAAATTAAAAAAAAAACAAAGGTATTTAGAAAAAGGAGAAAAAAAATAGATGTATGTAATATAAAATATGCATGTGCGTGTCTGTGAAGTGTGACCAAAGTGTAAAGGAGGAGTGCAAGTATCCCCGTTTTTTTAGCGTGTTTTTGGGCATATTGATTGGAATTTTTTTGACTGGGGGAATTTTGAAAACAAACGGGTTCTTAGAAATAGTTAGGATTGTTTTTTGAAGAGTTTGTCACAGAGCCTAAAGGGGAAAAAACCTGCTTGAAATTAGTTCTGGGAAAAATGAATCCCCCTTTTTATTAATTTTGAAATTTCAGAGGAACTTGGTGCGCGGACCACAAAATCAATTACATTTGCATTGAATGGGAAATATGAAGTAGGGTAACTCAGTAAACAGTCCCAAAAATTCTCGCTTAGCAGATTCGATTGGGTTAAAGGGAAAAAAAATTCATTGTAGACTGGGAGTAAAAGAAGGGAAAACTATCAGTATAACGCAATACATGCTGCCCCAAAGGGGGCTTTTAACCCATAAAAAGGAAATTAGATCGAATATAAAAAGAAACCCCAAAAGGATGAATAATAGGCTAAATATCTTTTTGCAAGAAGAAAAGGGAAATTTTTAGGGTATCAAAAAAAGGTGAGGGTCATCTTTGACTCCCGTATATTGAATTTAAAAAGGGGGCGTTAAAAGGGGATAAAAAGCTAAAAAGGGACTATGAAAATTTAAAAATTTTTGGGGGTTCGAAAAAATAACCCCCAAAAAATTTTTTTTCCCGGGTTTTTAGAACCAAAAATTTGAGATAATATAGGTCCCCCTTTTAAAAAAAAATCTGGGGCCCTCTCTTTGGGTTTTTTTCCCCAGGAAGGGCCCCAAAAGAACATAAGAACTAAGAAAAGGAGGAAAAATGCAGAAGGGCCCACTGGCCATGCGAGGCACGTCCTTTTCAAAAAGACCTTACCCACAGATTTCCCAAGAAATAACTCCCGTTTCCCCAAAGGGCACCAATCAAACCCAGCCCCCCCCCCCAATTTTTTATATTTGTCCGTTCTTTTTAAAAATACTATCCCCCATGGGAAGATGTTCCCGCATCAAAAACTCTGTTAGAAAAAAATTTCTTACCTATGTCCCTTTTTAAATCAAAAATTTTTCCAACTTAAATCCCCTTATTTCAGGGGTTTTACCAGGTTCGACACCCCCCCGTACTTTATTTTTAAAATTCCCTTGTTTATGTCCGTCATCCAAATTAAACATTAATTTATATCTCCCTTTTTTCTACGGGCCCCTCCCGGGTGGAGATTTTTGGGTTTAAGTCTATCTTCATACGGGAAAGGGTTTCCCTTTAAAAAGTAAATCATTTTAGTCATTTTCTTGAATGCTCTCTTTAAAGAAATCTATAAACCCTTTCCCGTAGTAAGGGGGCCAAAAATGGGCCGCGTTTTAAACTAAATTTTAGGCCTTTACTAGTGAGGTATAGAGCTGTTTAAAAAATTTTGGGGCTTCTGTTAATTTAAAACTTTTGAAAATAAATCCCAAATTTTTTTTGTTGGCCCTTTTTGTGCCCCCACTAAACACTGCGTCTTTGGTTTTTGATTTTTGTTTACCCTGATCCAAATCTTTTTCAATTCTGATTTTCAAGCTTACTTCACCCAGATTATAACTTCGAGGGTTATTTTTTATTACCAAAGGGGTAAATACCTTACACTTTCCACATTGAACTGCATCTGCTTAAACTTTCAGACCAAGACATAATTTGTCCAAAAAACCTCCCGAAGTTTATTTTCTATTTCCTCAGAGTGAATTTACGGCTATTTTGTATCAAGAAATTACTCAGGTTTACTCGTAATCCCCTTTATCAAAGGGCATTAATGTAAATTATGGGAAAAAGGGGAGGGCCCTAAAAAAAAACCCTTTTGGAAAGCCCCTAGATGACTAATCCCATTCAGATTTCACTCCCTTAATGGAAAAATCTCAGCTTTCTATTGGGAATACCCGCCTCAAACCATGCTGAAATTTACCTCCTACACATGAGCTGCCCCTTTTCTTAAAATCTCTTGTGAGGTACTCTATCGAGGCTTTACTAAAATCCAAATAAACAATTTCATATTCCTAATCATGTAGCTGCCTAAATGTTTTATTTAAAAACGTCTGTAAATTTTTTCAGGCGGAACGAAATCTGTGAATCCCTGTGAGATTCATTCTTCAAGTTTTTTTCTTCAAGGTTTACTTCTAATAATGGCCCGCTATAATTTTATTTTTAATAACTTGCCCTTTTTAGAGTCAGGCTTTTTTGGGCGGTAATTTGAAAAGGGAAAGGACTTATCCCTGAAATTTTAAATTTTAGGAACCACATTTGGGCCCTTTTTCCCCAACCCCTGGCACAACCAACCCGGTAAGGATGGGCGGGATTAAGCACAATCGTTAATGGTGGGGCTAAGCTCCCTCTTGTATTCCTTTAAATACCAAGGAAAATAGGTCCCCGGGGGCCTATTTTTTCCCTTTGGGTTTTCATCTGTTTAATAAACCCTGTCCCTCGTGACAGTAATATTAATTAATTTAAAAATTTATCAGGAAAAAAATAATTATCCCAAATTTTGGAATCTCCCTTTACTCTTCCTGTGTAAAAAAATGACCAAAAAAAAGTCATTAAAAAAGGAACAAAATTTCCGGGTTTGTTTTTCCTCAGCTGGGGCCCCTTCCCAATTTTCACAATTTTCACAGGTCCTACTTTTTTCCCTTTACCTTCGTCCTATACACTTGAAAGAACCCCTTTTATTCAAATAGAAGTCTAATTTCATTTGTCCGTTTGCCTTTCTAATCCCCCTTTTTTACTTCTCTTAAGCTGACCACATTTGGGCAGTAAGGTTAAACCCCTCCTCTTCTGATGCGTATAAAAATTTCCCCTTTTCTCCCCCTAATTAGATGCTTTAGCCTCCCGTTAACCCCTTTGGGTCGTTATTATTAGACCTAATTTCTCTCTGGGGAATGTATATACTCTGGGGCACGGTGTACATTATTAAGGAAAGAATCATAAGCGCAGATCCCTTCATAATCATAAGTATGATCATCGTCATAAAATCAATAGTTAGATAACCCAATCAAGATTTGACAGGTGTTCCCTAAGTCCATTATAATCGGCAGAACGGAAATCAGGGATTTTTACTGAATTATCATTATTCTTGCATTCCCAGTTAATGCTAAAAGTGATGGATTTGTGATCACTTGCGCCAAGCTCTTCAGTGATCTCCAGATTATTTACGAGTGTTTCCTTATTTGACAAGACTAGATCTAGCAAATTATTACCCCTGGTTGGCTCTGTTACGCACTGCTTCAGAAAACAGTCCTGAACTGTTTCCATGAAGTCACTGGACTCTAGATTACCGGTCAAAGAATTCCAGCCAATTTGACTAAAATTAAAGTTCCCTGCTATGACTACGTTATTGTGTCTAGAAGCCCTAACAATTTCGTCCCAAAGAAGTCTCCCTCTATCGTGATCCAAGCCTGGAGGTCGGTATATTGCACCTAGAATTAGTTTTTCTTGACCCTCTACAAACTCTACCCAAACAGATTCTGTTACTGTTCCATCTATATTTATACCTGTTTTTATGCAACAATTAATATTTTCTCGAACATATAATGCAACTCCTCCCCCCTTCCCATTACATCTATCCACATGGAACAACTTAAACCCTTGAATATTACACTCAGCAATCATATCCCGACTCTTTAAATCATACCACGTTTCAGTTAATGCAATGATATCAAAGTTCCCAGAACATGGTTATCGAACGGTATACAATACCGACAGGTTGGTAGATAAGACACATAGGCAACATTTAGGCAATTTTATTCCGAAACGTTTCGCCTACACAGTAGGCTTCTTCAGTCGAGTACAGAAAGTTGGCAGGAGCAGTAGAGATGTGAAGACGATGTAATCAGTCTATCACCCTTGAAGTCATAGTTTTGAGGTTGTCAGTCCCTCAGCCTGGAGAAGTTCTGTTCCAAAGTATGGAACTAACTGAAGATCAAGCGACAGTGTTGAGACTTAAGTACTGTCGGAAGGAGAGGTGCAGAGTAGTAGCAGTGAGAATGTAGCCACTGGGAGGTCATGTCCCTCTCAGATCAGGCAATTCTCACTTGTAAAAGTTGTCCAAGGTGTTTTCTCTTCTGTACCAAGATGCCATTGTGTTGCAGCGTCTGACAGAGTGGTTATCGAATGGTATACAATACTGACAGGTATTGTGACACCACCTACGACTGCTGCACCTCTCCTGCCTACGGTTTATAAGCTGCTTCTCCGCTCATATGAAGTATTCTATTCAAGAATGATGGACTGACCACATCGACTCAAGTTTGAGGGACTGATTACCTCATTCTCCTCCTGTTATTCAAGATTCTCCTTTGTATGGACTGATGAAGCCAATGTGTGGCGAAACGTTTCCTCAATACAGATACCCAAGAGTTGCACATGTGTCTAATTCATCAACGTGTTGTTTCTGTGAACCATTCATATTCAATCCTGTCAGACACTGCAACTTCTTGGGATCTTAATACTTCGGAATTCTTCGCTTGCCTAACCCTTGAGCACGACGTACTTCCACATTGAAGAAATGTGACGCCACCTACGACTGCTGCACCTCTCCTGCCTACTGTTTATAAGCTGTTTCTCCGCTCATATGCAGTTTTCTATTCAAGATTGATGGACTGACCACATCGACTCAAGGTTGAGGGACTGATTACCTCATTCTCCTCCTGCTCTTCAAGATTCACCTTTGTATGTAATTATGAAGCCACTGTGTGGCGAAACGTTTCCTCAATAAAGATACCCAAGAGTTGCACATGTGTCTAATTTATCAGTTCAAGAGTTTTCAGGTAGGGTGTTCCAGATTTTAAGTCCTTTGAAATACATTGAATTTTTGTAAAGGTTTAGTCAGACACGGGGAATGTCATAGAGATGTTTGTGTCTGATGTTATGCCTGTGGATCCTGTCACAACTATCAAGAAAGCGTTTTAGGTCAAGGTTAATATTGGAATTTAAGGTCCTGTAGATATAGATTGCACAGTAGTAAGTGTGGATGTTCTGAACAGGGAGTAAGTTTAGATCTATGAAGAGTGGGGGGGAGGGGGGTGTTGCCAGGGATGGGATTTAGTGATTATTCTTACTGCAGCTTTTTGTTGGGTTATTACTGGCTTTAGGTGTGTTGCTGCAGTTGAACCCCAAGCACAGATAGCATAGGTGAGGTATGGATATATCAGTGAATGGTATAGAGTGAAAAGTGCAGTTTGCGGCATGTAGTATCGTATCTTGCAGAGGATCCCCACCGTTTTGGATGCTTTTTTTGTTATGTGTTGCTGAAGTTCAGGTTGTCGTCGAGGTATAGGCCAAGGAATTTGCCCTCATTATGTCTGGCAATTAGAGTGTTGCCGATCTTAATGTTAAGTTGCGCAGCACCTGCTCTGCTACCAAACAAAATATAGTAGGTTATGTCAGTGTTAAGTGTAAGTTAATTGGCTGTCATCCAAGTCGATATTTTGAGCAGCTCCTCGTTAACAATGGTGTTGTGGAAAATACTGTATATATTTTCTAGAAATACAGTAGTTATATGTAAATAGATGGCCATACTGTATTTAATAAAAATTATGTTATAAAAAATGGAAAGCACTGCGCCTGTGAAGAGGAGACTCGCCATGTTTGAATTGAGACAACACAAACGTTAGTGAATAATCGGAAGAATTTTCCTGCTCTAGAGGGTAAAATTGGGCTGACACCTTTCAAATCGGAGCCAAAATTGTTGGATGTGCATTTCTGCATAACTTGAGATATCAGGCGACTGGACAAGACAGCTCCAGGAATCTCAGATAAGTTTGTTTATGTTTGTAACTCTGGCCAGTGTTATTTTCATGGATAGACAGTGAGGTTTTCTGAGTATGATGCACCTTAATCTCAAGTCAAATTGGTGAGTGATATTAAGATATATTCTCCTTCTGTTATGTATATGTGTATATATATATAATCATTTATTAATTTTAATATACAGTCCACAAATTTATATATTTACCAGAATTCCTGGTGATACATATTTCATTTGTAATTAATAGGTCTAGAGCAACTTGTGGATATGACAGTTGTAGGTATCGAAGGGGGACATTTTTTAGACCTAGGTGTCCAAAATTCCTACTTGTTTATGTAACTTTGATAAATAATAATTATTTTTGTTATCATTTACTGTTGTGTACATAATGATGTACATCCAGATAAATGCAATTTTCCACATTTAATTTGCCCGTTGGTCCTTCTTGAACCGGAGGCAATTAGTGAAGTCATTAATTAGTTAATTACTTAATAATTATATGTGAAATGACAGAAGGAGATGGACGTTAAGTTCACAAATTTACTTAATGTGTAGTGGATTATAATTATTACAATATTAATTTGGATAAGCCAAGTGTGGCTAAAGATTATATAAATGTGTATAATATTAATTTTTTGTATGCCAAATTCTGGCAAGGATTTATATTAATTTGTATAATATTAATTTTGATAAGCCAAGGCTGGCTAAAGGTTTGTATTTAAGTACATTTAAAATTTGTTGTAATTTTCTTTCATGTAATTGCAAAGCTCAAGTGTAGCTAGGATTTATTCAAAGGTAAGTTGTACTATTTACCTTTATAAAGTGCATAATTTAGTACATAATCAGTGTTATTAATTAAGTTGAATTTAATACATTGCATCATGGCTAAAAATGAGGAAATTAATATAGAAGACAAACATATGAAATATAGAGCAAAGAAAGCATCACTACAGGCTAGAAAAGGTCATGTAACCAAGGCATATAATAAGTGCTTGGAATTAATGAATCAAGAAACTGTGAATACTGATGATTTAAAATTGTATTTAGATGCTGTAGGGAATAGATATGATTCACACAAATTATGTTACAACAAATATGAAGGAGATTTGTTAGTAAACTGTGTAGATGAGACTGAATTAGATCTCATGATTAATCAGTATTATGAACTAGAAGAAAAGATTCTCTCTTGTAAAATTCAGGCTTTGAATAAATTAAAATGTGTAAACCAGGCAGTTAATCAGTCTGCTCCAACAAATAATATGTCTTTGCCAAAACTCCCAGAATTATTTTTACCTGTATTTAATCCTGGAGAAAGCTGGGAGGAGTTTTGGTCAATTTTTAAAGCAGCTGTGCATGACAGGGGTGACCTAGCCTGTGTAACTAAATTATTTTACCTCAAAGGACAGGTAAGAGGAGATGCTCACATACTCATACAAGCCTTTCCCAATGTAGATGACTCTTACAAGGAAGCAGTTGACTTGTTGTAAGTCACTTATGGTAATATAGAACAAAGTAGGTTGGATCTAGTGAATATCATTGTTAATTTAAAATCTCCAGATCACACTTACAAAGGTTTACATCAGTTTAGAGTTAAACTGGAGAGCACTCTCAAAACTTTAAATAACAAATATAATCTGAAGGAATCAGCCTGGTTATTGAGTGCCATGGTACAGAGTAAATTAAGCTGTAAAACACTTGAATAGATCTTGAACAAATATCACAAAGGTTATTTTGGTCTGTAGGAAATAAGACTAGGTTGCAGTTGCAGACCAGCCAACTAACTCATTTTAAAGATGCAACACATAATAACTCTGAGGTATCTGTCAAGTTTCACAAAGGGAAAAATTATCCCAATGGTAATAATCAAATTTCATTTCCTAAAAATAGTTGCATAGATGCATATCAAGTAGCAAGAATCAGAAATAATGATTCTCCACAAGGTAAGAAGAATAAGTACCCTCCTAAGAGTAGCCCAGTTATTAAAAAACCAGTCAAAGAAAAGAGAGATTGTCTTTTCTGTAAGGGTACTCATTTTTCTAAGAATTGCAATTCATACAATTCATGGAATGATAAAGTTGAAAGATTGGAGGAACTTGACAGATGTATCAGGTGTTTAGGTAATCACAATGTAAAGGATTGTCGTGCCAAATTAAACAACTGTAATCAATGTCACAAAGGAACATAAGAACATAAGAAAGGAGGAACACTGCAGGAGGCCTGTTGGCCCATACTAGGCAGGTACTTTACAATTCATCCCACTAACAAAACATTTGCCCAACCCAATTTTCAATGTCACCCAAGACATAAGCTCTGATGTGAAAGTCCCACTCAAATCCAACCCCTCCCACTCATGTACTTATCCAACCTAGATTTGAAACTACCCAAAGTCCCAGCCTCAATAACCCAACTAGGTAGACTGTTCCACTCATCAACTACCCTATTTCCAAACCAATACTTTCCTTTTCCTTTCTAATCAAAACTTACAAATTTTAAATTATTATGGGGGTTCTCTTTGGGAAGAATCCTCAAGACCTTTTTAAATTTTCCCCTTTTTTAATACCTATCTTCACTTAACACTTCGATAGGTCTCCCCTCTTTCTCGCTAACAAGTGAATGAAATTAAGAGTCTTCAATTTTTTCTTCATAAGGAAAATTTCTAATGCTTTAATTAATTTAGTCATTCTCCCGGGAATTTTTTTCTAACGTTTATATCCTTTCTGAAATAGGAGACCAAACGAGCTGCTAATTGGGTGGGCCTTACTAAGATTATAAAGCTGCAGAGACTCGATTTTCCTGTTGCTTAATTTCTTGATATAAATCCCAGAAAATCTTTTTGCCTTATTAGTACGTTTAGGCATTTCTGTCTTGGTTTTAAAGGTTGCTGCTCCCCATAACCCCCAAGCCCTTTTCGCTCTGTTGGCTAAGTTCTACATCTTAAAATTTTTTAAAAGTCTGGGTTAGGACACTCCCGACTTCAGAACCTTGCATTCATTATATTGAACTGCATCTGCCATTTTTCGCCCAAGAGTAGTTTTTTAAATCCCCTAAGTTCCATAACATTTTCGTTTGAATCAATTATCCTACCTTTTTTTTGGTCACAGCGAATTTGCTCATATCATAGTAATTCCCTCATAAAGTATGATATATATTTAAACAAAAACGGGCCCAAACTGATCCCGTGGAACCCACTTGTTACAGATCCCCAAATCGGATTAAACCCCATTTTTGGACCTCCCGTTTTTCCGTCAGTGAGCCATACTCGATCCCCGGGCCTTTTCCCCCAAAATGCCATGACTCCACTTTTTTTTAACGTCTATGGTGGGAACTCAAAAAAACCTTACTAAAATCTAAGTAAATAAATCAAATTCTTATCGTGGTCAACACCTCAAAAGCTTTACTAAAGAAAGTTAATAAATTAGTTAGACAGACCGGCCTTTTGGAATCCATCTGAGTATCTTTAAATCAGCTATGCTTTCGAGGGGGCTTTTTAATCCAGAAAAAAATTGACTCAGTAATTTGCCTAAAATTTGAGGTCGGGCTTATTGGGCGGTAATTTGACGGAACGACTTGCCCCCCTGTTTTAAAAATGGGAAATTACTTGCCTTCCCCCAAAAATTCAGACACTACACCTGTTGAAGAGAAAAATTTAAAAAATTTTTATTTGGGTCACAGAGTTCCTTTTGCATTCCTAAAAACCCTTAAAAAAACCCCTCATCGGGCCCGGCGACTTTTTTTCTTCAGCTGTCTATCTGTTTACAACCATTTCACTTTGACTGTGATGTTACATAATTTATTTCTTCTAGCCCACAAAAAAATTTAAATTTACTGAATATTGTTATGTTTTCCGTGAAAACGAGAGAAAAAATAATTTTTTAAAAATCAGCACATTTCTTTCTCTTTGTCTAAGGTGCCCTATTATTTTTTAAGGGGGCCCTATGTTTTCCAACTTTTGTATTTATACCCCGGAAAAAACTTTTTGGGTTAGTTTTTAGAATCCCTACAACTTTAATTTCATAGCCCCTTTTAGCTTTTCTTATCCCCTTTTTAATGCCCCTTTTAAGAAAAATTTAGATTAAAAGATGACCCTCCCCTCTTTTGAAAACGCCATAAATTCCTTTTTTTTGCCTATAGATTTAGCCTATTTTTTATCCTTTTGGGTTTATTTCTATTTGTTTTAAATTTCTTTATTGGGAAAAACTTTCTTTGAGCAGCATGTATAGTGTTTTAAAAAACTGTCTTTTGATTTTCTCACTTCTTTTCCCCCCAGTCAACAGAGATAATGTTCTCTAACCCCATGAAATTCAAAACGAAAATCTGGGACTGTTCTAGTTACGCACTATCTATTCCCTTCAATGCTAAATTTTTAATTGTTTTTGTGGTCGCTAGCACCCAGTTCCTCTGAAATTTAAAAATTTTTTAACAAGGATTCATTGTTTGCCTAACTAAGTCAAGCAGGTTATTTCCCTTTGAGGTTCTGTACAAATCTTCAAAAAAAAATCCTGAACATTCTAAGAATCGTAGATTCTAAATTCCCAGTCAAAATTCCAATCAATTACTACATTATCGTCCCTTGGGGGCCTTAAAAAATTTCCCCCCATATAGTCCCCCTTGGCCCGTATTAAGTTTTGGGGAGGATATCACCCCTAAAATCAGTTTTTCATGCCCCTTGAAATTCTATCCAAACAGATCTGTTGTGTTTTTCAAAACTTAAAAACCCGTTTTTATGCAACGTTAAGCGATCTGGGACAACAATGCACCCCCCCCCTTCCCATACTTCTATCTACTTGGAACAATTTAAAACCCTGAATATGACTTCCGCGGACATGTCCGATTTTTGAAAAAAACCACGTCTCTTAAGGAAAATACACAATGTTACCTGCACTAAACTAACTCAACTCGTCCACTTATTCCTAGACTACGGCATTGCTAATAAAATTTAGAGACTTCCTTTCTCTTTACCCTTTCCCCTCATTTTTGTTTTTTTACTAAGCCTTTTACGTCCTTATCCCCAAAGTCCCGGTTTTCAAATCTACTCGTTCTGCTTATTCTAGTTTTCCCCTGAACTCGTAAAATTACTAAAACTGGACTTTACGTTTTCCCCGTCAAAACTCATACCACAACATTCCTATTTAAAGTCCAACTTCCCCCTTTCTGCAGTTGCCATGCTACCCAACCCCAGACCAGATAAGTGAACCCCCCCCTGGCGCACGTCTTTTTGCCCTAGAAGAGGGGCCCATTGCAATAAGTTACCGCATTTCCTTAAAATATTTGTCCCCGTAATTGACACCCAAATTTCCCCGGACAAACCATTTATTCCAAATCCCCTCCTTGGGAAAAAACCCATATGCAGGGGTTTCCCCCCCTTTCTCCTAATTATTTTTTTGCTGACCTTACCCGCTAAAAGGTCTTCATCCTATGTCTGCCCAACATCGTTGCCCTCCCGCACTGGACAGATAATAGGATTGCTCCCTTACCTCTCATGATGCATCCAGATGGCTAACAATATCCTCCCTCCCAGCCCCCGAAAAACAAACTCTCTGCTCCTACTCCTGTCCTTCAAGCAGAACCCCTATCCATATACCTAACTTGGCTTCCCCAACAACAACAATATTTTTACCTTTCCCTTGGGGTCGTTTTGTCGTGATGTTCCCCGTAGTCGACTCACATTCAACGGGTTTGCACTGAGAATTTTTTAAGTTTTCCCCAACAGTTTCCCTGGGAGTCTCTTTCTTCTTCTCGTTTCATCTTTCCCTCGTCTTCTTGATCGTCAACTTCGTTCCCTGCTTCTAGCCATGACCATTTCCCCTTCTTGACCGATTCTCAAAAAAGGGGGATACTACGAATCTTCTTGTTTTCCTCGTCATCGCCGAATTCTCCAACTTCGCCATCCTCATTTTTCCCTTTAAACTGTTTGGGAAAGTTGCTCGATGGAGGGGGATCTTTCTTTTAATTCGGGAAACGTACAAACGGTCTTTACAGAGCTAAGTACCGCAAACTGCGCAAAACCAACCAACAGGGCTACTGCGCAGCACGTCCGCACGGGGCCCCAAAGCGATGCAACAAATGAAAACACCATATTCGTGTAAGGGCTATATGATAATGTTTTAATAAAGATAATGTTGACAATCCTGACACAACAGTCTAATGTAAAAATTGTGCAATGTTAATAATGATGGTTTTGCTGAATACCCTACCCCGTGTTACAGGTAAAAATTGATGTAAAAGGCATAAATCAAAAATTGTAAAAGCATTTTTAGACCAGGGATCCCGCTTTTTTCATAAAAAGTAATGTCTTGATGGTAAAAAGTACAGTGGGATCCACAACTCTAAAATTTCTGGTTTTCTCTCAGATAAAAGAGCTCAATTGTTGACAATTTTTTTGTAAAAATGTCAGGGTTTGGGCAATGAGAAAAACGTTTAATGCAGTAAAATCGGAAGAATTTTCATGCTCTAGAGGGAAAATTGGGGCTGACACCTTTCAAATAGGGGCCCAAAAAATTTTGGTGTCATTTCTGATAATTTAGATATCAGGGGCGACTGGATAAACACTCCAGGGAACCCCTATTTTTTTTTGTTTGTAAATCTGGCCAGTGTTATTTTTTGGATAGACAGTGAGGGTTTTGGTATGATGCACCTTATCTCAAGTCAAATTGGGGGGGAAATTTTGATATATTCTCCTTTTTAGTTAGTGTATAAATAATCTTTATTAATTTTAATTACGTCCCCAAATTTATATATTTACCAGAAATTTTTGGTGAACATATTTCATTTGTAATTTTAAAAGGTCTAGAGCAACTTTGGATATGACAGTTGAAGGTATCGAAGGGGGCTTTTTTAGACCTAGGTGTCCCCAAAATTTCCCACTTTCTATGTAACTTTGATAAATAAAATTATCTTTGTTACTTTACGTTTGCCATAATGATGTACATCCAGATAAATGCAATTTTTCCCCAAGTGTTTAGGGTCAAGATTAGGGTGAGAGAGACATAAGTCGTGTCGTCTGCAAAGAGAATGGGTTTCAGGTGTTGGGATATGTTTGGAAGATCATTGATGTAAATGAGGAAGAGCAGGGGTCCAAGGACACTTCCCTGCGAAACTCCAGTATCAAGTGGCTGTATTGATGAGGCTGTGTCTTTAATGGTGACATACTGATACCTATTAGAAAGGTAGAATTTGAAATATGCAAGCGCATGGCCTCTTATACCATAGTGGTCAAGTTTGTGGAGTAGGATGCCGTGGTCAACTGTGCCAGATGCTTTTCGTTGGTCAATAAAAATTCCTAGTGGATATTCCTTATGTTCCAATGCTGTGTAAAGCAGGTCTAGCATTTTTATAATTGCATCATTAGTGCTTTATTTTTCCTGAATCCAAATTGGCAGGGGTTGAGTATGCTTTGTGCCATTATAAATAAATACAGTCTCCTGTGCATTAGTTTCTCAAATATTTTGGATAGCAGTGGTAAGTTTGATATTGGCCTATAGTTGTTTACATCTGTAGGGTCACCACCTTTATGTATTGGTGTAACCCTTGCTGTCGTGAATAGTGTCGGGAAAGTGCTAGTTTCTAGTGAGTTGTTAAAAAGTAATGTAAAGGACATGGGCCGCTCCCTTGTACAATCATGGCGAGATGTGAGACAGATTCCCCGAGTTATTTTTAAGTGACTTTATGATCGCGGTGAATTCCGTGGGCTTAGTTGCTACAAGACAGAAGGAATTTGGGAAATTCCCATCTAGGTAGTCCCCGGCACGGGCATTGGTACGTGGGATCTTACTGGCGAGATTAGATCCTATGTTTGAGAAGAAGTAGTTTATCTTGTTAACTGTATCAGTGGGATGCAGTGGTGTTTCATTAGGTTTAGTTAGGGCAATATTCTTAGTTTTTTTCAGTTTGTGGGTCTCCAGAATCAGGGAAAGTGTTTTCCAGGTCTTTTTTATATCTCCTCTTCTCTCAGTGAATCTGCTGGAGTAGTACAGTTGTTTGGCTTTCTTTATTAGTTTGGTGAGAACTGATGAATAGTGTTTAAGAATATCTTTGTGTATTAAGTCCTGTCTATATTGCTTTTCATATTGGTGTTTCTTATCAATGGATTTCAGAATGCTGCTGGTTAGCCATGGGCAACCGAGCCGTTTATTCGTGATCTGTTTCATTTTTATGAGACAATGTTTTTTTGTACAGTCTAAGTATTTTGTTAAGAAAAATATCTGTCCAATCATCAATACCATAGGCACTGGAGAATTCTGTAGGCCAGTCAACAGTCTCTTGGTCTGCTCTGAAATTCCTTATTGAGGCCTCGTCATGGAGTCTAAATGAAACTTTGTTGTATTCGAGTGGTGGCTTACTAATGTTTGTTAAGAGGAAGGTTGGGTAGCGGTCAGTAGTGCTGTCTGTGATTATCCCTGATTTAAGGGGGGCTAGTATATTGGTCCAGATGTGATCTATTATGGTTGCACTTGTCTCAGTCAGCCTGGTTGGTTTAGTTATTGTTGGTGTGGAAAATATTTTAATTTTCCGAAGCTATAGTGCCTAATAGGTGTTTAATGTGTCGATATGGGTCAAAAACGTATTTGAAAATAGGATAGAACCAAGAGTTCCCTTTGCACCTGCGCGGATGTGCGGGGGGAGAGGTCGACTCGGGGCATGGGAGAGGCAGGAGTGTTTTGAATGTAGTGAGGAGGCTGTGAAAACATTGGACCAGGAAATTGGCGTTCACGGCGGCCTAAGGATTAATATAGGCCTCACTTCATAATAGGAAGTGTTGTAACTATTCCTGGTGAAGAATGAGGGAACGTGATTTACGGGACCACCGTAATAAAGTGGTAAAATTAGTGAATAATGGAGGGACCGGGGGTGACTGGTGCGCGGCCATGGTGTGTGTCCAGGGGACATACCTGTGGTTTAATCATCACTCATCTGTCTCAGATCTTAATGGGGTGGCCTCTAATGTCAATAATAATTATGAGACATTAAATCGTCTTGTGAATCATAATGTAATCAATGATAATAACACTAAGTTAAGAGAATGCCTGAAGTGAAATACGTTGCCTTGCTCTCGAGTGAACACGTTAGACCTCACTGTTCCCGTCCCGAGGATAGTGAAGTTTTTATGGAGTCCACGACTTCTAAACTGGGACAAACCAACGGATACCTCGTCCTGTTGGAATAAGAACAGTGTCGGTGTAGCAGGACATCGAAATGAGATGGTGAATGGAGGAAATAAGGAGCATCAATCACCCACAGTTAAGTAACCCTTCTAGTTATAGCTGACTGATACTGGCCGGTTAGGTATGTTGTAATTGGATAGGTTATGAGTGATCCAGCTACATCATGTGACCACCAAAGAATATCGGTAAGTGGTGGGATTATATACAAGTGTTTTTCCTTGATGGATATATCCATGTGTAACCTACCCCCCCCCCCTTCATCCACTTACACTAATATAATCTATACCGTCCACAATTAATTAGTAGCGCCGTACTTGTGGGTGCTATCCAATCTATACTGGTCTTGGATAGATATGGATAAGATTGTGAGGTCGAAGGCCCACCTGCAGTGACCAGGGGTGGTGAAGTTTTCTCACATGTCCACACCGGGTGACTATGGTAAACAATATAGTGTTGTCTCCCAATGAGATTACTTGTATGTATATAATGTTGAGGTACATACAGGTAATCACCCTAGAAAATTTTCCATAGTTGGTATGAGAAGTGTGTTGTTCATATTGTTGATGAAATCAGTTACAGTCTGATCATCTGGTAGGCCAAGGTTGATATTGAAGTCTCCAGCTAAGAGAAGGTGGTGCTTCGGCCTACACAGTAGGCTTCTTCAGTCGAGTACAGAAAGTTGGCAGGAGCAGGCAGTAGAGATGTGAAGACGATGTAACAGAGTCTATCACCTTGAAGTCATAGTTTTGAGGTTGTCAGTCCCTCAGCCTGGAGAAGTTCTGTTACAAAGTATGGAACTAAACTGAAGATCAAGCGACACAGTGTTGAGACTTAAGTACTGTCGGAAGGAGAGGTGCAGAGTAGTAGCAGTGAGAATGTAGCACTGGCGAGGTCATGTCCCTTCTCAGATCAGGCAATCTCACTTGTAAAGTTGTCAAGTGTGTTTTCTCTTGTACCAAGATGCCATTTGTTGCAGGTATGACAGAGTGGTTATCCGATGGTATACAATACTGACAGGGTATTGTGACACACCTACGACTGCTGCACCTCTCCTGCCTACGGTTTATAGCTGCTTATCGTCAATATGAAGTATTCTATTCAAAGAATGATGGACTGACCACTCGGACTCAAGTTTGAGGGACTGATTACCTCATTCCCTCCTGTTTATTTCAAGATTCTCTTTGTTATGGGACTGATGAAAGCCAATGTGATGGCGAAACGTTTCCTTCAATAGATACCCAAGAGTTGCACATGTGTCTAATAATCTAACGGGTTGATTTCTGTGATCCTATTCATATTCAATCCTGTCAGACACATGCAACTTCTTGGGATCTCTAATAATTCGGAAGTTCTTTCGCCTTGCCTAACACTTGAGCACGACGTTCTTCCACAGTGAAGAAATGTGACGCCACTACGACTGTCTGCGCCTCTCCTGTCCTACTGTTTATAGATGTTTTCTCCGCTCATATGCAGTTTTCTATTTCATAGATGATGGACTGACCACTCATCGAATCTAGGTTGAGGGAATGATTACCTCATTCTACCTCTTGCTCTTTCAAAAAAGATTTTCACCTTTGTATGTATATTATGAAGCCCACTGTGGTGGGAACGTTTCCTCTATAAAGATACCCAAGAGTTGGAACATGTGTCTAATTTATCAGTTCAAGTGTTTTCAGTAGGGTGTTCCAGATTTAAGTCCTTTGAAATCATTGAATTTTTGTAAAGGTTAGTCAGACTCGGGGAATGTCTTAAGTGATGTTTGTGTCTGATGTTATGCCTAGTGGATCCTGTCTCAACTTTCAAGGAAAGCGTTTTAGGTTCAAGGTCTATTGGAATTTAAGGTTCCTTCTATATATAGATTGCACAGTTGGAATTGTGGATGTCTGAACAGGGAGTTAGTTTTGATTCTATGATTAAGAGTGGGGAGGGAGGGCGGGGTGTCTGCCAGGGATGGGATTTAGTGATTATTATTATGCAGCTTTTTGTTGGGTTATTACTGGCTTTAGGGTGTGTTGCTGGCAGTTGAACCCCAAGCACAGATAGCATAGGTGAGGTAGGGATAATATCAGTGAAATGGTATAGTGTGAAAATGCCAGTTTTTGCGGCATGTAGTATCGTAGCTTGCAGAGGATCCCCACCGTTTTTGGATTGTTTTTTTGTTATGTGTGCTGAACTGAAGTTCAGGTTGTCCGTCGAGGTATAGGCCAAGGAATTTGCCTATTATGTCTGGCAATTAGAGTTGTTGCCGATCTTAATGTTTAGTTGCGCAGCACCTGCTCTGCTTACCAAACATTTATAGTAGGTTTATGTCAGTGTTATAGTGTAAGTTAATTGGCTGTCATCCAAGTCGGATATTTTGAGCAGCTCCTCGTTAACATTGGTGTTGTGGAAAATACTGTATTTTTTTTCTAGAAGAAATACAGGTAGTTATTATGTAAATAGATGGCCATACTGTATTTAATAAAATTTATGTTATAAATAATGGAAAGCAATGCGGCATGTGAAGAGGAGATCGCCATGTTTGAATTGAGACAACACAAACGTTAGTGAATAATCGGAAGAATTTTCCTCTTAGAGGTAAAATTGGCTGACACCTTTCAAAATCGGAGCCAAAATTGTTGGATGTGCATTTCTGCTACTTGGATAGCAGGCGAATGGACAAGCAAGCTCCTGAATCTCAGATAAGTTGTTTATGTTTGTAACTCTGGCCAGTGTTATTTTCATGGTTAGACAGTGAGGTTTTCTGAGATATGTGGATGCACCTTAATCTCAAGTAAATTGGTGAGTGATATTAAGATATATTCTCCTTCTGTTATGTATTTGTGTATATATATATAATCATTTAATTTAATTTTAATTACAGAATCCCCAAAAATTTATATATGTACCAGAATTCTGGTGATACAGATTTCATTTGTAATTAATAGGTCTAGAGCAACTTGCTGGTTTGTGACGTTGTAGGGTATCGAAGGGGGACATTTTTTAGACTAGGCTGTCCAAAATTCCTACTTGTTTATGTAAATTTGTTAAATATAAATTTTTTTGTTATCATTTACTGTTGTGTACATAATGATTGTACATCCAGTAAATGCTATTTTTCCACATTAATTTGCCCGTTGGTCCTTCTTGAAACCGGAGGCATTAGTGAAGTCATTTAATTAAGTTAATTACTTAATAATTATATGTGAAATGCGAAGGAGATGGGACGTTAAGTTCACAATTTATTAATTGTAGTGATTTCTAATTATTACAATATTAATTTGGATAAGCCACGTGTGGCTAAAGAGTATATAATTGTGTATATATTAATTTTTTGTATGCCAAATTTGGCAAAGGATTTATATTAATTTGTATAATTTAATTTTGTTACAGCAAGGCTGGCTAAGGGGTTTGTATTAAGTACATTTAAAATTTGTGTAATTTTCTTTCATGTATTTGCAAAGGTCATGTGTAGCTAGGATTTATTCAAAGTAAGTGGTACTATTTACCTTTATAAGTGCATAATTTAGTACATAATCAGGTTGTTATTAATTAAGTTGGAATTTAATACATGCATCATTGGCTCTAAAAATGAGGAAATTAAGATAGAAGACAAACATATGATATATAGAGCAAAGAAAGCATCACTACAGGTAGAAAAGGTCATGTAACCAGCATATAATAAGTGCTTGGAATTATTGAATCAAGGAAAACTGTGAATACTGATGATTTAATATTGTATTTAGATGCTGGTGGGAATAGGATATGATTCACACAAATTATGTTACATAACAAATATGAAGGAGATTTTGTTAGGTAATCTGTTGTAGATGAGACTGAATTAGATCTCATGATTAATCAGTATTATGAACTAGAAGAAAATGATTCTCTCTTGTTAAATTTCAGGCTTGAATAAATTTAATGTGGTAAACCAGGCAGTAATCAGTCTGCTCCAACATATAATGTCTTTGCTCAAAAACTCCCAGAATTTTTGTACCGGTATTAATTGGAGAAAGCTGGTGGGAGGAGTTTTGGTCAATTTTAAAGCAGCTGTGCATGACAGGGGTGAACCTAGCCTGTGTAACTAAATTATTTTACCTCTAAGGACAGGTTAAGAGGAGATCTCACATATATCATACAAGCCTTTCCCAATGTAGATGGACTCTTACAAGGATGCAGAGTTGACTTGTTGTAAGGCACTTTTGGTAATATAGAAAAACAAAGTAGGTTGGATCTGTTGAATATCATTGTTAATTTTAAAATCTCCAGTCACACTTACAAAGGTTTACATCAGTTTAGAGTTAAACTTGAGAGCACTCTCAAAACTTTAAATAACAAATTTAATCTGAAGGAATCAGCTGGTTATTGAGAGAGTGCATGGTACAGATAAATTTAAGCTGTTAAAAACATTGAACTAGATTTTGAACAATATCACAAAGGTTATTTGGTCTGTAGAATTAAGGACTAGGTTGCAGTTGCAGACCAGCCAACTAAACTCATTTTAAAGATGCAACACATTAATAACTTCTGAGGTATCAGTCAAGTGTCACAAGGGAAAAATTATCCCAATGGTATTAATCAAATTTCATTTCCTAAATAGTTGCATAGATGCTTATCAGTAGCAAGAATCAGACAATAATGATTCTCCACAGGTAAGAAGAATAAGTACCCTCCTAAGAGTAGCCCAGTATTAAAAAACCAGTCAAAGAAAAGAGAGATGTCTTTTCTGTAAGGGTCTCATTTTTTCTAAGAATTGCATTTCATACATTCATGGAAATGATAAAGTTGTAAGATTGGAGGAACTTGACAGATGTATCAGGTGTTATGGTAATCACTATGTAAAGGATTTGTCGTGCCAAATATACAACTGTATCAATGTCACAATTAGAGAACATATGAACATAAGAAAGGAGGAACAATGCAGGAGGCCTTTGGCCCATACTAGGAGGTACTTTACAATATCCCACTAACAAAACATTTTGCCCAACACAATTTTCAATGTCACCCATGACATTAGCTCTGAGTGAAAGTCACACTCAAATCCAACCCCTCCCACTCATGTACTTATCCACTAGTTTGAAACTACCCAAAGTCCCAGCCTCAATAACCTAATAGGTTTGATTGTGCCACTCATCAATCTACCCTATTTCCAAACCAATACTTTCCTTTATCCTTTCTAATCTAAGCTTATCTAATTTAAATTATTAATGCGGGTCTCTATTGGTGATAGGACATCCTCATAGACCTTATTAATTTCCCCTTTATTAATACCTATCTTCAACTTTATACACTTCGATAGGTCTCCCCAATCTTTCTTCGTTCTAACAAAGTGAATGTAAATTAAGAGTCTTCAATCTTTTCTTCATAAGGAAGAATTTCTAATTGCTTTATATTAATTTAGTCATTCTACGGGAATGTTTTCTAAACGAATTTATATCCATTCTGTATATGGAGACCAGATCGAGCTGCATTATTAGGGTGAAGGCCTTACTAATGATGTATTAAAGCTGCAGTATGACTCTTGACTCCTGTTGCTTACACTTCTTGATTATTAATCCACAAGTAACTCTATTTGCCTTATTATGTACTCGCTAGGCATTTCTGTCTTGGTTTTAGGTTGCTGCCTCACATAACACCAAGTCCTTTTCGCAAGTCATGTATGGCTAAGTTCTACATCATTTATCTTCTAAGTGCTAGGGTTAGGACACTCCCGAGCTTCAGAAAACCTTGCATTCATTATATTTGAACTGCATCTGCCACTTTTCGACAAGAGTGGAGTTTGTATAAAATCCTCCTAAGTTCCATTACATCTTCGTTTGAATCAATTATGCCTACCTTTTCTTTGTGTCATCAGCGAATTTGCTCATATCAATAGTAATTTACCTCATCAAGCTAATGATATATATTTAAACATCAACGGGCCCACGACTAGATCCCTGTGGAACGCCACTTGTTACAGATCTCCAATCGGATTTAAACCCCAGTTTTTGGACACTCTCTGCTTCTGTCAGTGAGCATGACTCGATCCACGGGCACTTTTCCCCCATTGCCATGAGCTGCCAGCTTTCTTTAACAGTCTATGGTGCGGAACTCTACAAAATCTTACTAAAATCTATAGTATATATTATACAAATTCTTATCGTGGTCAACAGCCTCAAAAGCTTTACTGAAGAAAGTTAATAAATTAGTTAGACGAGACCGGCCTCTTGAGAAATCCATGCTGAGTATCATTAATCATGCTATGCTTTCGAGTTGGGGCTTCTTTAATCTCAGATATAATTGACTCTAGTAATTTGCCTACAATGAGGTCAGGCTTATTTGGGCGGTTAATTTGACGGTAACGACTTGTCCCCTGTTTTAAAAATAGGATTACATTTGCCTCTCCCACATTCAGACACTACACCTGGTATTTGAAAGAGATAAATTAAAAAATAGTTTTGCGTTCACAGAGTTCTGTTTTTGCATTCCTATAAAGATCCTTGAAAAAACATCATCAGGTCCCGGCGACTTATTTTGCTTCCAGTCTGTCTATCTGCTTACAACCATTTCACTTGTGACTGTGATGTTACATAATTTATTTCTTCTAGCACACTATAAAAATTAATTACTGGGAATATTGTTAGTGTCTTCCTGTTGTAAAAACTGGAGAGAAAAAATAATTATTAAAAATCCGGAGGCACAATTTCTTTCTCTTTGTCGTAAGGTGCCCTAGTTAGTTTTAAGGGGGACCTATGTTTTCTCTAACCTTTGGTTATATAGACTGGAAAAAATCTTTTGGGTAGTTGAGTTAGTTTTTAGAATCTCCTAGCAACTTTAATTTCATTAGTCCTATTTAGCTTTTCTTATCCCCCTTTTTTATGTCCTCTTAATTGTAAATATTTGATTATAAAGATGACCCTCACTCTTTTTGATAACGCCTATAAATTCCTTTCTTTTGCCTAGTATGATATTTGAGCCTTATTATTTCATCCATTTTGGGTTATTTCTATTTGATTTTACTTTCTTTATTGGGACAACTTTTCTTTGAGCAGCATGTATAGTGTTTTGAAAACTTCTCCGTCATATGGATATTCTCACTTCGTTTACCCCAGTCATACAGAGATTAGTGTTCTCTAAGCAATGTATATTGCTTAAGACGAAAATCTGGGACTGTTACTGAGTTATCGCTACTATCGTATTCAATTCAATTGGCTAAATGTAATTGATTTTGTGGTCGCTAGCACCCAAGTTTCCTCTGAAAGTTCTAATTTATTAACAAGGATTCATTGTTTGCCATAAACTAAGTCAAGCAGGGTTATTTCCCTTTGTAGGTTCTGGTACAAAAATGCCTTCCCAAAAAACATCACTGGAACGATTCTAAGACATGGGTCGTATGATTCTAAATTCCCACGTCAATAGATATCCAATCAATTACTACATTATCGTGCATTGTGGGGGACATTACATTTTCCTCCATAGTAGTACTCCCTTGGTCGTATTAAGTGTGGGGATGGTTATATCACACCTAAAATTCAGTTTTTCATGCCCCTTGAAAAATTCTATCCAAACAGATCTGTTGTGTTCTTCAGAACTTAATACCCGTTTTTATGCAACTGTTAAGCGATCTCGACTTACAAATGCACTCCCTACCCCCTTCCCGATACTTCTATCTACTTGGAACAATTTAAAACCCTGAATATGACATTCCGCGGACATGTCCGACTTTTGAATTAAACCACGTCTCTGTTAAGGCAATTACATCAATGTTACCTGCACTTTAACTAATCTCAACTCGTCCAGCTTATTCCTAGCACTACGGCATTTGCTTAATAATATGAGAGACTTCCTTTCCTCTTTACCCTTCCTGCTCATTTCTGTTTTTCTACTAAGGCCTTTTACGTCATTATCACCCAAAGTCCCTGGTTTTCAATAATCTATCTCGTTCTGCTTATTTCTAGTTCCCCTTGAAACCTCGTAATATTACTAGACTGGGGACCTCACTGTTTTCCTGTTCAAAGCTCATACCACTAACTATTCCTAGTTTAAAGTCCTAACTGTCCCTTACTGCTAGTTGCCAGTGTGCTACAACCCCAGACCTAGATATGTGAACCATCCTGGCGCGCACTGCTCATTCTGCATAGAAGAAGGTCCCAGTTGTCAATGAATGTTACCGCATTTTCCTTTAGTATTTGTCCAGCCGTAATTGGACACCAATTGCCCTGGCACAACCATTCAATTCCAACTCCTCTCCTTGGCTAAATCCCATATGTCAGGGTTCCCACCCTGCTCCTAATTTATTTCTTTTGCTGACCCTATACTGCTGAATAAGGTTCTTCATCCTATGTCTGCAACATTCGTTGGGCTCAGGCACTGAGACCAGATTAATAGGGATTGCTCCCTGTACCTCTCATGATGTCATCCAGATGGCTATACAATATCCTCATCCCAGCCCAGAAAGCAAACTCTCTGGCTCCTACTCCTGTCCTTCAAGCAGATACGCACTATCCATATACCTAACTTGGCTCTCCCCAACAACAAACAATATTCTTACCTTCCTTGTGTCGTTTCGTCGTGATGTTCCAGTAGTCGACTCACATTCAACGGTTAGCACTGAGAATGTATTATATGTTTCCACAACAGTTTACATGGCAGTCTCTTTCTTCTTTCTTCGTTTCTATCTTTCCATTTCGTACTTCTTGATCGTTCAACTTCGTTCCCTTGCTGTCATAGCCATGACCAGATTTACTTCTTGACCTGATTTCTCAAAAAGGAGGATACTACGAATCTTCTTGTTTTACCTCGGTCAGTCGCCGAATCTCAACTTCGCCATCCTCACTTCTTCCTTAAGCTGTGGTAAAAGTTGCTCGATGGAGGGCATCTTGCTTTCAATTCGTGAGTAGCGTACATAACTGGTCTTCACAGAAGCTAAGTACTCGTCAAAACATGCGCTAAAGCCAACTCAATCAGGGACTACTGCGTCTAGCACGTCCGCACGCCCAACAGCGATGCTGAACAAGTGAAGACACCATATAGTCGGTGTAAGGGTCCTATATGATAATGTTGTAATAATGATCATGTTGACAATCCTGACACAAACAGTAGCTAATGTAAAAAAAATTGTGCTAATGTTAATAATGATGGTTTTGCTGAAGTAGCCCTACTGTGTTACAGGTTTAAAATTTGATGTTAAAAGGCATAAATCAAAAATTGTAAATGCAATGTTAGACCAGGGATCCCGCGTTATTTCATTAAAACGTAAAATGTCTTGGATGGTATGAAAAGTACAGTGGGATTTCCTACAACTCTTAAAATTTCTGGTTTTCTCTCAGATAAAAGAGCCTCAATTGTTGACATGGTTATGTAACTGTCAGGTTGGGCACAATGAGAGAAAATACGTGTTAATATGCAAGTATATGAATAATCGGGAAGAATTTTCATGCTCTAGAGTGGTAATATTGGGCTGACACCTTTGCAAATAGGAGCAAATTTGTTGGATGTGCATTTCTGATAATTGAGATATCAGGAGAGCAGGCGGACTGGAGTAAGGACAGCTCCAGAATTCATAGTTTGTTTATGTTTGTAACTCTGGCCAGTGTTATTCTTGGATAGACAGTGAGGTTTTTGTGTATGATGCACCTTATCTCAAGTCAAATTGGTGTGGATTTTTAAGATATATTCTCCTTTGTTAAGTATATGTGTATATTATATAATCATTTATTAATTTTAATTTACTGTCCACAAATTTATATATTTTACCAGATTCTTGGTGATTACATATTTCATTTGTATTTAATAGGTCCTAGAGCAACTTGTGGATATGACAGTTTGAAGGTATCGAAGGGGGTCTTTTTGAGAACCTAGGTGTCCCAAATTCCTACTTGTCTATGTAACTTTGAATAAATAATAATTCATCTTTGTTATCATTTACGTTTGCTCATAATGATGTACATCCAGATAAATGGCAATTTTCCACAAGTGTTGAGTGGTGGCAAGATTATGGGTGAGAGATGACATATGTCGTGTCGTCTTGCCATTGAGAATGGGTTTCAGGTTGTTGGGATATATGTTTGAAGAACATTGATGTAAATAGGAAGCAAGAGCAGGGGTTCCAGGACATTCCCTGCGAAAACTCCAGTATCAAAGTGGCTGTATTGATGAGGCTTGTCTTTAATGGGTGGACATAACTGATACCTATTAGAAAGGTAGAAGAAATTTGAAATATGCAAGCGCATGGCCTCTTTGTACCATGTGAGTCAGTTTGTGGAGTAGGATGCCGTTGGTCAACTGTGCCAATGCTTTTCGTTGGTCAATAAAATTTCCCTAGTGGATATTCTTATGTTACAATGCTGTGTAAAAGCAGGTCTAGCCATTTTTTAATTGCATCATTAGTGCTTTTCATTTTTCCTGAACTCCAAATGGAGGGGTGGGTTGGTATGCTTTGTGCCATTATAATTAAATACAGTCTCCTGGCATTAGTTTCTCAATATTTGGATAGCATGTGGTAAGTTGTTATTGGCCTATAGTTGTTTACATCTGTTGGGTCACCACCTTTTTGTATTGGTGTAACCCTTGCCCTGTCGTTGAACTAGTGTCGGGAAAGTGCTAGTTTATATGTGAGTTGTTAAAGTAATGCTAAAGGACATGGGCCGCTCCTTGTTACAATCATGGCGAGATGTTGAGGGACAGATTCCCCGAGGTTATTTTTAAGTGGACTTTATGATCGCGGTGAATTCCGTGGGCTTAGTTGCGTACATGACAGAAGGAATTTGGGAAATTCATCTAGGTAGTCCCCGGCACGGGCATTGGTACGTGGGATCATTACATGGCGAGATTAGATCCTATTGTTTGAGAAGAAGTAGTTTATCTGTTACTGTATCAGAGGGATGCAGTGGTGTTTCATTAGGTTTAGTTAGGGCAATATGTTTAGTTTTTTTCCAGTTTGTGGTCTCCTGAATCAGGGAACTGTTTTCCATGGTCTTTTTTTATATCTCCTCTGCTCTCAGTGAATCTGCTGGTAGTACAAGTTGTTTGGCTTTTCTTTATTAGTTTGGTGAGAACTGATGAATAGTGTTTAAGAATATCTTTGTGTTATTAAAGTCCTGCTTTATGCTTTCATATTGGTGTTTTTATCTAGGATTTCAGAATGCTGATGGGTTAGCCATGGGCAAACCGAGCGTTTATTCGTGATCTGTTTTCTTTTTTATGTGACATTGTTTTGTTTGTACAGTCTAAGTATTTTGTTAAGAATTATCTGTCCAATCATCAAATACCATAGGCACTGGAGTAATTCTGTGGCCAGTCAATCTGTCTCTTGGCTGTTTCTGAAAGTCCTTATTGAGGCCTCGTCTGGCGTTTCAATAATTGAAACTTTGTTGTATTCGAGTGGTGGATTACTAATGTTTGTAAGAGGAAGGTTGGGTAGCGGTCAGTAGTGCTGTTTCTGGATTTTATCCCTATTTGAAGGGGGGGGGGCTAGTAGATGGTTCATATGTGGATTCTATTTATGGTTGCACTTATCTCAGTCAGCCTGGTTGGTTTTGTTATTGTTTGCGTGTGGATTATATTTTTATTTTCCGAAGCTATAGTGCCTAATAGGTGTTTAATGTGTCGATATTGGTCAAAAATGTATTTGAAAATAGGATAGAACCAAGAGTTCCCTTTGCACCTTGCGCGAATGTGTGGGGGGAGAGGGTTTCGACTCGGGGCTGGACACCAAAATTGTTGGACCTGCTTATAATGATTATAACTAATAAACAGTTAAATAATAAATTTGTTCTTCTTCAGGTGACGATAAATGCACACCTTAAGTGCACAGGTGGTCCACTGAGCGTAGTAATTGGGTAAATAATCTTATGTGGACAATTTCCGGGTTTGACGTCAACTGTAGGACTAATGAGGATATGTGAAGGGTTAATGAAATAATGAAGGTGCAAGGGATGCCCCTGATGGGAATGGAACAGTAATTAGCCATTTTGAGGGATCAATAAATATGGAATATCCCTGGAGTTGAAGTGCCTATATGCAGTATGTGTGGGGGCCGGACTTGGATACTGATGAGAAACGTGTTATTGTTAAAGTCTCATATTCACAGTATGCCCAATAAATTAACCCAGATGAGCATAGCCTCGTGTCACACCTTACAATCAGAGTGAAATTGTTATACAAGAAGCATGGAAAGCTTGAATGTGCTTTGGCTGGGAAAAGACCCTACTGAGGTGTTAACAGGAGGAAAGAATTAATGGGTAATATGTAAATACCAATGTTGGAGTTCCCAAGCAGGTGGCCAGTGAAGATGGGGAAAATTGAACTCCACATTAGTCATCTAACAACGACCTCCAACCCGGCCGCAGTGTGGAAAATATTTAATTTTCCGAAGCTTATAGGCCTTTTAGTTGTGTAATGTGTCGATATGGGTCCAAAAACGTATTGATAAATAGGATAGAACCAAGAGTTCCCTTTGCACCTGCGCGGATGTGCGTGGGGGGAAAAAAGAGGTCGACTGGGGCATGGGAGAGGCAGGAGAGTTTTGAATGTAGTCGAGGAGGCAACTTGTGAAAACATTGGACCAGGAAAAATTTGGCGTTCGGCGGAGCGCCTAAGGATTAAATTGGCTCACTTCATAATAGGAAGTGTTGTAAGATTCCTGGTGAAAGAATGACGGGAACGTGATTTACGGGGACCAACGTAATAAAGTGGTAAAAATTAGTGAATAATGGAGGGTCCGGGGGGGTGGTGACTGGTGCGCGGCCACTGGTGTGTGTCCAGGGACATACTGTGGTTTAATCATCACTCATCTTGTCTTAGATCTTCTTAATGGGGTGGCCTTAATGTCATTAATAATTATGAGACATTAGATCGTCTTGATGGAATCATAATGTAATCATGATTATTAACACTAAGTTAAGAGAAATGCCTGAAGTGTAATACGGTGCCTTGCTCCGAGTGACACACGTTTAGACCTCACTGTTCCGTCCCGTGGTTAGTGTAGTTTTTATGGAGTTCCGACTTCCTAAACTGGGCCATAACCACGGTACTCGTCCTGTTGGAAAATAAGAACAGTGTCGGTGTTGCAGGACATCGATATGAGATGGTGAATGGAGGAAATAAGGGCATCAATTCACCCAAGTTTTAATAACCCTTTAGTTTAGGCTGGTAATGATACTGGCGGTTTAGGTCCGGTTTAGGTAAGTTGTAATTGGATGGTTATGAGTGATCCAGCTACATCATGTGACCACAAGGAAATCGGGTATAGTGGTGGGATTATATACAAGTGTTTTTTCCTTGTTGGATATATCCTTGTGTACTACCCCCCCCCCTTCATCCACTTACACCTAATATAATCTATACCTGTCCACAATTAATTAGTCAGCGCCGCTACTTGTGCGGTGCTATCCAATTATACTGTCTGGATTGATATGGGATAAGATTGTGAGCGGTCGAAGGCCCACCTGCAGTGCCAGGGGTGGTGAAGTTTTCTCAAACATGTCCACACGGGTGGGGGGGGGGGGACTATGGTAAAACAAATAGTAGTGTTGTCTCCAATGTGATTACTTGTTTGTATATAATGTTGAGGGTACATACAGGAATCACCCTAGAAAATTTTTCCATAGTTGGTATGAGAAGTGTGTTGTTATATTGTTGATGAAATCAGTTTACGTCTGATCATCTGGTAGGCAAGGTGTATTGGAAGTCTCAGCTAAGAGAGGTGTGTGCTTTGTTTATTTGTCTGTTTGTTATTAGTACCTTGATTTTTCACTGAAGTTTGGGAGGTTGTGTGGGATATCCGTAAATGGCGGCGATGTTATTAGGCATCATTGAGGGCTTTTTCAGTATAAATTTAGAAAAAAAGCAATTGGTGCTAATACAAGATAGTTGGTTTGAGTAATAGATTGCACGTACCCCCCCACTTGTATGGTCTGCAGTTGTTGGATTACTGTGTTATCATGGTAGTGGGTAGATATCTATTGTGTCTGCTTAAGCAAGTCTCAGTAAGATAATGCAGGAGAATGGTTGTCTTTTGTGACTCAAGGAGTGCCAGGAGGTCATCATAGTGTTTGCCTTCAGGACTGATGTTGTAGTTTAAGACTGATAGACTTTGAGCTCTGTTTCAGGATGTGCTGGCTTTGTGATGCTCGTGTAATTCAATTCAATTCATTCAATTCAATTCAGTTCATAGTTTTATCTATATAAAGGTTCAGTGTGAGTTTACAGAATTTGGTTATTGTGTTGGTTTACATGTAGTTAAAAATAATAATTTACAGGAGTGTACCCTAGAAACCACCTAGCATGGCTAGGCATTTCGGGCAGCGTATATTAAATCTAAGTTTAAATATTACAAAATTATGAGGTAAGTTGGTATATGGCTAAGTAATGACTAATTACTAGTGGTTGAGTTTAGCAATGTGAATGCTTTTGTTTTGGCAACTATATATAGTTTCAGTATTGGAGTATCACAAGGTCAACATTTGCTAGTAAGATTCATTATTTTGAGATTGAGAATGATTAAGAATTCTGATTTCAACACTGGTACTAATGGTGAGGTGAGGGTAAGTGTGAACCACAGGTGGTATTCGTTATTATTAGTTGGACTGGTGTATCAGGTGATAAGATGTTTTTCTGATGGTCGTGTAGAAGGCAATGAATGTGTCGGCAGTTTTGGGATTTTCCAGGTAGGGTTTGTTCCAGATTTTAAGCCTTTGCTGTTCATTGATTTTTGTAAAGGTTTCGTTGACACGGGAATGTCATAGAGTTGTTTGCGTATGGTGTTGTGCTGTGGGTTCTGTCACAACTATCAAGAAAGCGTTTTAGGAAGGTTAATATTGGAATTTAGGTCCTGTAGATGTAGATTGCACAGTAGTAGTGTGGTTGTACTGGTACAGGGGAGTAAGTTAGATTCTATGAAGAGTGGGGGGGGGGGGGGTGTTGCCCAGGGATGGGATTTAGTGATTTATTCTTACTGCAGCTTTTTGTTATTGGTTATTATTGGCTCTTTAGGGTGTGGTTGCTGCAGTTGATCCCAAGCACAGTAGCATAGGTGAGGTCATGGATATAAATGTGAATAGTATTGGTGTGAGACGGGCAGTTTGCGACACGTAGTATCGTAATCTCTGGAGAGGATCCCAAACCGTTTTGGATACTTTTTAGGTTTATGTGTTGGATAGGGTGCTGAAGTTCAGGTTGTTGTCGAGGTACAGGCCTAGGAATTTGCCCTCTTTATGCCTGGCATTAGAGTGTGACTGATCATTATGTTATTAGCGCATCTCCTGCTCTGCTACCAAACAGAATGTTAGTAGGTTTTGTCAACGTTAAGCATAAGTTTATCTGGATGTTCATCCAAGTCATTATTTTGATTTCGCTCCTTCATTAACATTGGTGTGAGGGTGGCAAGATTAGGGTGAGGAGATGACAATGTCGTGTCGTAAGCAAAGAGAATGGGGTTCAGGTGTCGAGGATACGTTTGGAAGATCATTGATGTTTATGAGAAAAGCAGGGGACCAAGGACACTTCCCTGCGGAACTCCAGTATATCAAAGTGGCTGTGTTGTTGTTGCTGTGTTCTTTCTATGGGTGGACATACTGATACCTATTAGTAAGGTAAGATTTGAAGTTGCAAGCGGCATGGCCTCTTTGCTATACCTTAATGGTCATAGTTTGTGGGAGAGGATGCCGTGGTCTACTGTGTCTCAAAAGCTTTTCTTAGGTCATAAAAATTCTAGTGGATAATTCCTTATTTTCCAATGCTGTATAAGGCAGATCTAGCATTTTTATGCATTGCATGTAGTATTTTATTTTTTCCAGAATCCAAATTGGCAGGGGTGGTTGAGTATGTTTTGTGACGTTATAAATGAAACAGTCATCCTGTGCACGAGTTTCTCAACAGAATTTTGGATAGCAATGGTAAAGTTTGATATTGAGCTATAGTTCTGTTTAAATTGTAAAGGTCACCACTTTATGTATTGGTGTAACCTTGCCGTCTGTGTAATTTCGGGAAGGTGCTGATTCTTGCTGACTTTTTAAAAAGTAATGAGTTAGCTTTGCGAGAGGGACATGGGCCGCTCTCTTGTACAAACTGGTGAGGACATGAGACAGATTCCCTGAGTTATCTTTAAGTGACTTTATAATCTCGGTACTTCCGTGGGCTAGTTGGAGCAGATAGAAGGTATTTGGGAAAATTCCCCATCTAGGTAGTCCCCGGATGGGGGCATTGGTACGTGGGTTTTTATTGGACGTGATTAGAAACCTATGGTTGAGAATAAGTCGTTTATCTTGTTAAGCTGTGGTCAGTGTGGTTTGCTGTGGTGTTTCATGAGGTTTAGTTAGGACAATATTCTTGCATTTGTTTTCAGTTAGTGGGTCCCTAGAATCTGAGTGGTGTTTGCCAGTCTTTTTTATATCTCCTCTGTGTCAGTGATCTACTGAGTAGTATAGTTGTTTGGCTTTCTTTATTACTTTGCGTTGAAGGGACTGAGAATAGTGTTTAAGAATATCTTTGTGTATTAAGCCCTGTCTTATTGCATTTCATAATGGTGTTTCTTATCAATGGATTTCAGAATGGTGCTGGCTTGCATGGGCAAACCAAGCCGTTTGTTTGTGATCTTTTCGTTTTTATAGGGACAATTTTTGTTGTATATTCTAAGTAGTTTGTTAAGAAAAAATGTCTGTCCAGTCATCAATACACTTTGGCTTGGAGATTCTGTTAGGCCAGTCATCAGTCTCTAGATCTGCTGTGAACTTCATTATTGAGGCCTCATCATGGAGTCTAAATGAGACTTGTTGTATTCATGTGGTGGTTTACTTTTGTTTGTCAAGAGGAAGGTTGGGTAGTGGTCTGTAGTGCTATCTGTGATTATCCCTCATTTAAGGAGGGGGCTAGGGCTTTTTTATATTGGTCCATATGTGGTCTATTATAGTTGCACTTGTTTCAGGGAGCCTGGTTGGTTTTAGTTATTGTTGGTATGTGAATGTGTGTTGTTTCATATTGTTGATGAAATCAGTTACAGGCTGATCATTTTAGTAGGCCAAGGTTGATGTTGATGTTTCCAGCTAAGAGAGGGTGGTGTCGGCCTACACAGTAGGCTTCTTCAGTCGAGTACAGAAAGTTGGCAGGAGCAGGCAGTAGAGATGTGAAGACGATGTAACAGAGTCTATCACCTTGAAGTCATAGTTTTGAGGTTGTCAGTCCCTCAGCCTGGAGAAGTTCTGTTACAAAGTATGGAACTAAACTGAAGATCAAGCGACACAGTGTTGAGACTTAAGTACTGTCGGAAGGAGAGGTGCAGAGTAGTAGCAGTGAGAATGTAGCACTGGCGAGGTCATGTCCCTTCTCAGATCAGGCAATCTCACTTGTAAAGTTGTCAAGTGTGTTTTCTCTTGTACCAAGATGCCATTTGTTGCAGGTATGACAGAGTGGTTATCCGATGGTATACAATACTGACAGGGTATTGTGACACACCTACGACTGCTGCACCTCTCCTGCCTACGGTTTATAGCTGCTTATCGTCAATATGAAGTATTCTATTCAAAGAATGATGGACTGACCACTCGGACTCAAGTTTGAGGGACTGATTACCTCATTCCCTCCTGTTTATTTCAAGATTCTCTTTGTTATGGGACTGATGAAAGCCAATGTGATGGCGAAACGTTTCCTTCAATAGATACCCAAGAGTTGCACATGTGTCTAATAATCTAACGGGTTGATTTCTGTGATCCTATTCATATTCAATCCTGTCAGACACATGCAACTTCTTGGGATCTCTAATAATTCGGAAGTTCTTTCGCCTTGCCTAACACTTGAGCACGACGTTCTTCCACAGTGAAGAAATGTGACGCCACTACGACTGTCTGCGCCTCTCCTGTCCTACTGTTTATAGATGTTTTCTCCGCTCATATGCAGTTTTCTATTTCATAGATGATGGACTGACCACTCATCGAATCTAGGTTGAGGGAATGATTACCTCATTCTACCTCTTGCTCTTTCAAAAAAGATTTTCACCTTTGTATGTATATTATGAAGCCCACTGTGGTGGGAACGTTTCCTCTATAAAGATACCCAAGAGTTGGAACATGTGTCTAATTTATCAGTTCAAGTGTTTTCAGTAGGGTGTTCCAGATTTAAGTCCTTTGAAATCATTGAATTTTTGTAAAGGTTAGTCAGACTCGGGGAATGTCTTAAGTGATGTTTGTGTCTGATGTTATGCCTAGTGGATCCTGTCTCAACTTTCAAGGAAAGCGTTTTAGGTTCAAGGTCTATTGGAATTTAAGGTTCCTTCTATATATAGATTGCACAGTTGGAATTGTGGATGTCTGAACAGGGAGTTAGTTTTGATTCTATGATTAAGAGTGGGGAGGGAGGGCGGGGTGTCTGCCAGGGATGGGATTTAGTGATTATTATTATGCAGCTTTTTGTTGGGTTATTACTGGCTTTAGGGTGTGTTGCTGGCAGTTGAACCCCAAGCACAGATAGCATAGGTGAGGTAGGGATAATATCAGTGAAATGGTATAGTGTGAAAATGCCAGTTTTTGCGGCATGTAGTATCGTAGCTTGCAGAGGATCCCCACCGTTTTTGGATTGTTTTTTTGTTATGTGTGCTGAACTGAAGTTCAGGTTGTCCGTCGAGGTATAGGCCAAGGAATTTGCCTATTATGTCTGGCAATTAGAGTTGTTGCCGATCTTAATGTTTAGTTGCGCAGCACCTGCTCTGCTTACCAAACATTTATAGTAGGTTTATGTCAGTGTTATAGTGTAAGTTAATTGGCTGTCATCCAAGTCGGATATTTTGAGCAGCTCCTCGTTAACATTGGTGTTGTGGAAAATACTGTATTTTTTTTCTAGAAGAAATACAGGTAGTTATTATGTAAATAGATGGCCATACTGTATTTAATAAAATTTATGTTATAAATAATGGAAAGCAATGCGGCATGTGAAGAGGAGATCGCCATGTTTGAATTGAGACAACACAAACGTTAGTGAATAATCGGAAGAATTTTCCTCTTAGAGGTAAAATTGGCTGACACCTTTCAAAATCGGAGCCAAAATTGTTGGATGTGCATTTCTGCTACTTGGATAGCAGGCGAATGGACAAGCAAGCTCCTGAATCTCAGATAAGTTGTTTATGTTTGTAACTCTGGCCAGTGTTATTTTCATGGTTAGACAGTGAGGTTTTCTGAGATATGTGGATGCACCTTAATCTCAAGTAAATTGGTGAGTGATATTAAGATATATTCTCCTTCTGTTATGTATTTGTGTATATATATATAATCATTTAATTTAATTTTAATTACAGAATCCCCAAAAATTTATATATGTACCAGAATTCTGGTGATACAGATTTCATTTGTAATTAATAGGTCTAGAGCAACTTGCTGGTTTGTGACGTTGTAGGGTATCGAAGGGGGACATTTTTTAGACTAGGCTGTCCAAAATTCCTACTTGTTTATGTAAATTTGTTAAATATAAATTTTTTTGTTATCATTTACTGTTGTGTACATAATGATTGTACATCCAGTAAATGCTATTTTTCCACATTAATTTGCCCGTTGGTCCTTCTTGAAACCGGAGGCATTAGTGAAGTCATTTAATTAAGTTAATTACTTAATAATTATATGTGAAATGCGAAGGAGATGGGACGTTAAGTTCACAATTTATTAATTGTAGTGATTTCTAATTATTACAATATTAATTTGGATAAGCCACGTGTGGCTAAAGAGTATATAATTGTGTATATATTAATTTTTTGTATGCCAAATTTGGCAAAGGATTTATATTAATTTGTATAATTTAATTTTGTTACAGCAAGGCTGGCTAAGGGGTTTGTATTAAGTACATTTAAAATTTGTGTAATTTTCTTTCATGTATTTGCAAAGGTCATGTGTAGCATTCAATATTGCACTGGAAGTTATACTTGAGGTTTTTTGGCATACAAAGGAAATTAAAGATCTCTAAGTTTAGTAAATGGGGTTTTAAAAAAACAGGAAAAGGAAATTTTAGAAAAATTAATGGTTTTTAAAATTGTCAAAAATGTTAAAATAAGTTAAAATTTATAAAAAAAATGGAAATTTAAATTTAATTTTAGAAAAGTAATATCAATTAAATAGTTTTTTAAAAAAAAAAATAAGTGTAATATGGACAGAAAAGTACCCAATCACAAAATTGTTTAAGAAAACAATAGTAAATAAAAAAATTTAACAAAAGGGTGCCCTTAAACTTACTAGTAAAAATCACAAAATGGGTAGTTGATTTTTTAAAATTACTAAAAAATTGTACAATAAAAATTTAACAAAAATGGGGCAAAACATACATTTACTTGGGTGGGTTTTCAGGTTGGACATTGTTTAGTTTTTCTCTTAAAGATCAGTATCCCTGGAAATGTGATAGATAAATTCTCGTTGGGTTTTTGTGTACATTGACCTACATTTTTTTTTCCAAACAAAAATTTTTCCCATCCCGTGTGAAGCATTGTATTGTGCCCTTTTATTCCCCGTTTTAGGCATTATTTTCCCAAATAAGTTTTAAATTGTGTGTTGGGATTTTGGGGGTTTAGATCAGGCCCAAGTGATCATTCATCTTTTTTTTTTTAAAAAGTGGTTATTTAATCCTGTAAAAATTGGCGATTTTCAAAAACTGATTTCTGTAGTGGTGGGGGGTTTTGGGACAAGTATATAGCTAAAGACTTGGGCCCCCATATAGATTATAGTCACAAAACCCAAAAAATGAAGTTGATATTGGTATGTGTTGGGGCTAAAATTTAACTAAAGTACAAATGGGAATAAACAAAAGCTAAAAAAAAAATTTACAAATGGCACCAGACTCACTCTTGTGATTGCACAAAGGGCCTAATAAAAGAAATTTTTTTTTTGGGTTTGATTGGTTTAGCTAAATGAGGAAAGAAAAAACCAAAAACCCCACCCCCTTCCACTCATATATTTACCCAAACCCAAAAATTTTTAGCTACCTAAAACCCTTTAGCCTCAAAAACAAAATTTAGGTAGCCCTGCCCCCCACCTTTCAACTACCCTATTTCCCAAAACCCAAATTTCCTTTCCAAATGCCCTTTTCTAAATCTAAACTTGTCTAATTTAAATCCATTACTGCGGGTTCTTTTTCCCTTGGAGAGAATCCCTCAAAAACCTTTTTAATATCCCCCTTTAAATTTAATACCCATTTTCCATTTAAAACATTTCGATCTTGTCCCCCCCTCATTCCCGTCTAACAATAATGAAATTTTAAGAGTTTTCAATCTTTTTTAAAAAGGGAAAGATTCAATGCAATGTATTAATTTAGTCTTTCCCTACCTGAAGTTTTCTAACGAATTTATGCCCACCCCTGAAAATAGGGACACCAAACTGAGCTGATTTTCTAGGTGAGGCTTAATAATGACGTATAAAGCTGCAGTATAACCTCGGGCTTCTGTTGCTTACACTTCTTGATATAAACCCCAAATAATCTTTTGCCAATTAAATACGTTAGGCATTGCTGTTTTGGGGTTTAAGGTTATGCTCCCATAACCCCCAATCCTTTCACAATCTGAGGGCAAAATTCTACATTTTTAATTTATAAGGCTAGGTTATGGAACCCCCGGGTTTCGAACCTTGCTTTTATCTACATTAAAACTGCTCTGCCACTTTGGCCCAATGGATTTGTCAAACCCTCCGAAGTTCCCGATATCTACATTTGAATCAAAAATCCTTCTACTTTGTGTATCGGCGAATTTGTCTTTTCATAGAAATTTCCCCTCATCAAGATCATTGAATTATTATAAACAAAAACGGAACGCACTTGTTACAGATCCCCACTGGGTTTTAACCCCAATTTATGACCTCTTGCTTCCTGTCTGTGAGCCGGACCGATCCACGAGACATTTTCCCCCCCAAGTCTTTGAGCTGCCATTTTTTTAAACAGTTTTGGGGGGAAACTCTATCAAAGCCTTACTAAAATCAAAGAAATAATATCAAATTCTTTACGTGATCAACACCTAAAAAAGCTTTACTGAAGAAAGTTAATAAATTAGTTAGACAAAAGGGGCCTCTCGTGAACCATGCGAGACAATAACAAGCTATGCTTATCGAGATAGCTTCTTATAATTTCAGCTAATCGCTCTGAAATTTTGCCTAAAATGAGGTCAGGTTTATTGGGGGGTAATTTTTAGGGGTAACATTTGCCCCCTTTTTTAAAAAAAGGGAAAATTACATTAGCCATTTTCCACATATCAGACACTACAGCTGTTGAAGAGATAATTAAAAATATTATTAATGGTTCACAGATTCCATTTTGCATTCTTAAGAACCCTTGAGAAAAGCTCTTCAGGGCCCCCGGCGACTTATTTTGCTTCTTTGTCATCTGCTTCAAAAAACCTTTCACTAGTGACGTGATGTTACTAATTTATCTTCTCTCCCCCACTTTAAAAATTAATTCTGGAATATTGGGTTTGGTCTTCTGTGTAAAAATGGGGAGAAAATAATTATTAAAAATCGAGCACATTTCATTTCTTTCCATAAGGTCCCCCTAGTTTTTTTTAAGGGCCCTATTTATCTCTAACTTTTTTTTATAGACCGGAAAAAACTTTCTGGGTTATTTTCGAATCCCTAGCAATTTTACTTTCATGTCCCTTTCAGCTTTTCTTCCCCCTTTTTAATGTCCCCCTTATGTCAATATACTGTTTCATAAGAGACCCTCACCTCTTTTGTACCCCATAAATTCCCTTTTTATGCCCTAGTAGATATTTCATCCTATTATTCATCCATTTTGGTATTTCTATTTGACTAATTTTTTTTAACGAGATAAAATTTTTTTAGCAGCATCATACGTTAGAAAACTGCATTTGATAGCCTTTTTTTTACCCCCGTCAACGATGAAAGTGTTTCTCTAAGCCCATCGTAAACTGCTAAGCAAAAATTGGGACGTTACTGATTTTCCTTTCTATCATACTTTTCCTTCAAAGTAAATGAATTGATTTTTGGGCGGGAGCACCGAGTTCCCCTGAAATTTTTAAATTTTAACAAGGGGTCATTGTTTGCCCAAACAAGTCAAGCAGGTTTTTCCCCCGCTTGAAAACAATCCTGAACTACTTCTAAGAAGTGATGATCTAAATTTTCCGTCAGGAAAATCCCAACATATATAAAATTAAAGTCTCCCCTTAATTACACATTATCGTGCCTTGTGGCTTTAACAATTTCCTCCCCCCGTATTCCCCTTGGTTCATATTTTAAATTGGGGGGGCGGTATATCAACCTAAAAACAATTTTTCATGCCCCCATGAAAATTCTATCCAAAAGACTCTGTATGTGTTTCTTCAGACTTAATACCTGTTTTATGCAAAAGTTCAAGCGATGTCGGATATAAAATGCCACCCCACCCCCCTTCCCGATCTTTTTTACTTGGAACAATTTTAAAACCCCAAGTTTCAAATTTCCCCAGGGATGTCCCGACCTTTTTTTAATTAAACCACGTCTCACTTAAGGCAAATACATAATGTTACCGCACTGCAAATAATTCAATTTGTCCCTTTTTCCCGACTAGTCTATTTGAATAAAAAAAATTGAAAGACTCTCCTTTCTCTTCACCCTTTCCGTCATTTTGTTTTTTACTAAACCTTTCTGTTTTTATCACCCCATTCACTGGGTTTTTCAATATCACCTCGTTCGCTTGTTACAGTTCCCTAGAATCTAATATTACAAACTGGACTTCAAATGTTTTCCTGCCAAAACCCATACCACTAACTCTCCAAATTTTAAATCCTAACAGCTCCCTCTACTGCAGTTGCCAGTGCCCCCACCCAACCTAGACAAATGAAACCCCATCCCCGGCAATACATTTCATTTCTGCCCTAGAAGAGGTCCCAGTTGTCAAAGAAATTTTTTGCATTTTCATTACAGTATTTGTCCGCCAGCAATTGTCACCAAATTTCCCTGGACAACCTTTATTTCCAATCTTCTCCTTGGCAAAATACCAATATGACAGGGTTCCCACTCTTCTTCAATTACTCTATTGATGACCTATACCTGCTAATCAGTTCCTCACTCCTACTCGCCAACATCGTTGCCTCCGCATGAGCAGATAATAGTTTCTCCCATTACCTTCATGATGTCACCAAGGGCTAAAAATATCCCCATCCCAGCCCCAGGAAAGAAAACCCCTCTCCTCCTACCCTGTCCTTCAAGCAGAATCCCTAGCCATTTATCTAATTGGCTATCCCCAACAAACAAATTCTTCCCTTCCTTGGTGTCGTTCTCTAGTTCCCATAGTTGACTATTTTCGTCGGGTAGCACGGAGAAGCTTAGATGTTTCTACAACTTTTTAGAGCAATCTCTTTTTCTTATCGTGTCTCCCTTTCCCATTGTCTTTTTGACGTAAATTTCGTTCCATGTGTCCAGCCACACCATTTCCCCCTTCTTGACCAAAGGACTCCCCTCATGCTCAATACCCAACGTTTTACCTTTCAATAACCCTACTACCATATTTCCAAACAAAATTTCCATTCCTTTCGAAAAACAAAATTTTTCCAATTTGAAATCCCTTATTGTTTTTCTTTCTTGAAGGGGTATCCTCAAAACCTTTTTTTATATCTCCTTTGCAATACCCATCTTTCCATAAAACACTTCATCATGATCCCCTCATTCTTTTTCTTACAAGTACTGAAGTTAAGATTTTTTAATAGGTTTTTCGTAGGGAAGATTTTAATGTAGTATTTAAATTTTGTCATTCTACGCGGGAAAGTTTTTTTAGAAATTTATATCCATTCTGTAATATGGAGACCCAAAATGTGGTTTTAATCTAGGGGAGGCCTTTTAATGATGTAAAAAGCTGTAAAAAACCACTGGGGTTCGTTGCAGCAGTTCTTGATACAAATCCCAGTAACTTTTTGCTTTGTTACGTCCTTAGGCATTTTGATTTGGTTTTTTAAAAGCTGCTTTTCATAACCCCAAATGCTTTTCGCATCATTGGGTAAGTTTATTATTTAATGTGATATAGGGTTAGGCACCCCGAGCTTTTAGAAACCCCTTCATTTACTAAATTGAAATGCTCTGCCCTTTTTTAACCCGGGAAATATTTGTTTTAAATCTCCTGAAGTTCCGTGACATCTACGTTAGAATCAATTATCCTACCTATCTTTGTGTCATCGGCGAATTTGCTCATTTCACTAGTAATTCCCTCATCAAGGTCATTGATATATATTATAAACAGCAACGGGCCTAAGACTGATTCCTTTGGAACGCCACTTGTTACAGATCCCCACTCGGATTTAACCTCATTTAAGCATACTCTCTGCTTCCTATTGGTGAGTCATGACTCGATCCATGACAGCACTTTTCCCCCAATGTCATTAGCTGCCTCTTTCTTCAACAGTCTCTGATGTGGTACTCTATCAAAAGCCTTACTAAAATCTAAATAAACAATATCGAATTCTTTATCATGATCAACGGCCTCAAAAGCTTTACTGAAGAAGGTTAATAAATTAGTTAGGCAGGAACGGCCTCTCGTGAATCCATTCTGAGTATCATTAATCAAGCTGTGCTTAACGAGATGGCCTCTTTTATTATCAGCTATAATCGACTCTAGTAATTTGCGTACAATTGAGGTTAGGCTTACTGGACGGTAATTTGACGGTAATGACTTGTCCCCTGCTTTAAAAATAGGTATTACACTAGCCATCTTCCATATATCAGACACTACACCTGTTTGAAGAGAAATATTAAAAATATTAGTCAATGGTTCACAAAGTTCCATTTTACACGCTTTAAGAATCCTTGAGATAAGTTCCTCAGGGCCCTGGGATTTATTTTGCTTTAATCAGTCTATCAGTTTGATAACCATTTCGCTAGTGACTATGATATTGCATAATTTGTCATCTTCAGGCCCACTATAAAAATTAATTACTGGGATATTGTTAGTGTCTTCCTGAGTGAAAACCGAGAGAAAATAATTATTAAAAATAGAGCACATTTCATTCTCCTTGTCAGTGAGATGCCCCAAATTATTTTTAAAGGGACCTATCTTATCTCAAACTTTTGTTCTATAAACCTGGAAAAACTTTTTGGGATAGTTTTCGAATCCCTAGCAACTTTAATTTCATGCTTCCGTTTAGCTTTTCTTATCCCCTTTTTAATGTGCCCCTTAATATCAATATACTGATTCATAAGATGACCATCACCACTTTTTGATGCGCCTATAAATTCCTTTTTTTTCTGTCCTAAAAGATATTTCAGCCTGTTATTCATCCATTTGGGGTCATTTCTATTCGATCTAATATCCTTATATGGGATAAATGTCTTTTGGGCAGCATGTATTGTGGTAGAGCTCTCATCGTTACCCCAGTCCACAGATGATAATGGTTCTCTAAGCCCACTGTAATCTGTTAAGCAAAAATCTGGGACCATTACTGAATTATCCCTACTATCGTACTTCCTTTCAATGTTCAAGATAATTGATTTGTGATCGCTTGTTCCGAGTTCCTCTGTAATTTCTAAATTATTAACAAGGGTTTTCTTGTTTGCTAAAACCAAATCAGGCAGGTTATTTCCCTTTGTAGGCTCTGTCACAAACTGCTTCAAAAACAATCCTGAGCTACTTCTAAGAAGTCGTTTGATTCTAAATTCCAAGTCAAGAAATTCCAATCAATATGACTAAAGTTAAAGTCTCCTAGAATTACTACGTTATCGTGCTTTGTGGCCTTAACAATTTCCTCCCATAGTATTCTCTCTTGGTCTCTAAGACGGTATATCACACCTATAATCAATTTTTCATGCCCCTATGAAAATTCTATCCAAACAGACTCTGTATGTGTTACTTCAGACTTAATACCCGTTTTTATGCAACAGTTCAAGCGATCTTGGACATGCAGTGCCACCCCACCCCCTTTCCCGATACTTCTATCTACTTGGAACAATTTAAAACCCTGAATGTGACATTCAGCAGGCATGTCCCGACTTTTTTAATTAAACCACGTCTCAGTTATGGCAAATACAACAATGCTACCTGCACTAGCACCTAACCTAACTCGTCCATCTTATTCCTAGCACTACGGCTATTAACATAATGTATATTTAAAGCCCCTCCTTTTTCTTTACCCTTCCTGCTCATTTCTGTTTTTTAGACTAAAACTATTACTGTCTTTGTCACCTAGTGCCACTGGCTTTCCAATATCCACCTCATTTTGCCTATTACTATTTCTCCTCGTATTCATATTACTACACTGGGACTTCACTGTTTTCCTGCCAAAACCCATGCCACTAACTATTCCTAGTTTAAAGTCCTAACAGTTCCCTCCACTGCAGTTGCCAGTACCCCCACCCCACACCTAGATAAGTGAACCCCATCCCTGGCATACGTGTCGTTTCTGCCATAGAAGAGGTCTCAGTTGTCTATCAATGTTACCTCATTTTCCTTACAGTATTTGTCCAGCCAGCAATTGACACCAATTGCCCTGGACAACCATTCATTTTGCAACTCCTCTCCTTGGCAAAATACCACATATGACAGAGTTCCCACTCTTCTTCCTAAATATCTCTATTGCTGAATTATACCTGCTAATCAGGTCCTCACTCCTACGTCTGCCAACATCGTTGCCTCCAGCACTGAGACAGATAATAGGATTGCTTCCATTACCTCTCATGATGTCATCCAGACAGCTAACAATATCTTTCATCCCAGCCCCAGGAAAACACACCCTTTGCGTCCTACTCCTATCCTTCAAGCAGAAGGCCCTATCCATATCCCTAACCTGGCTATCCCCTACAACAACAATGTTTTTACCTTCCTTGGTGTTGTTTGCCGTGATGTTCCCAGTAGTCGACTCAGATTCATCAGGTAGCACGAAGAATGGGTTCGATGTTTCCACAATAGTCTCCTGGATCATCGTTGATTCTATCTCTCTATCCGTCCTCTTGATGCTTAACTTTGTGGAATGCTTTCCAGCCAATGTCCAGGTTCCTTTCTTGGCTTGAGGATTCCCAACAGGATGATTACTACGAATCTTCTTGTTTTCTTCAGTCAGTCGCAGTATCTCAAGCTTAGAGATCTTCAGTTCTTCCTTTAGCTGCTGTTAGAGTTGCTCAAGAGAGGACAACTTGTTCAGAGAGGACACAGGAGCAGCGCAAGTGAGCATACAGGAGCGGGACATCTTGTGCAGATTCACGGAGAACACACTGGACAGATCTTCACAAGAATAAGAACATACTGGACAGACCTTCACTATCATTCATGGATTTATCACAAATCCATCACTTTAAGCATTAACTGGGAATACAAGAATAATGATAATACGGTTAAAAAAAAACCTGATTTTCGTTCTGCCGATTATAGTGGACTTAGGGAATACCTGTCTAACCTCGATTGGGGTTATCTAGCTGATGATTTTATTGACGATGATCATACTTATGATTACGATGGGATCTGCGTTTATGATTTTTTTCTTAATAATGTACACCGTGCTCAGAGTATATACATTCCCCAAAGAGAAATTAGGTCTAATAAAAACGATCCTAAATGAGTTAACAGGAGGCTAAAGCATCTATTAGGGGAGAAAAGGGGAATTTATAAGCGCATCAGAAGAGAAGAGGTTAACCTTAGTGACCAATATGTTCTGCTTAAAAGAGAAGTAACAAAGGGAATTAGAAAGGCTAAACGCGACTATGAAATTACAGTTGCTAATGAAGCAAAGACCAATGCAAAGGGGTTCTTTCAAGTGTATAGGACGAAAGGTGAAGGAAAGTGTAGGACCTCTGAAAATTGGGAATGGACAGCTGACGGATAATTAACTGGAAATGTGTTCCTTATTTAATGACTATTTTTTGTCACTTTTACACAGGAAGATATAAATGCGATTCCAGAAATTAACAATTATTTAGTTCCAGATGAATTCAAATTAACTAATGTTACTGTCACGAGGGACCTGGTTTTCAAACAGATAGACAAACTGAAGCAAAATAAGTCGCGGGGGCCTAACGAGCTGTTTTCCAGGGTACTTAAGGAATGTTAGATGGAACTTAGTCTGCCATTAACGAGTGTGTTTAATGCGTCCATCCTTACTGGTGTTGTGCCAGAGTTGTGGAAGATGGCTAATGTGGTTCCTATATTCAAATCAGGGGATAAGTCCATTCCTTCAGATTGACGTCCAATAAGCCTGACATCTATAGTGGGCAAGTTATTAGAAACAATTATAGCTGACATTACTAGAAGTCACCTTGAAGAACATAATTTGATTAATGAATCTCAGCATGGGCTCACGACCAGAACCAAGTCAAGCAGGTTATTTCCCCTTGTAGGTTCTGCCACAAAATGCTTCAAAAAACAATCCTGAACTACTTCTAAGAATTTGTTTGATTCTAAATTCCTAGTCAAGAAATTCTAATCAATCTGACTAAAGTTAAAGTCCCTTAGAATTACTACATTGTCGTGCCTTGTTGCCTTAACAATTTTCTCCCATAGTAGTCTCCCTTGGTCCCTATCTAAGTTTGGGGGACGGTATGTCACTCCTAGAATCAATTTTCCAAGCCCCTCTGAAAATTCTATCCAGATACACTCTGTATGTGTTACTTTATACTTAATACCCATTTGTATGCAACAGTTAAAAAGGGAATAAGAAAAGCTTAACCGGAGTATGAAATTAAAGTTGCTAGGGATTCGAAAACAAACCCAAAAAAATTTTTTCCGGTGTATAGAACAAAAGTTAGAGATAAGATAGGTCCCCTTAAAAATAACTAATGGCATCTCAATGAAAAAGAGAATGAAATGTGCTCGATTTTAAATAATTATTTTCTCTCGGTTTTTACACAGGAAGACACCAACAATATCCCAGTAATTAATTTTTATAGTGGAACTGAAGAAGATAAATTATGTAACATCACAGTCACTAGTGAAATGGTTATTAAACAAATAGACCGACTGATGCAAAATAAGTCGCCGGGTCCTGATGAACTTTTCTCAAGGGTTCTTAAGGAATGCAAAACGGAACTCTGTGAGCCATTAACTAACATTTTTAATTTATCTCTTCAAACAGGTGTAGTGTCTGATATGTGGAAGATGGCTAATGTAATTCATATTTTTAAAGCAGGGGACAAGTCGTTACCGTCAAATTACCGCCCAATAAGCCTGACCTCAATTGTAGGCAAATTACTAGAGTCAATTATAGCTGAGATTATAAGAAGCCATCTCGATAAGCATAATCTGGTTAATGATACTCAGCATGGATTCACGAGAGGCCATTCTTGTCTAACTAATTTATTAACTTTCTTCAGCAAAGCTTTTGAGGCTGTTGATCATGATAAAGAATTTTATGTTATTTACTTAGATTTTTAGTAAGGCTTTTGTTGGAGTTCCACATCAAAGACTGTTAAAGAAAGTGGGAGGTCTTGGCATTGGAGGAAAAGTGCTCTCGTGGATAGTCAAGGCTCACAGACAGGAAGCAGAGAGTGTCCATAAATTGGGTTAAATCCGAGTGGGGATCTGTAACAAGTGGTGTTCCACATGGATCAGTCTTAGGCCCATTGTTGTTTATAATATATATCAATGATCTTGATGAGGGAATTTCTAGTGAAATGAGCAAATTCGCCGATGACACAAAGATAGATAGGATAATTTATTCAAACGTAGATACCAGGGAACTTCAGGAGGATTTAGATAAACTCAATAACTGGTCAGAAAAGTGGCAGATGCAGTTCAATGTAAACAAATGCAAGGTTTTGAAGCTCGGGAGTGTCCACAACCCTAGCACTTATAAGTTAAATAATGTAGAACTTAGCCATACAGATTACGAAAAGGACTTGGGGGTTATGATAAGCAGCAACCTTAAACCAAGACAACAATGCCTAAGCGTACGTAATAAGGCAAACAGATTACTGGGATTTATATCAAGAAGTGTAAGCAACAAAAGTTCAGCGGTTATAATACACCTTATACATCATTAGTAAGGCCTAACCTAGATTATGCAGCTGAGTTCTGGTTTCCATATTACAGAATGGACATAAATTTGTTAGAAAACATTCAGCGTAGAATGACTAAATTAATACATAGCATTAGAAATCTTCCTTATGAAGAAAGATTAAAGACCCTTAAATTACGTTCACGACCTACTTCCACATTGGAAAAAATGTGACACCACCTATAACTGCTGCATATCTCCTGCCTACGGTATTAATGGACTGACTACTTCATCTCAAGGTTGAGGGACTGATTACCTCATTCTCCTCCTGTTCTTGGACTGAACCATCACTCTCCTTGGACTGAACCATCACTCTCCTTGGACTGAACTAAGATGCCCTCCATCGAGCAACTTTACCAGCAGCTTAAGGAAGAATAGTTGTAGCGAAGATGGAGATACGGCGGTTGACTGAGGAAAACAGGAGGATTCGTAGTAGTCCTCCGGTTTTGAGTCCTCAGGCCAAGAAGGGAACCTGGACAGTGGCTGGACAGCATTGAACGAAGTTGACGATCAAGAAGACGAATGGAAAGGTAGAAACAATGAATAAGAAATAGACTGCTGTGGAAACTGTTGAGGAAACATCTAATGCATTCTCCGTGCTACCCGACGAATGTGAGTCTACTACTGGGAACGTCACGACGAACGACACCATGGAAGGTAAGAATATTGTTGTTGTTGGGGATAGCCAAGTTAGGTACATGGATAGGGCCTTCTGCTTGAAGGACGGGAGTAGGAGACAGAGGGTTTGCTTTCCTGGGGCTGGGATGGAGGATATTGTTAGCCGGCTTGACAACATCATGAACGGTAATCGGATCAATCCTATTATCTGCCTCAGCGCTGGAGGCAATGATGTAGGCAAGCGTAGAAATGAGGATTTAGTTTGAAGGTTCAGGACAGCAATAGACATAACTAGGAAGAAGGGGGGCCGCCCTGTTATATGTGGCATTTTGCCAAGAAGGGGTGTTGGAAATGAATGGTTGTCCAGAGAAACTGGTATTAATTGTTGGCTGGATAAACACTGTAAGGATAATGCAGTACCATTCATTGACAACTGGGACAACTTCTATGGCCGAAGTGACATGTATGCCAGAGATGGGGGTTCACTTATCCAGGGCACGTGTGGGTTTTCTTGCTAGCTCAGTTGAGAGGGTTGTTAGGACTTGAAACTAATATTAGTTAGAGGTATGGGTTTAGAAATGATAAATAATAAGTATGGATATATTGACTTATGCTCTGATATTAAGAATTAATAGTAACTGTCATGGAGTAACTCTGGGAAATGATAATTTCAGAAATTGTGTAAAAACAAAGGTGAATAGGAAAAATGTGCAGAAGAAAAAACGTATGATGGTATTTTATGCTAACAGTCGAAGTGCAAGAAATAAGATCAATGAACTACGTTTGGTAGCGTCATTGCATTAACTGAAACGTGGTATGATTTAAAGGGTCGCGATATGATACCTGAGTGTAATATTCAAGGGTTTAAGTTGTTCCATGTGGACAGATGTAATAGGAAGGGGGGAGAAGTTGCATTATATTCGAGAAAATATTAATTGTTGCATAAAAACGGTTATAAAAATAGATGGAACTGTAACAGAATCTGTTTGGGTAGAGCTTGTAGAAGGTCAAGAAAAACTAATTCTAGGAGTAATATACCGACCTCCAGGCTTGGATCACGATAGAGGGAGACTTCTTTGGGACGAAATTGTTAGTGCTTCTAGACACAATAACGTAGTGATAGTACGGGATTTTAACTTTATTTAAATTGACTGGGCTTCTTTGACCGGTAATCTGGAGTCCAGTGACTTTATGGAAACAGTTCAGGACTGTTTTCTGAAGCAGTGTGTAACAGAGCCTACCAGGGGTAATAATTTGCTCGACCTAGTCTTGTCAAATAAGGAAACACTCGTAAATAATCTGAGCTTGGCGCAAGTAATCACAAGTACATCACTTTTAGCATTAACTGGGAATACATGAATAATGATAATACGGTAAAAATCCCTGATTTTCGTTCTGCCGATTCCATTGGGCTTAGGGAACACCTCTCTAATCTCGATTGGGGTTATCTAGTTAATGATTTTATTGACGATGATCATGCTTATGATTACGAAGGGATCTCCATTTATTATTTTTTCTTAATAATGTACAACGTGCTCAGAATATAAACATTTCCCAGAGAGAAATTAGGTCTAATAATAACGATCCCAAATGGGTTAACAGGAGGCTGAAGCATTATTAGGGGAGAAAAGGGGAATTTTTAGGCGCATCAGAAAAGAGGTTAACCTTACTGACCAATATGTTCAGCTTAAAAGAGAATTAAAAAAGGGAATTAGAAAGGCTAAACGTGACTATGAAATTACAGTTGCTAATGAATCAAAGACCAATCCAAAGGGGTTCTTTCAAGTGTATAGGACGAAAGTGAAGAAAAAAGTAGCACCTCTGAAAATTGGGAATGGACAGCTGACGGATAATGAACTGGAAATGTGTTCCTTTTTTAATGACTATTTTTTGTCAGTTTTTACACAGGAAGACATAAATGAGATTCCAGAAATTAACAATTATTCAGTTCCTGACGAATTCAAATTGACTAATATTACTGTCACAAGGGACATGGTTATCAAAAGGATAGACAAACTGAAGCAAAATAAATCCCCTGGGCCCGACGAGTTATTTTCCAGAGTACTTAAGCAATGCAAGATGGAACTTAGTCAGCCATTAACGAGTGTGTTTAATGCGTCCATCCTTACTGGTGTTGTGCCAGAGTTGTGGAAGCTGGCTAATGTGATTCCTATATTCAAATCAACGGATAAGTCGGTTCCTTCAAATTACCGTCTAATATGTCTGACATCTATACTGAGCAAGTTACTAGAATCAATTATAGCTGACGTTATTAGAAGTCACCTTGAAGAGCATAAGTTGATAAATGAATCTCAGCATGGGTTCACGAGAGGTCGTTCCTGCCTGACAAATTTACTGACGTTCTTCAATAGAACATTTGAGCCAGCCAAATACAAGAAAAATTTTAAATTAAGCAGGCGGCAGCTTGGTCAATCCCTAGTGGACTTTGTGAGACAGCAAACCAAAGCTTTTACCAGCTGGTATAAAGCAAGTGGTGTCTCTACCTTTGAGGAGCTGGTGCAGCTTATTCTGATTGATAACCTGCTGGAGTCTGTGGGACCAGAGGTTCGAGTCTTTCTGCAGGATCGTGACTTAACCACTGCATTGGAGGCAGCCAGGTTGGCTGATACCTTCGAAACTAACCGCTCCTTGTCCGAGCGGTCCCGTCTCTCTTTTCAATAGCCTGGCATGAGCAGAGATCGTCAACCTTGGAGAATGAAGTGCCAGCCGGAGGGAGAACGTCTACGTCAGCCAACTAAGTCACCTGGTGAGCCACGCTTCTCAACATATGGTCCACCTGCGGAGAGGCAAACTACTCATGGTGCATCTCGACAACAGTATCCAGAGAGACACCAGCCAGAACGACACCATTTGCAACGTCAGCAGGGAGTAAAGGGCAAGCCTGTCGTCTGCTTCCTCTGCAACAAAGTAGGTCACATCCGTCCCAACTGCCCCCATAAACCCCAACCCATTGGGAAAATCTCTAATATCCCTAATAACATGTCCCCTAGAGAAGTAGAAAAAGGTATGGCCCCTTATTATTGCAAGAGTCTAATTTCCCTTCAGGAAAACTCAGAAACAACTAAAGTAAAGACCTTCAGAGATACTGGAGCATGTTGCTCACTTGTAAGAGAAGGAATATTACCCCTTTCAGAGAATACTTCTTTGAATTCTTCTGTTTTTTGGAAACATTTGGAGGATATTATTCTGTTCCTTTTCATAAAATTTATGTACATTTCAAAAATTTCACTGGGGGACTTGATGTAGGGGTTT
>NC_069401.1:115550791-115594699 GCF_026875155.1 Cherax quadricarinatus | reverse complement strand
ATAATTCAGAAGGGCCCAGATTTTGCTTAACAGATTACAGTGGGCTTAGAGAACCCTTATCATCTGTGGACTGGGGTAACGAAGAGAGCTTTCTTAACACAATACATGCTGCCCAAGACATTTATCCCATATAAGGAAATTAGATCGAATAGAAATGACCCCAAATGGATGAATAACAGGCTGAAATATCTTTGGGACAGAAAAAAAAGGAATTTATAGGCGCATCAAAAAGTGGTGATGGTCATCTTATGAATCAGTATATTGATATTAAGGGGCACATTAAAAAGGGGATAAGAAAAGCTAAACGGAAGCATGAAATTAAAGTTGCTAGGGATTCGAAAACTATCCCAAAAAGTTTTTCCAGGTTTATAGAACAAAAGTTTGAGATAAGATAGGTCCCTTTAAAAATAATTTGGGGCATCTCACTGACAAGGAGAATGAAATGTGCTCTATTTTTAATAATTATTTTCTCTCGGTTTTCACTCAGGAAGACACTAACAATATCCCAGTAATTAATTTTTATAGTGGGCCTGAAGATGATAAATTATGCAATATCATAGTCACTAGCGAAATGGTTATCAAACTGATAGACTGATTAAAGCAAAATAAATCCCCGGGCCCTGAGGAACTTATCTCAAGGATTCTTAAAGCGTGTAAAATGGAACTTTGCGAACCATTGACTAATATTTTTAATATTTCTCTTCAAACAGGTGTAGTGTCTGATATATGGAAGATGGCTAGTGTAATACCTTTTTTTAAAGCAGGGGACAAGTCATTACCGTCAAATTGCCGTCCAATAAGCCTAACCTCAATTGTACGCAAATTACTAGAGTCAATTATAGCTGATAATATAAGAGGCCATCTCGATAAGCATAGCTTGATTAATGATACTCAGAATGGATTCACGAGAGGCCGTTCCTGCCTAACTAATTTATTAACCTTCTTCAGTAAAGCTTTTGAGGCCGTTGATCATGATAAAGAATTCGATATTGTTTATTTAGATTTTAGTAAGGCTTTTGATAGAGTACCACATCAGAGACTGTTGAAGAAAGAGGCAGCTAATGACATTGGGGGAAAAGTGCAGTCATGGATCGAGTCATGACTCACCAATAGGAAGCAGAGAGTATGCTTAAATGAGGTTAAATCCGAGTGGGGATCTGTAACAAGTGGCGTTCCAAAGGAATCAGTCTTAGGCCCGTTGTTGTTTATAATATATATCAATGACCTTGATGAGGGAATTACTAGTGAAATGAGCAAATTGCCGATGACACAAAGATAGGTAGGATAATTGATTCTAACGTAGATGTCACGGAACTTCAGGAGGATTTATACAAACTCAGTTCCTGGTCAGAAAAGTGGCAGATGCATTTCAATGTAGATAAATGCAAGGTTCTGAAGCTCGGGAGTGTCCATAACCCTAGTACTCATCAGTTAAATAACGTAGAACTTAGCCATACAGATTGCGAAAAGCATTTGGGGTTATGATAAGCAGCTACTTTAAACCACATCAGCAATGCCTAAGCATACGAAACAAAGCAAACAGATTACTGGGATTTGTATCAAGAAGTGCATGCAACAGAAGTCCAGTGGTTATTTTACAGCTTTATACATCATTAGTAAGGCCTCACCAAAAATTATACACACGTTCTGGCCCTCCAAAATTACAGAAGGGAAATAAATTTGCTAGAAAAACGCCCCGCAAAAAATGACAAAATTTAAATAAAAAAGCATTAGAAATTTTCCTACAAAATTTTTAAAACTTTTAAACTTCAGCCCACGGGTTAAACAAAAAATTTGGGGGGATACATGTCAAGTGTTTGGGGAAAGATGGTTTTTAAGCAAAGGAAATAAAAAAATTTTTTGGGGGTTTACCCCTTTTCAAGAAAGAACAAGCAAAAAGGGATTCAATTTGGATAATTTTTAGATTTCGAAAGGAAAAGGGGAAATATTATTTTGGGAAAATATGGTATTTATTTTGAAGCAAAAACGTTGGGTATTTGAGCATGAGGGATCCTTGGGTCAAAAAAGGGAAACGGGTCAGTGGCGGGACACAGGGAACGAATTTTAAACAAACAAGAAGACGAAGGGAAAAGGTAGAAAAAGATGAAAAAAAAAGAGATTGCTCAAAACGTTGTGGAAAAAACCTAATAAATTCTCCGTAAAAACCCGACAAAATATGAGTAAACTACGGGAACGCACGAGAACACACCAAGGAAGGGGGGGAATATTGTTGTTTTTGGGGGATACCAAGTTAGATAAATGGTTTGGGCATTCCTTGAAGGACGGATTAAGGAGCAGGGGGTTTTTTGCTTTCCTGGGGCTGGGATGGAGGATTTTGTTGCCATAAACAAATAACCCGCACATAAAAGAGAAAAAGCAAACGACGATTTTTGGGGTCCGACTTGGCCATTGACAAAGTCACACTAACAGAGGGGGAATAGGACCTATAATGGGCGGGAAGATGGGGGTGTATATATAGTACAAAAATTGAAATTTTAATACCGACAGGTTTAAATAAAACCTTTAAACAACACCCCGGGGCATCCCCACCGTAGACGTTCGCCATCCGGGCCGCCACGGGAGGCAAAACGTCCACAAAAAAGAAAAAACCAGACGCTGCACATGTGTTTTTTAATTTCATCAGATTGAAAGAGAAGAAAAGAGGTAGTAGTAGGGGAAAAGGGGTAGAAGGGGGAAATAAGGAAGACGGCCAAAAAATACAAAGGAAGGGGAGCACTGCAAGAGAGCAAGAACCCAAAAAGGGGGAACCCAAGCGCACAAAAGTGCATAAAAAGGGGAAGTGGTAAATAAAATAAATAAGAAGGAACAGAAACCGAAACGGGAGAGAAAAAGACCACCCAAAGGTTAAAAGGAGAGAGGAAAAGGGGGAAGAGGAAGAAAAAAAAAAAGAAGAAGAAGAAGAAGAAGAAAAAGAAGAAGAAGAAGAAGAAGAAAAAAAAGAAGAAAAGAAAAAGAAGAAGAAAGAAGAAGAAGAAGAAGAAATGAGGATTCGGGTTTAAAGTCACGGGGGTTTCTGAAGTTTGGAGCTTTTAAACAATGTAGGGGGGAGGGGAAGGCACCCAACAAAAAACCGAAGCCGGGGAAAAAGGGTTTCCCATACAAGGAAAGTTGTGTAAAAGGGAAAGGGAACAACTAAACGGCGACTTTTTTCCGAGTTGGAAGTAGGGAAGACATTTTAACCCAAAAAAACCAGTCAATGGGAAATGGCAAATATCTCTGACTTTACAGAAAAAGCTTTTGGTTTAAGTGTCGGAAAGCCTAACACAAATTTTTGTCTCCCAAGCTGTCAGAAAGAGATGGGCCCAAAATTTTTCCTCCGAATTTTAATTGGGAAGAGGCAGGGGGACAAGAAATAGATAACACCGGGAACACTTTTAAGGAAAAGGGGATGAACGAATTAGTGCGAAGAGTGTTATCTGGGGGAAGGGTAACTTGATGTCAAGGGAGGGAAAGAATTTTTGAGATTAAAAGACCGGAAATGAAGAAGGCGGGAGGATAAAAAGATTCCCATGAGTAAAAGATTTTTGGGAAGAAGAAATTGCTTTTTACCGGAGGGGGCAGACCCAATAAAGGGGAAGGGGTTAACCAAAAAAGGGGAAAAACAAAATTATGAAGAGGGGAAATTTCGCGGGAAGGAACTGAGGATAAACAGATGCGGAGGGCCCGGAGAAAGAGGGAGATAAAACATTTTTCTTGACAGGGAAGCAGGGATAGAAAAGAAAGTAAAAGTCCATCCCACTGTGAAAAAGGTTTTAAACGGTAAAGGGAAAAAAGGAAAACCAATCTGGCGGGGGCCATGGACATAAAGGAAAAGGGAAGAAAGGGAAATTTAAGATCCCTTTCAGCTTTAAACTTAAGGGAAGGGCAAGATTGTTAAAGCTTCAAAAAATTTTGGAAAGACGGGAGTCAAGAGGCCACAGAGAAAAAATGTCATCCACATAGCGGCCCCCAATTAAAGGGTTGCACATCGAGGGTAGGAATAAAAAACATTCTCGAAGTTTTTCCGTAAAATTGGGCAAGGACAGGAGAGAGGGGAAAGACCCATAGCGACACCAAAGGGTTTAGAAAAAATTTTTCCCGGGGAAGGGAAAAAAGGATTTAGAGCCCCACACAGGGGCGGTAAATTTTCCAAGAAAGACTTTCAGGGGGGATGGGGAATAAAAACCCTTCAAGGGCCTTCTCTCAAAAGGGAAAAAAAGGGACATCATAAAAGGGGGCCCTTTGGGTAAAGAGGGACTAAACCGCCCAAAGACTAAGCATTTAAACAGGTGGGGAAAGAGCAAACCCGTTAAATGAATTTTCCTTGGGAAAAGTGAGGGGAGGTGGGAAAGGAAAGAAAAAGTACCAAAAAAGGGAGTGAGGGTTTTGGCCACCAAGAAAAAGAGAATAAGAAACGAACCTCTAGAGGTTTTGTTAGGACAAAAGAGGAATACAGGTTTTTTTTTTTGGGAAAGGGCCCTTTAGAAATAGGGAAGAGGGGGGACAATACACAAAACCCTTTTAAACCCCGGGGTCAAAGTCAGGGGACAGAGGTCGGAGAATCCTTATTTTTTGTTGAAATTCCCTTTTGATGCAACAAGAGGTTGGAAACGAGAAGTGTAGGGTGGGGGTCAGTTTTAAAACGGGGGAAATCCTCGCGATAAAGGGAAATAACCTTCCCAAATTAAAACCTTTGTCAAAATTTTAAAATGAAAAATGTTATGTTAAAATTTAAGAGAAAAAAGGGCAATTGGGTAAACGGCGTGGAAGGGGGGGTGATTTTTGGAAAACAGACTAACAAGAGCGGGAAGGAGACCACCACGAAAAGTGGAAAAGTCGGGAAGATTACGGAAGCAAATTTGACAAAAGGGGAATAAAAAAGAGCTAATCAGGAAATACCCAGGGGAGGGTAGGCGAATGCAAAGGAAAAAACCCAAAACCCAAAAAGTTCAAGCTCATATTTAAAGAGTGAGAAGAAACAGATTAGTAACATTGTCCCCCGGGGAAAATTTTGACAAGGGCTAACTGAGAGAGACTTTTAATTTTTTTTTGTAGTTTTGGGAAGAATTTAAATTTGTGCATTCCCCGCGACAGTGTCCCAAAAGGGAATGGTAAAGAAGGTTTTCAGAGAAACCTGTGGGTAGAGCCGCAAAGAACACTTTACGTTTTACGGGGAGTAAAAAAAGGCACTTCAAACCTGTGATTTAGTAGAAAGAATTTACTGTTGAAGTAGGAGACGGGGATATCAGGAAAAGGGGGGCCCCGTTGGGTTTGGGTTTTTAGGGAAATGGGGGAAGGAAGGTGGGAGAACTTTTCAAAAAGCAGTCACGTAGGAAGCGAACTTTATTCTTACGACCCGGGGAAACAATAAGAGCACCTCATAAGATTTGAAAGGGGGTTTAAAAAAAAGGGAAAACATTTAAAAAATTGGAGAGAATATGACGCCTTTTAAATGCGGGGGCCATAAAAAAACAAAAAGGGGACAATCCCCTGACTTTGGAAAGAACACAAATAACCCCCACATAAAAGAAAGAAGCTTACGACGAGTTTCGGGCCCCACTTGGACCATTTTACAAAGTCACACTAACAGAGGTGGAGCAGGGCGGTATATATAGGCAGGAAGAGGGGAGGGAGTAGTAGTAGTAGTACAAGAATTGATATAATACCGACAGGGGGAAATGCACATTTCACAACCCCGGCAAACCCCCCCCGTAGAAAGTTTCGGCCTCCACCAAAACCCCCCAAAAATTGGGTGGCGAAACCTCCACAACCAAAACAACCCCGAAAGCTGCCAAAAGTGTCTTAATTTCATCAGTAATTTTAGTAGAAGAAGAAAGGATATAGGGAAGTGGAAAAAGTGGGAAAAAAGGAAGAAAAGCCATCAAATAAAAAAGGGGGGGAGCAAAAGGGGAAGAGAGCAAAAAAACCCCCAGAGGAAAGCAAGCGCAAAAGGGTGCGTGAAAGGGGGAAATGGTGAAAAAAAAATAAATGAAGAAGGAACAGAAACCGAACAGGGGAGGAAAGACCCCCAAGAAAAAGGGAGAGGGAAAAGGGGAAGAAAAAAGAAGAAAAAAAGAAGAAGAAAAAAGAAGAAGAAGAAGAAGAAGAAAAGAAAAAGAAAAATGAAGGGTTCAGGTTAAGTCCCCGGGGGGTTTTGGGAAAAATTTGGGGGCATTTTCAATTAAGGGGGGAGAGGAAGGCATCTACAGGGGACGAAAACCAGGGGTAAGGGGTTTATACAAGGGAAAATTTTTGTATAAGAAAGGGATTCAACTAAAAGGGGACTTTCGAATGGAAGTAAAGGGAAAACAGTTTTAAACAGAAGAACAGTCAATAGGATGGCTTTTGATCTCTGACGTGACAGAAAAAGGGGCATTGTTTTGTGTCGGGGCCCAAACCAAAAAATGGGAACTCTTCTATCCTCTGCCTTCCCTACATTTTCCGGGCTTTCAAAACTCAACAATTCCCCTCCGTCCCTTGACATCAAGCTTTCTTCCCCAGACTAACACTCTTCGCACTAATCTCGTTCATAAACCCCTCCCCCCCCCTCCCAATTTTTTTCCCCCTTTTTTCTTCTCCTCCTTTTTCCCCCTTCAATTTTCCGGGAAACTCATTTCTTGGCCCCGCTTGGGGCCCCCAAAAAATTTTGGGAAACTCAACTCTTTTTTTACGACAGAGCACCCCCAAAAATTTTTGGTTAAACCCTTCCCACCCCTCCAAATGCCTTATTTCCCCTTTTTATCAAATTCCATAAAGCCCTCTCCATTGAATGTTCCCCTTTCTTTTAAAATGCTTTCCCAAAACTTTAAAAAACCCCGTTTAAATTTAAACCTCTTTTTTATCCCTTCCTTTTTCTTTTCCCCTTTCGTCTCTTTCCTTCCTTTTTCCCCCCCTTTTTCTTTTCCCTCCCCCCCCTTCCCTTTTTTCTTTTCCCTTTTCTTCCCCTTTTCTTTCTCTTCCTTCCTTTTGTTTTTTTTTCCTTCTTCTTTTTTTTTTCCCCTTCCCCTTTCCCCCTCTTCCTTTTCCCTCTGGGGGTTCTTCTCTCCCCCCTTTTTTTGCTGGTGTTTCCAATTTCCCCCTTTTTCCCCCTTTATTTTTTTCACCACCCCCGGTTAAAAACCTGGGGCGCTCCCTTTTCCCCCCCTTTTGGGTTTCCCCCCAAGGGTCTTGGGGAAAATCCCCCCTTCCCTTTTTTTTGGGTGTTTCCATTTCCCACTTCAAAAAAACCACTAAACCAAATACTACTACCTCCCTTTCCCCCTTTAACCCCCCCAACCCCTGATTTAAATTTAAGCCAAGGGGCAAAGCGTCGGTTTCCTTTTTGCGGGTTTTTTTGGACCCTTTTTTGACATTTTCCAAAATTCTGGTGCCTGGGGAATTTGGGAAAACCTTTTCCGGGGGGTGCCCGGGGCCGTTTGGCAATGGGGGGCAATTTCATTGGGCGGAATAAATTTTGGAAAAATGGGGGAAACCTACCTTTTGGTATATAAAAAAGGTTGAAAAAAACGGTTTTTTGGGAATTTTTCCCCAAGTCGGACCAAATCGTTGAAAAAACATCTTCATTGCCGGGATTTTATCGAAAAAAGGAAATTTTCCCTTTGGGGTTTTTTTAAAATTGTTTTGTTTTGGGGTGGTAGCACTGGCAACTGCAGTAGAGGGAGCTGTTAGGACTTTAAACTAGGAAGAGTTAGTGGTATGGGTTTTGGCAGAAAACAGTGAAGTCCCAGAGTATTAATATTATGAGTTCTAGGAGAACTAGTAACAAGCAGAACAAGGTAGATATTGAAAAGCCAGTGACATGAGGTGATAAAAACAGCAATAGGTTTAGTAGAAAAACAGAAATGAGCAGGAAGGGTAAAGACAAAGGAGAGTCTTTCAATGTATATTATGCTAATAGACGTAGTGCTAGGAATAAGGTGGACGAATTGAGATTAGTTGCTAGTGCAGGTAACATTGATGTATTTGCCATAAGTGAGACGTGGTTTAATTCAAAAGGTCGGGACATGCCTGTGGAATGTAACATTCAGGGTTTTAAATTGTTCCAAGTAGATAGAAGTATCGGGAAGGGGGGTGGGGTGGCATTGTATATCCGACATCGCTTGAACTGTTGCATAAAAACAGGTATTAAGTCTGATGTAACACATACAGAGTCTGTTTGGATAGAATTTTCATAGGGGCATGAAAAATTGATTTTAGGTGTGATATACCGTCCCCCAAACTTAGATAGGAACCAAGGGAGACTACTGTGGGAGGAAATTGTTAAAGCCACAAGACACGATAATGTAGTAAATCTAGGAGACTTTAATTTTAGTCATATTGATTGGAGTTTCCTGACTGGAAATTTAGAATCATACGACTTCTTAGAAGTAGTTCAGGATTGTTTTTCAAGCAGGGGAAATAACCTGCTTGACTTAGTTCTGGCAAACAATGAATCCCTTGTTAATAATTTAGAAATTTCAGAGGAACTCGGTGCTACCGACCACAAATCAATTACATTTAGCATTGAATGGTAAGGATAACTCAGTAACAGTCCCAGATTTTTGCTTAGCAGATTACGATGGGCTTAGAGAACACTTATTATCTGTTGACTGGGGTAACGAAAAGAGCTATCAATATGACAGTTTTCTGAACGCTATAGATGCTGCTCAAAGAACGTTTATCTCGTGTAAATAAATTAGATCAAATAGAAATGACCCAAAATGGATGAATAATAGGATGAAATATCTACTAGGGCATAAGAAGGGAATTTATAGGCGTATCAAAAAAGGTGAGGGTCATCTTATGAATCAGTATATTGACATTAAGAGGGACATTAAAAAGGGGATAAGAAAAGCTAAAAGGGACTATGAAATTAAAGATTCTAGGGATTCGAAAAATAACCCAGAAAGTTTTTTCCAGGTCTATAGAACAAAAGTTAGAGATAAGATAGGTCCCCTTAAAAATAACTGTGGGCATCTTACTGACAAAGAGAATGAAATGTGCTTGATTTTAAATAATTATTTTCTCTCAGTTTTTACACAGGAAGACACTAACAATATTCCAGTAATTAATTTTTATAGTGGGCCTGAAGAAGATAAATTATGTAACATCACAGTCACTAGTGAAATGGTTGTGAAGCAGATAGACACACTGAAGCAAAATAAGTCGCCGGGCCACGATGAGCTTTTTTCAAGGGTTCTTAAGGAATGCAAAATGGAACTCTGTGAACCATTAACTAATATTTTTAATTTATCTCTTCAAACAGCTGTAGTGTCTGATATGTGGAAGATGGCTAATGTAATTCCTATTTTTAAAGCAGGGGACAAGTTGTTACCGTCAAATTACCGCCCAATAAGCCTGACCTCAATTGTATGCAAATTACTCGAGTCAGATTTAGCTGAAATTATAAGAAACCATCTCGATAAGCATAGCTTGATTATTGATACTCAGCATGGATTCACGAGAGGCCGTTCTTGTCTAACTAATTTATTAACTTTCTTCAGTAAAGCTTTTGAGGCTGTTGATCACGATAAAGAATTTGATATTATTTACTTAGATTTTAGTAAGGCTTTTGATAGAGTTCTGCACCAAAGACTGTTAAAGAAAGTGGCAGCTCATGACATTGGGGGAAAAGTGCTCTCGTGGATCGAGTCACGGCTCACAGACAGGAAGCAGAGAGTGTCCATAAATTGGGTTAAATCCGAGTGGGGAGCTGTAACAAGTGGCGTTCCGTTGTTGTTTATAATATATATCAATGATCTTGATGAGGGAATTACTAGAGAAATGAGCAAATTCGCCGATGACACAAAGATAGGTAGGATAATTGATTCAAATGTAGATATCAGGGAACTTCAGGAGGATTTAGACAAACTCCATAATTGGTCAGCAAAGTGGCAGATGCAGTACAATGTAGATAAATGCAAGGTTCTGAAGCTCGGGAGTGTCCATAACCCTAGCACTTATAAGTTAAATAATGTAGAATTTAGCCATACAGAGTGTGAAAAGGACTTGGGGGTTATGGTAAGCAGCAACCTTAAACCAAGACAGCATTGCCTAAGCGTACGTAATAAGGCAAATAGATTATTGGGATTTATATCAAGAAGTGTAAGCAACAGAAGTCCAGAGGTCATACTGCAGCTTTATACATCATTAATAAGGCCTCACCTAGATTATGCAGCTCAATTCTGGTCTCCATATTACAGAATAGATATAAATTCGTTAGAAAACATTCAGCATAGAATGACTAAATTAATACATAGCATTAGAAATCTTCCTTATGAAGAAAGATTGAAAACTCTTAAATTACATTCACTTGTTAGACGAAGAATGAGGGGAGACCTGATCGAGGTGTTTAAGTGGAAGATGGGTATTAATAAAGGGAATATTAATAAGGTCTTGAGGATATCTCTCCAAGAGAGAACCCGCAGTAATGGATTTAATTTAGATAAGTTTAGATTTAGAAAGGACATAGGAAAGTATTGGTTTGGAAATAGGGTAGTTGATGAGTGGAACAGTCTACCTAGTTGTGTTATTGAGGCTAGGATTTTAGGTAGCATCAAATTTTGGTTGGATAAATATATGAGTGGAAGGGGCTGGATTTGAGTTGTACTTTACCTCATTCTAGCTCAATACATAGTCAACACCAAATTCATTATATTAGACCTTAGTGCAATCACAAGAGTGAGTCTGGTGCCATTTGTAATTTTTTTTATAGCATTAGTTTATACCTAGTAGTACTTTAGTTCATTCTAGCGCAACACATAGACAATATCAACTTCATTATGTTTATTAGTGACTATACTCTATATGACCAAAGTGCTTCAGCTATATACTTGTCCAAACCTCCCACCACTACAGAAATCAGTATTAGAACTCGCCACATAGCACATGATATAAATAACCACTATTTAAACCTAAAAGATGAATGATCACGTTGACCCTGATCTAAACCTCCATAATCTAACACACAATCAAAACTTATTGGAAAGTAACTGCCTAAGCGGGAGAATAATGACACAATACACCAATGCTTCACACGGGATGGGAAAATTCTAGTTAGGAAAACAAATGTAGGTCAACTGTACACAATCACGAACGAGAATGATCTATCACGATTTCTCAGGGATACTGATCTTACAGAGAATAACTAAATGTCCAACCTAAAAGCCTACGTAATGTAGTGTATGTTTTGCTCCATTATTGTTCAAATTTCATTGTACAATCTCTTAGTAATTAAATAATCAACTACCTCATTTTGTGATTTTACTAGTAAGCATAAGTCACCTTATGTAATTTTCTTATTTACTATTGTTTGCTTAAACATTAGCTGAATTGATACTTTCTCTGTCCATATTACTACCTCATATTTTTTTAAATACTATCAATTGATATTACTTACTAAAATTAATAATTACCATTTTTACTATCAATACAATTTACTCTTAACATTTTTGACATCATTTAATAACCATTACTTGTCTAATTACCTTAACCAGTTTTAATACCACATTAACTATCTTAGAGTACTCTTAATTACCTTGTACTGCCAAATAACCTCAAGTATAACTACCAGTCCAATTTTGAAAGAAATAAACATTACTTTTTCACTTATTTTGTAATCATTATTACTTACTAAAATTTTATTAAACACCATATTTACTACCAGTCAATTTTACTTTTGTACATTAAACATTATTTTATACTTCCCATAACATTTTGTTGCCAAATTTCCAAGTTTGTATATTCAACTTCAACCTTTATATTATCCTTTGTACCTGTGTACCTGTGTACCTGTGTACCTGTGTACCTGTGTACCTGTGTACCTGTGTACCTGTCTACCATCTTACTATCATATTATAACCAAGACATTACCATTGTTATTTTTTACTGTTATTCTTTTGGTACTTTAATTGTGAATTTTATTTTGTCAATTTAAATCTAGTTATACTCTTGATCTTGTCAACAACCTATACCAGACCCTAGTGCAATTGCAAGTACCATTTCAATTTGTATTTTTATATTATAAGTTTATATTATAAGTCCTATTCTAAGATTGTTTTCATATCTTAGTGACTATATTGTGTGTGCAATTAGTGTATATTTCAATTATATTATTGTTCAAGGCCCTTAACTATCTTTTGCTAACTAGTACCAACTACCTCATATATTTTTTTTTCTACTTTTTTTATTCTTTTGCTACCTTAACTTGTACATTTTATCCTGTCAATTTAAATCTAGTTATACTCTAATTCTTGTAAACAACTTACATAACACCTTAGTGCAATTACAATTGAGAGTCTTGTGCCTTTTTATATCATTAGATTAAACTCAGTTGTACTATAGCTCATTCTAGCTCAATACATAGTCAGTACCAAAGTCATTATATTAGACCATAGTGTAATTACTAGTGAGAGTCTGGTGCTATTTTTAATTTGTATTTTTATATTATTAGTTTATACCTAGTTGTACTTTAGCTCATTCCAGCACAACACATAGACAACACCAACTCCATTATGTTTATTAGTGACTATACTCTACACGACCAAAATGCTATAGCTATATACTTGTCCAAACTTCCCACAACTACAGATATCAGTACTAAAACTCAACACACAACTTAGGATATAAATAACCATAATTTAAACCTAGAAGATGATTGATCATGTTGACCCTGATCTAAACCTACATAATCTGACACACAATCAAAACCTATTGGAAAGTAACTGCCTTTACTACACAGCATCACAAGCCAGCACTATCCTAAACAATGATAAAAGTCTATCAGTACTTAACTACAACATCAGGTCCTTAAGCAAAAGTATGATGACCTCCTGGCACTCCTTGAATCACTAAAGACACCTTTCTCCTGCATTATTCTTACTGAGACCTGGCTTAAACAGGACACAATAGATATCTACCCTCTACCAGGATACACAGCAATCCACAACTGCAGACCAAACCAAGTTGGGGGTGGTATTGCAATCTATTACTCTAACCAATTATCTTGTATTAGCACCAATTGCTTTAGTGATGAATATGGAGAATACATTTTTGCTAATTTTACTGTAAAAAACCTTAAGACGCCTTTAACAATCGGTGCCATTTACCGGATAACCCACACAAACATCCCAAACTTCAGTGAGAAATTAAAGGCATTAATAACAAACAGTCAAATGAATAAGCACCACCTTCTCTTAGCTGGAAACTTCAACATCAACCTTGGCCTACTAAATGATCAGCCTGTAACTGATTTCATCAACAATATGAACAACACACTTCTCATACCAACAATAACTAAACCAACCAGGCTCACTGAGACAAGTGCAACTATAATAGACCACATATGGACCAATATACTAGCCCCCCATAAATGAGGGATAATCACAGATAGCACTACAGACCACTACCCTACCTTCCTCTTGACAAACATTAGTAAACCACCACTTGAATACACAAAGTCTCATTTAGACTCCATGATGAGGCCTCAATAAGGAAGTTCACAGCTGATCTAGAGACTGTTGACTGGCCTACAGAATTCTCCAAGGCCAAAGGTATTGATGACTGGACAGACATTTTTCTTACCAAACTACTTAGACTATACAACAAACATTGTCCTATAAAAACGAAACAGATCACAAACAAACGGCTTGGTTGCCCATGGCTAACCAGCACCATTCTGAAATCCATTGATAAGAAACACCAATATAAAAGCAATATAGACAGGGCTTAATACACAAAGATATTCTTAAACACTATTCATCAGTCCTCACCAAAGTAATAAAGAAAGCCAAACAACTATACTACTCCAGTAGATTCACTGACACAAGAGGAGATATAAAAAAGACCTGGAAAACACTCTCTCAATTCTAGGGACCCACAAACTGAAACAAAATCAAGAATATTGTCCTAACTAAACCTAATGAAACACCACTGCAACCCACTGACACAGCTAACAAGATAAACGACTTATTCTCAACCATAGGTTCTCTCATCTCGCCAATAAATCCCACGTACCAATGCCCATGCCGGGGACTACCTTGATGGAATTTCTCAAATTCCTTCTATCTTGCTCCAACTGAGCCCACGGAAGTCACCGAGATTATAAAGTCACTTAAAATAACTCAGGGAATCTGTCTCATGTCCCACCATTATTGTACAAGAGAGTGGCCCATGTCCTCTCGCATATATCTCATTACTTTTTAACAAGTCACTAGAAACTAGCACCTTCCCGAAATTACTCAAGACGGCAAGGGTTACACCAATACAGTAAAGGTGGTGACCTTACAGATTTAAACAACTATAGGCCAATATCAAACTTACATTGCTATCCAAAATCTTTGAGAAACTCGTGCACAGGAGACTGTATTCATTTTATAACGTCACAAAACATACTCAACCCCTGCCAATTTGGATTCGGAAAAATAAAAACACTAACGATGCAATCATAAAAAATGCTAGATCTGCTTTATACAGCATTGGAAAATAAGGAATATCCACTAGGAATTTTTATTGACCTAAGAAAGCTTTTGACACAGTAGACCACGGCATCCTACTCCACAAACTTGAGGGTTATGGTATAAGAGGCCATGCGCTTGCATACTTCAAATCTTACCTTACTAATAGGTATCAGTATATCACCGTTAAAGACACAGCATCAACAACACAGCCACTTGATACTGGAGTTCCGCAGGGAAGTGTCCTTGGTCCCCTGCTCTTTCCTCATATACATCAATGATCTTCCAAACGTATCTCGACACCTGAACCCCATTCTCTTTGCTGACGACACGACTTATGTCATCTCTCCACCCTAATCTTGCACCCTCAACACCATTGTTAATGAGGAGCTGATCAAAATATCGACTTGGATGACAGCCAATAAACTTATATGCTTAACGTTGACAAAACCTACTACATTGTGTTTGGTAGCAGAGCAGGAATGCCAAATTAACATTAAGATCGACAACACTCTAATTGCCAGGCATAATGAGGGCAAATTCCTAGGCCTATACCTCGACAACAACCTGACCTTCAGCACCCATATCCAACACATAACCAAAAAAGTATCCAAAACGTTTGGATCCTCTCCCAAGATACGATACTACGTGCCGCAAACTGCCTTCTCACGCTTATATATCCATACCTCACCTATGCTATCTGTGCTTGGGGTTCAACTGCAGCAACACACCTAAAGCCAATAATAACCCAACAAAGATCTCCAGTAAGAATAATCACTAAATCCCATCCCTGGCAACACCCCCCCCCCCACTCTTCATAGATCTAAACTTACTCCCTGTTCAGTACATCCACACTTACTACCGTGCAATCTACATCTACAGGACCTTAAATCCAATATTATACCTTGACCTAAACGCTTTCTTGATAGTTGTGACAGAACCCACAGGCACAATACCAGACACAAACATCTCTATGACATTCCCCGTGTCCAACTAAACCTTTACAAAAATTCAATGTATGTCAAAGGCTTTAAAATCTGGAACACCCTACCTGAAAATTCCAAAACTGCAGACACATTCATTGCCTTCTAAACTACCATCAGAAAACATCTTATCTCCCCGATACACCCTGTCAACTAATAATACGAATACCACCTGGTGGTTCACACTTACACTCACTCACCCATTTGACCATAAACAGAAATATCAATCTCAATCTCAAAATAATGAATCTTAACTAGTCATAAGTTGACCTGTGATACTCCAATACTGAAACTATATATAGTGCCAAAACAAAAGCATTCACATTGCTAAACTCACAACTAGTATTTAGTCACTTAGCCATAATACCAACTTATAAGTCTGCCCGAAATGCCTAGCCATGCTAGGTGTTCTAGTGGTACACTCTGTAATTATTATTTTACTACATGTAAACCACACAATAACCAAATTCTGTAAACTCAGCATTGTAATCCTTATAGAGAATAAACTTTGAATTGAATTGAATTGAATTGAATTACACAGCATCACAAGCCAGCACTATCCTGAACACTGCTCAAAGTCTATCAGTTCTTAACTACAAACACTATGATGACCTCCTGGCACTCCTTGAGTCACTAAAGACACCATTCTCCTGCATTATTTTACTGAGACCTGTTAAACAGGACAAAAATAGAAATCCCCACTACCAGGAACACAAAAAACCACAACGCAGACCATGCTAATTGGGGGGGTACGCAATCTATTATCTAACCAACAACTTTTTTAGCACCAATTGCTTTTTTCAAAATTTTACTGTAAAAAGCCTCAGATCCTATAAAAACGCCCCTTTTCCCGGGATTCCCACACAAAACCCAAACTTAGTGGAATCCAAGGTACTAATAAAAAACAACAAATAAAAAAGCCCACCTTTCTCACTAGAACTTCAATATCAACCGGGCCCACCAATGATCAGACTGTAACTTTTCTCAAAATATGAACCACACTTCTCATACCAATAGGGAAAAATTTTTTCTTGGTGATTACCTGTATGTCCTCAACTTTAATACATAAAAGTAACTCATTGGAGACAACACTAAATTGATTACCAAAGTCACCCGGTGTGGAAAATTGAGAAAATTCACCACCCCTGGTCACTGCGGGGGGCCTTGACCTCACAATTTTATCCATACTACCAAGACCAGTATAGATTGGATAACCCACAAGTAGGGGCCTACAATTTTAATTGTGGACTGTAAATTATATTGGTGTAAGTGGAGAGGGGGGGGGGGATTTTTACACATAAATACCATCAAGGAAAACATTTGTAATAATCCCCCCACTTACCGATATTTTTTGGGTGCACTGATGTAGCGGGACACTCATAACCACCAATTCAAAAAACCTAACCGGGGCCAGTGTCAGTCAGCTATAACAAAGGTTACTTAATTTGGGGGTATTGATGCTCCTTATTTCCTCCATTCACCACCTTTTCGATGTCCGCACACCGACACTGTTCTTATCCAACGGACAGGAAACCTTTTTGGTTGCCCCGGGTTTAGAAGTCGTGGCTCCATAAAAACTTCACATCCTGGGGACGGGAACAGTGAGGCTAACGTGTTCACTCAACAGCAACGTATTTCATTTCGGGCATTCCTTAACTTAGTTTTTTACATTATTACATTAGATTCAAAAGACGTTTTAAAATTCTCAAATTTATTATACACTTTAGGGGCCCACCCCAAAAAAGATCTGAGCAAGATGATGAAAACCACAGAATGTCCCCGGGACACCACCAGGCCGCACACCACACCCCCGGTCTCTCCTTATCACTAATTTACCACTTTAAAACGGGTCCCGTAAATTTTTTCCCCCTCATCTTCACCGGGAAATATTACAACCTTCCTATTATAATGAGGCCTATATTAACCCTTTACCGCCGGGAAACCCAAATTTTCCGGGTCCAATGTTTTCACACCCCTCCTACATTCAAAACACTCCTGCCTCTCCTGCCCCGAGCGCCTCTCCCCCCCACATCCGCGCAGGGGCAAAGGGAACTCTTGGTTTTACCAATTTTTAAATACGTTTTGACCCATATCGCACTTAAACACCTATTTTGCACAAAGCTTCGGGAAAATTTAAAAAATTTTCCACCGCGGCCTGGGGATCTTGTAGAACTTTAAAAATGTGGATTCAATTTTCCCACTTCACTGGCCCCCTGGGGTTGGAACTCCAACATTGGGATTTACAAATCACCCATTTAATTTTTTCCTCCTGTTAACTCCTCAGTAGGGCTCCACCAAACACACGAAGCTTCCATCTTCTTGTATTAACAAATTCACCTTTTGTAAGGTTTGACACAAAGCCTAGCCTCTGGGTTAATTTATTGGCATACTGGAATTATGAACTTTAACAAAAACAAGTCCCCATAACCCAAGTCAGCCCCACACATTACTCATTTTTCATTAACCCCTTCACAACCTCATTAGTTCCCTTCAGTTTTTACGTCACACCTGGAAATTGTCCCATAAATTTTTTACCCCCCAAACTACGCTCAGTGGACCACCGTGCACTAAGGTGTGCATTTTTCGCACCGAAGTAAGAACAAATTTTTTATTTTAACTTTTATTAGTTATATCCTTATAAGCATCAACAATTTTGGTGAAAGGGCCCCCAGTCGACCTCTCCCCCCCACAATTCGCGCAGGTGCAAAGGGAAAACCCTTTTCAATCCTATTTCAAATACTTTTTGACCAATATCGACACATTAAAAACCCATTAGGGAATAGCTTCGGAAAAATTTAAAAAAATTTTCCCACCAACAATAACTAAACCCAAACCCGCGCTGAGACAATGCAACCATAATAGACACACTGGGCCAAAAAACTAGCCCCCCTTAAAACAGGGGTAATCACAGACACACACTAAACCCCAAACCCCCCCTTCCTCAACAAACATTAGTAAGCCACCCTCGAATACAACAAATTTCATTTAGACTCTATGACAGGCCTCAATAAGGAAATTTTAGAGCAACCTAGAGACTGTTCTGACCACAGAATTCTCCAAGCCAATGGATTGAAATGGGCAGATATTTTTTTTTAACAAAAAACTTAGACGTACAAAAAAAAACTTTGTCTCATAAAAATGAAAAAGATCACGAATAAACGACTTGGTTTGCCCATGGCTAACCAGTACCATTCTGAAATCCATTGATAAAAAACACCAATAGAAAACCAATATAGACAGGGCTTAATAAAACAAAGATATTCTTAAACACTATTCATCAGTTCTCACCAAAGTAAAAAGAAAGCCAAAAACGTACTACCCAGCAGATTCACTGACACAAGAGGAGATATAAAAAGAACCTGAAAACACTTTCCCAGATTCTGGTGACCCACAAACTGAAAAAAACTAAGAATAAGCCCCTAACTAAACCAAATTTGAAACACCACTGCATCCCACTGATACAGCAACCAAATAAACGACTCTCTCAAACATAGGATCTAATCTCGCCAGTAAGATCCCACGTACCAATGCCCATGCCGGGACTACCTAGATGGAATTTTTCCCAAAATTCCTTCTGTCTTGTAGCAACTGACCCACGGAATTCAACCGCGATTCATAAAGTCACTTAAAATAACTCGGGGAATCTGTCTCACATCTCGCCATTAATTGTACAAGCGAGCGGCCCATGTCCTTTCACATGCTATTACATTACTTTTTTTAAAAACTCACTAGAAACTAGCACTTTCCCGACACTACTCAAGACAGCAAGGGTTACACCAATACATAAAGGTGGTGACCCTACAGATGTAAACAACTATAGGCCAATATCAAACTTACCATTGCTATCCAAAATATTTAAGAAACTAATGCACAGGAGACTGTATTTATTTATAATGGCACAAAGCATGCTCAACCCCTGCCAATTTGGATTCAGGAAAAATAAAAGCACTAATGATGCAATTATAAAAATGCTAGACCTGCTTTACACAGCATTGTAACATAAGGAATATCCACTAGGAATTTTTATTGACCTAAGAAAAGCATCTGGCACAGTTGACCACGGCATCCTACTCCACGAACTTGACCACTATGGTATAAGAGGCCATGCGCTTGCATATTTCAAATCCTACCTTTCTAATAGGTATCAGTATGTCACCATTAAAGACACAGCCTCATCAATACAGCCACTTGATACTGGAGTTTCGCAGGGAAGTGTCCTTGGTCCCCTGCTCTTCCTCATTTACATCAATGATCTTCCAAACATATCCCAACACCTGAAACCCATTCTCTTTGCAGACGACACGACTTATGTCATCTCCCACCCTAATCTTGCCACCCTCAACACTTGTGGAAAATTGCATTTATCTGGATGTACATCATTATGTGCATAACAATAAATGATAACAAAAATAATTATTATTGATCAAAGTTACATAGACAAGTAGGAATTTGGGACATATAGGTCTCAAAAATGTCCCCCTTCGATACCTACAACTGTCATATCCACAAGTTGCTCTAGACCTATTAATTACAAATGAAATATGTATCACCAAGAATTCTGGTAAATATATAAATTTGTGGACTGTATATTAAAATTAATAAATGATTATATATATACACATATACATAACGGAAGAAGAATATATCTTAATATCACTCACCAATTTGACTTGAGATTAAGGTGCATCATACTCAGAAAACCTCACTGTCTATCCATGAAAATAACACTGGCCAGAGTTACAAACATAAGCAAACTTATCTGAGATTCCTGGAGCTGTCTTGTCCAGTCGCCTGATATCTCAAGTTATGCAGAAATGCACATCCAACAATTTTGGCTCCTATTTGAAAGGTGTCAGCCCAATTTTACCCTCTAGAGCACGAAAATTCTTCCGATTATTCACTAACGTTTGTGTTGTCTCAATTCAAACATGGCCAGTCTCCTCTGCACAGGGGCAGAGCTTTCCATTTTTTATAACATAATTTTTATTAAATACAGTATGGCCATCTATTTACATTCAACTACTATATTCCTGGAAAATATATACAGTATTTTCCACACTGCAGCCGGGCGGAGTTCGTTGCTAAACGACTCAAATTGCTCATTTGGCAATGGTGATGGACCTGGGTACATATAGGATCTGGCATCCACACAGCGACATAATACACAAGATTTAATCACCCTTTTTACACTTTGCCATCCTTGTGGAATCCAGAAAGTTTCCCTAATACAATTTAAGGTATCTTGTACCCCACCATGCATTACATTTTTATGGGCATTTAGAACAATTAAATTTGTTAGATGATGAGTTTTGGGCAGTAAGTTAGGGAGTTTAGCTAATCACACAATTCAGCATTTTGTAACAACCTCTGCACATCAGTACTTTGTTCTCTACATACAGCCCAATTTCTCTCATTATGGAACTTTCACAATTTTTCTTTACAAGCATCAATTTAAACTCCATTTCAATAGATTTCTTCATGTCCTCTTATACAATTTCAAGAGGATGTGTGAACTTTTTGGAGATATTCATCGTTTTAGAATCTTAAAACACCAACTTAGTTTGACATTGATTAGTTGGGTAAAGAAAGAATACCTTTTTTATATCAATGGCTAAAGAAGGACAAACTATTGGAGCCGGTGGTCAACAGTATTTATACAGAGCAATTCTAGGCCTTTGTACAGGGCCATTAGCTTTTAGTACCAACCAGTCGGACCTTTAAACCATGATACATCATTTACAAATTTAGCTAAGATAAACATCCAGACAATGAAATCAGCTTGATTCTCCTCACCCAGGTTTATTATTAAACTGTTTAACATATGTGACAGGTTACAAAAAAACGCGATTCTAAAGCTTAGAGATCTCCTGTGTATCACTAGAAAGGACTGACCTTCTAGGCATCAGCATGTTACGGCGGTTTTCGCAAAAGTAGTCAGTCTCCTTGTCAAATATCATTAAAAGTCAGTATTATTCAATAGTGCTTCAGGATTACAACTGGGGATAGGCTACTAACTAGAGAAATTATATGCCAGTCGATAGTTAATAAATTATCTAAGTCTAGGGGTAGAGTATATTATCAAATAATTTAACTACAGCCAATCAAAATAAAACTCAATCTCTACGGTTCAATTTATAGTGCTGAAAGCACATATCAACATTTAAAAATTCTTAAAGTCAGTCTGGTACATTAACATTTAATAATGTATTACAAATATGTACAAATAAGTTTGTGTAGGCGTGTATGTGATCTAGTAGTTCACTAGGTTCTCACGACTCGACTAGACTTTAAACAAGTGACTGACCAAAGTCCTCACCTAAACTAACTTCTGAACCGACTGGGCAAACCAGAACAGTCTGCTTGAACATCATGAAAAGAATGACTAAGCCCAATTGCCATTTAACCAAGCGACTGCAATACTCAATCAGGATCAGGGGGGGGGGGAGATATATACGACTCCTAAGCATGGACCTTCAGCAGATCCTCCACAAAAGTTAAAAACTCCCATAATATCTGAATCTAAGTTCAGCTTAGGAAAAACCGTGCTGTGTCAATACACAGAAAACCAGTCAAAATTAGAGTCAGAATGCGTAGCTAAGGACCTGAGATGTTCAGGGTGTCTAAGCGGACACACAACCTCGTACAACGGTCGAAAAGCTAACTTAGTCTATACAAGGGTTCTGTGAACAGAGTTCTACAGAACAACAAGAATATGAGACAGACAAATCTGTCCAACCACCATGGGCACGAGTCTAGAGCTGGGACAGAAATTTATTCACGAGAGGTGAGGGACAACCCCCCCCTCGATAACGTGATTGGCCCGGGGACAGCACTGCTCGAAGCCGGCAGTATATCGTGCGACAAGTGTTTTATTACACGTAGGTTTGCAATCTAGACTTGGAACTGAGCACTTATTATGTACATCCTAACAACATAGCTAGGTCAAATAACATTCTTAGGCAATACATTTGCGATTTAGCTATTATCGCAAATTTAAGCATCAATAATATTATATGACTTGGTATCTAACATTATATATATACATATCATTGTACCCATGATGGGTTGCAAACATGACCCAAACTATTATACTTCTTTGCATCTGATTTATATTTCAGTGACTCTGTTTTGTACGTCTAATTTACTGTTTACATGACGTATCCTTTGTATAGGTGTCCTCATTATCAGACCAACTTAGAGTGTCACTAATATTTATCGCCTGCAAATTATGTCTTTTATAATTAGTTATTTATCACCATACATCAATAACGGTTAATTCCGAATGAGGCAAGGTGGTGATTCTAATGGAGACACTTTAGCCTTAGACATTTCATGAGAGATTAACCACTAGTACATTGAAGGTAAGCACTGCTCCATATGCAATTTTGACGCATTCAAAAAAATGTGAGTACATTTTTCTTTTTGATTGGCCACCTGTGTGGGAAACTCCAACATTAGAATTTTTTTCATAATCACAATTTAATTCATCCCCCTGTTAATGAATTCCTCAGGTAGGAGTTTCACCCAAGCACATCTAAGTTGCGATGCTTCCTGGATTTATAATTTCCCTCTTATAGTATGGGTTGACCATAAACCTAGTGGATTAAACATTGGAAACTTCAGCAAGCAAACTTCTTAGTTAGTTTATTGGGCAGCACTGTAAATATTAGGTCTGTATCAATTACAAATCTCTCTATTAGTATCCAAAGTTTAATCCAGTACATTACTATATTGTGGCTATTCATCTGCCAGGGTATTCGTTAATTATTTTGTCCTTTAATTGGTCGAATACGATTTCCAATTACATCAGAGGCCTATTTGCACCATGATTAGTTTATTGCCTCTCCTTAGTCATTAACAGTTCTCGTCAGTGGACGTCACACCAGGACAATTGTCACATAAATTTGTTTGCTCATACTTTAATCAATGGGACTTTTCCGTACGTTTAAGGTGTGCATTTATTCGTCGCTTGAAGTAGGAACGGACTGGATGTAGCAACAAACAAGACGCTCCTAAAGCGAAAGTTTTCAGAGGGCTAAGTGGGTCTACTAGGTTTCCATCAGGCAATAAGAAGCGGGTACAATCGGTCGGCTCTTGTAAACCCATTCTTTGGAAGCTTTAATTTTGTCAGCAGTAAAGGCTAATTCTTCATCTGAAATTTATAATGATATCTCCTAATTTTTCCGTCAACGTCGGATACCTGTCATCAAACTGTCATTTAAACTTGGTTCTTTTTGTTACTCCTGACACTACATTATACACAATCCTCAAAGGAGTGGGTCTTAGAATTCTTCTCCGTAATGTGGCATTATTGACCATAAATTTGGCTTGCTCTAGCGAGGTTCCTCTTCTATAATGTTATTATTATTTGCCTCAGCAATGATATCATTACAGGCAGTTAACAATTATGGAGTCTTATTTCAATTCGCGGAGCTGAGCCGTTACTGTCCATATGCCATTCTGTAATTAGTGGGCATTCTCTGAGTGATCAGTCTCCACGGATGTCGTACCAGTATTGTCCTGTTTCAAATTTTACTTCTCTAAGGTTTTTGGCTCCTGAGTATTATGAATCGGCTGAACTTCTTCATTTACATTATTCAATGCTGTCTATTCCCACCAATTTATCCGCTGGCTCAACACCATCCGCTATGGCAGATTTATTCTCGGGGTCGATTTCATGAGTATTGTCACACAGTTTGGGTATGGGGCGTTTCCTCTACGTCATGCTTTATTATTTAGAGGAATCCTTTCCATAATTACAGGGCCTTCCTGCAGCTTCAAAAGGGTGACAACCAAATTTCTTTACCAGACCCTTTACAAAGGAGGATAATAGTCAATAACCTATCTAAATTATTTATTGGGCCTACAAGAATCATCACTTTACACCAGAGGTGCCAAATTACATTATCGTGAAAGTCTGTCTGTAGCTTTACTATGCCATACTGTAGAGATTTTTTCTCGGGAAGTCTATCTACTATTACGGCTTAAAACGTTTTCTCACATTGCCCAACCTGATCAGTTACATAAACAGTGGTATACAATTGAGGCTCTTTTATCTGAGTGGAAAACCAGATAATTTTAGAGTTGTAGGATCTCCCATCTGTACTTTCATACCATCAGAAATTTTGCGTTTTATGAATAGTACGCTGGGACTCCCTGTCTAATAAGCATTTTGCATTTTTTGGATTTATGTCATTTTTATCATCATTTTTTCCTGTAAGTACAGGTAAGGCTACTTCAGCAAAAACGCATTATTATTATTAAGCAAGCAATTTTTACATTGTTCTGTTGTGTCAGGATGTCCCATTTTCATTATTTATCAACATTTTCATATAGACCCTTTACACATGACTATTGGGTGTCTTCATTTGTTCGCATCTTATGGTGGGCTGTGCGACGTGCTGCCGCAGTAGCTCCTGATTGAGTTGGTTTTTGCCTAGTGTTGACGTGTACTCCGCTCTGTGAATGGACCTGTTGCGCGCTCTCTACGAATTTGAAGCAAGATGGCCCACCATCGAGCAAACTTGTACCAACAGCTTAAGGAAGAATTGAGGATGGCGATGTTGAGTTTCGGCGACTGACCGAGGAAAAAGAAAGAGATTTTTTTTTTTTCGTAGTAGTCTCCTGTTTGAGTCCTCCAGGTCAAGAAGGGAAAACTGTCAGTGGCTAGACAGCAGGGAACGAAGTTGACGATCAAGAAGACGAATGGCAAAGATAGGAAAGAAGTAGAAAGAAAGGGACGCCTGGTAAACTGTTGTGGAAACTCTATTACATTCTCAGTGCTACCCGACGAATTGTGAATCGACGACCTGGGGAACATCACGACGTAACGACACCACGGAAGGTAAGAATATTGTTGTTGTTGAGGATAGCCCAAGGTAGGTATATGGTTGGGCGTTTGCTTGAAGGACAGGAGTAGGAGTTAGGTAGAGAGTTTGCTTTCCCTGGGGCCGGGATAGGAGGCTATTGTTAGACATCGGGGATGACATCATGAGAGGTAATGGGAGCATCTACTATTATCTGTCTCAGTGCTGGCCGCAACGAGGTTTGCAGAGTAGGAGTGAAGACCTGATTAGCAGGTATAGGTCAGCATTAGAAATATTAGGAGTAAGGGTGGGAAACCCTGTCATATGTGGTTTTTGCCAAGGAGAGGAGTGGAATAGGAATGGTTGACCAGGGCAATTGGTGTCAATTGTTGGCTGGACAAATACTTTATTGAAAAATGCAGTAACATTCATTGACAACTGGGACCTTTCTAATGGCAGAAATGGACATGTATGCCAGGGATGGGTTCCACTTATCCTAGGTCTGGGTGGTCAGCACTGCAACTGCAGTTGTGGGAGCCGTTACGTTTTAAACTATGAATAGTTAGTGCGTATGGGTTTTGGCAGGAAAACAGTGCAAGTCCCAGTGTAGTAATATTACGAGTTCTAGGGAAACTAGTAAAAGCTGAACGAGGTGATATTGAAAAAGGCCAGGCGACTTTGGTGATATCAGGACAAGTAATAGGTTTAGTAGAAAACAGAATGAGCCGGAAGGGAAAGAGAACGGAGGAGTCTTTCATGTGTATTATGCTTATTGCCGTAGTGCTAGGGATAAGATGGACGAGCTGAGATTAGTTTGCTAGTGCAGGTAACCATTGATTGTATTTGCCTTAACTGAGACCGTGGTTTAATTCAAAAAGTCGGGACATGCCTGCGGTGTGTATATTCAGGGTTTTACACTGGTTCCAAGTAGATAGGATAGTATCGGAAGGGGGGTGGGGCGGCATTGTAGTCGAATCCCTTGAAACTGTTGCATTAAAAAGGGTATTAAGTCTGAAGTAACACATACTAGTCGGTTGGATAGGGAATTTCAGAGGGGCATGAAAAAACTGATTTAGAGTGAGATACGTCACCAAACTTTGATAAGGACCAAGGGAGACTACTTTGGGAGGAAATTGTTAAGGCCACAAGGCACGATAATGTAGTAATTCTAGGAGAATTTAACTTTAGCCTCATACTGATTGAGTTCTTGACTGGAATTATAGAATCATACGACTTCTAGAAGTAGTTCCAGATTGTTTTTGATGGGCATTTTGTGACCGGAACCTTCATAGGGGAAATAAACCTGCTTGCTTTGAGTTGGCAAACAAAGAATCTTGTTAATATTTTGAAATTTCCGGAGAACTCGGTGCTAGCGACCACAATCAATTACATTTAGTATGATGAAGTACGAGATTAGCGTTAACTCAGTAACAGTCCCAGGATTTTTGCTTAGCTGTTTACGATGGGCTTAGAAGAAATTATTCATCTGTTGACATGGGGTACGAAGTGCGATATCTACTATGACAGTTTTCTGAACACTATACATGTGCTCAAAGGAACGTTATCCACATTGATAGAAATTAGAACAAATAGAAATGATCCAACAAAATGGATGAATTATAGGCTCAAATATCTACTAGGGCATAAGAAAGGCATTTTTAGGCGTACAAAAGAGGCGAGGGTCATTTATGAAAATCGTCTATTGACATTATGAGCGGACATTAAAAAGGCGAAATAAGAATTGCTGAAAGCGGCTATGAAATTTGAAGTTGCTTGGGATTCTAAAACTAACCCAAAAAAGTTTGTTCAGGTCTTTAGACAAAAAGTTAGAGATAAAGATTGGTCCCCTTAAATTAACTATGGGCACCTGATTGATCAATGAGAATGAAATGTGCCTCGATTGTTATTAATTATTTTCTCTCAGTTTTTACACAGGAAGACAACTTCACAATATTCCAGTAATTATTTTTTTATAGTGGGCTAGAAGAGAAATTATGTAACATCACATGTTACTCGTGAAATGGTTGTGAAGCTGATAGACAGACTGAAGCAAAATAAGGATGCCGGGTCCTGATGAGGTTTTTTTCAAGGGTTCTTAAGGAAGGCAACATGGAACTCTGTGATCCAGTAAACTAATATTTTTATTTTTTTCTCTTCAAAACGGTGTAGTGTCTGATATGCGGAAGATGGCTATGTAATTCCTATTTTTAAAAAACAGGGGACAAGTCGGTTCCGTCAAATTACGACCAAAAAGCCTGACCTCATTGTAGGCAAAATTATAGAGTCAATTATAGCTGAGATTATAGACAGACATCTCGTATGGACTAGCTTGATAAGGTACTCAGCATGGATTCACTAGAGGCCGGTCTTGTATAAACTATTTATTAACTTTCTTCCGTAAAGCTTTGAGGCTCGTTGACCACGATAGAGCATTTGTATTATCTTACTTAGGTTTTTAGAAAGCTGTTGATAGTGTTCCGCACATAGACTGTTAAAGAAAGTGGTAGCTCATGGCATTTGGGGAAAAGTTGCTCTCGTGGTTTAGAGTCATGGCTCTACTGTCAGGAAGCAGAGAGTGTCCATAAATGGGGTTAAATCCGAGTGGGGATCTGTAACAAGTGGCGTTCCTCTGGGATCATTCTTGGGCCCGTTGTTGTTTATAATATCATATCAATGATCTTGTTGTGGGAACTTACTTGTGCTATGAGCAAATTGCCGATGACCAAAGTTAAGCGTAGGATAATTTTGATTCAAAACGTAGATGTTATGGATACTTCAGTAGGATATAAACATAACTCTATTCTTGGTCCACGTAAAGTGGCAGGATGCAGTTCAATGTAGATAATTGTATGGTTCTGAAGCTTGGGAGTGCCATAACCCTAAGTTACTTATAAGTTAAATGATGTAGAACTTAGCCATACAGATTGCGGAAAGGACTTGGGGGTTATGGTAAGCAGGCAACCTTTAACCAGACAGCAATTGTCTAAGAGTACGTAATAAGGCAAATAGATTACTGGGATTTCTATCAAGAAGTGTAAGCAACAGAAGTCCAGAGGTCATTACTGCAGCTTTATACATCATAGTAAGGCCTCACTAGATTAAGCAGCTCATGTTCTGGTTCCATATTACAGAATGGATATAATTCGTTAGAAATCATTAGCGTAGGATGACTACAAATTAATACAATGCATTAGAAAATCTTACCCCCCCCTTGATGAAGAAAGATTGAAGACTCTTAAGCTTACATTCACTTGTTAGACGAAGAATGAGGGGAGACTGATCGAAGTGTATAAGTGGAAAATAGGTTTTAATTAAGGGATTTAATAAGGATCTTGAGGATGTCTCTCCAAGAGAGACTCCGCAGTAAATAATGTAAATTAGTAAGTTTAGATTTAGAGAGGACATAGGAAAGTATTGGTTTGGAAATTGGGTAGTGATGAGTGGAAACCGTCTACCGAGTTGGGTTATTGAGGTGGGACTTTGGGTAGTCTTCAAATCTAGGTTGGATAAGTACTATGAGTGGAGGGGTTGGGATTTGAGTGGGACTTGACATCATAGCTTATTTCGTGGGTGACATGGAAAATTGGGTTGGGGCAAATGTTTTGTTAGTAGGGTTGATTTGTAAAGGTACCTGACTAGTAGGGTCAACAGGCCTCCTGTCAGGTGTTTCTCCTTTCTTATGTTCTTATGCCTTTGTGACCATTGATAAGAGTTTACTTTGGCAGAACTTAAATCCTTTACCAATTGTGTTCCCAAAACACCTGGATACATCTGTTAAAGTTCCTCCGTCTATCTTTCATCTTTATCATTCCTTGAATTGTATGCATTCTTATTTCTTAGTAAAAATGGATACCCTTGCGAAAAGACAGTCTCTCTTTTCTTTGACTGGTTTCTTATTAACTGGGCTACTCTTAGGAGGATACTTATTATTTTAACCTTGTGGAGAATCTTTATTCTGATTCCTGCTACTTGATTATGCCCTATGCAACTAGTTTTAGGAAATGGAATTTTGATTTTTGACTATTGGGTATTTTTCCCTTTGTGAAACTTGACAGATACCTCAGTGTCATTATGTGTTGCATCTTTAAAATGAGTTCGTTGGCTGTCTGCAACTGAACAATTCAATTTCTGTAGGAAATAAACCCCTAGTCTTATTCCTACAGACCAAAATAAACTTTGGGATATTTGTTCAAGAATCATTCTATGTGTTTCTACAGCTTATGTTACTTGCTACCATGGCACTCATAACCAGTGTGACTTCCTTCAGGTTATATTTATTACTTAAAGTTTTAGAGTGCTTTCAGTTTAACTCTAAAACTGCTGAAACCTTTGTAAGTGTGATCTCAGAGATTGTAATTTAACACGATATTCACTAGATCAACCTACTTTGTTCTATATTACCATAAGTGACTACAACTCGTCAAACTGCTCCTTGTAGAGTCATTACATTGGAAAGGCTTGTATGAGTATGGGAGCACTCTCCTTTACCTGTCTCTGAGGTAAAATAATTTAGTTACACAGGCTAGGTCACTCCTGCCATGCACAGCCGCTTTAAAATTGATCCAAAACTCCTCCCAGTGTTCTCCAGGAGTAAATACAGGTAAAAATTATTCTGGGAGTTTGCGCATAAGACTTCTTATTTGTGGAGCAGATCTGATAACTGCCTGGTTTACCATTTTAATTTATTCCAAAGCCTGACTTTTTCAAGAGAGATTCTTTTCTTGATATTCATAATACTGATGCTAATAATAAGATCTAATTCAGTCTCATATACACAGCTGTACTAACAAAATCTCCTTTTTATTGGTTGTAATATAATTTGTATGATTCTTAGTATATTTCCCTAAAGAATCTAAATACAATTTTAAATCAGCACGTTTCACAGTTTCTTCGGTTTCAGTAATTCCAAGCACTTATTATATTGCCTGGTTTACATGACCCTTTCTCGCTGTAGTGAGGCTTTCTTTGCTCTTTAATCCATATGTTTGTCTTCTATATTATTTCTCTTTTTATCAGCCATGATGCTATGGATTAAATTCTACTTATTAATAACACCTGAATGATGTACTAAATTATGCACTTTAAATAGGTAATTAGTAACAACTTACCTTTGAATAAATCCTAGCTACACTTGTGCTTTCGCATTAACTTGTAAGAAAAGTGAAAACATAATTTTATATATGTACGTAAATACAAACCTTTAGCCAGACTTGGTTTATCGAAAAATTAATATTATGACAAATTAATATAAATACGTGACCAGAATTTGGCATACAAAATTTAATATTTACACATTTATTTTAATCTTTAGCAACCTTAGGCTTATTCAATTTAATTTTGTATTATATTAATTATCCCACTACACATTAAGTAAAAATTTGTGAACGGAACATCACCTGCCTTCTGTCAATTTCACATACTATTATTAAGTAATTAAAAATCTAACTTAATATGACTTCTCTATTGCCTCGGTGCATTGATGCCCACCAACGGGTCTTTATTAAATGTGGAAATTTGGCATTTATCTGGATGTACATCCTTATGTAAACCACAGTAAATGTTATCATATATTATTTATTATTTATCAATGTTACTATAAACTAGCTAGGGATTTTGGGGACCATAGGTCTTAAAAATGTCCCCCTTCGATTCCTACAAACTGTCATATCCACAAGTTGCTCTAGGCCCTTTTATTACTAAATGTTTTTATGTATTCACCAGGAATTCTGGTAAATATATAAAATTTGCTGGACTGTATATATAATAATAATGGTTTATTTATTTATTTAGATACAAATCAACATATACTTAACAGAAGGAGAATATTTCTTAATTTCACTCACTATTTGGGACTTGGATTCAGGTGGCAGCCTACTCAGTAAACCTCACTGTCTATCCATGAAAATAACCACTGCCAGTGTTACTAAAACATCACAAAAACTTATCTGAGATCTGGAGCTGTCTTGTCAGTCGGCCTGATATTTCAAGTTATGCTGAAATGCTCTTCCATCATTTGTTGGCCTAATATTGAAAGGTGTCAGCCAATTTTACCCTCTAGAGCACGAAAAATTCTTCCGTTAATTCACTAACGGTTTGTGTTGTCTCATTCAAACATGGCGTGTCTCCTCTGCACAGGAGCAGAGCTTGCCATGTTTATTACTTAATTTTTATAAAAATCAACAGTATGGCATCTATTTTCATATAAACTACTGTAGTTCTAGAAAAAATATACAGTATTTTCCTCAACACCATTGTTAACGAGGAAGCTGCTCAAATTATCGACTTGGTTGTCCAGCAATACATACTTCCTAAACTTAACACTGACATAAACCTACTGATTTTGTTTGGTACAGAGCAGGTACTGCGCAAATTAACATTTTAGCGCGGCAACACTCCTTTGTTGCCAGACATAAGAGGGCTAACTTCCTTGGCCTCCTTCTCGACGCCAACCTAATAATTTCAGCACCAACAAAAAAGCATCCTAATCGGTGGGGATCCTTCTGCAAGCTACGATTACTACTTGCTGCATACTGCCTCTTTTCTCTCTTTACCATGCATGATATATTCCATCCCTCACCTATGCTTCTGCTGCTCTGGGGTTCTACTGCAGCAACACACCTAAAGCCTGGTTTATAACCCTAACAAAAAGCTGCTGCTAGGCAATAATCACTAAATTCCCATCCCCTGGCAACACACCCCCCCCCACTCTCTCTTAGATCTAAAACTTACTCCCTGTTCAGAACATCCACACATTAGCTCCTGTGAATCCTATATATACCGGACCTTTAATTTCCATATTAACCTTGACCTAAAACGCTTTCTTGATAGTTGTTAAGGACACCAGGCATAACATCAGTCCACAAACATCTCTATGACATTCTAGGGTCTCGACTAAACTTTACATAAAAAAAATTCAATGTATTTCAAAGGACTTAAAATCTGGAACACCCTACTGGAAAAACTCTTGTAATGATAAATTAGACACATGTGCACACCTCTTGGTATCTTTATTGAGGAAAAGTTGCGCCAAACTCGGGCTTCATAATTACATACAAAGGTGTATCATGAAGAGCAGGAGGTGAATGAGTAATCAGTCCCTCAACCTTGAGTCGATGTGCTTAGTCCCATAACTCTTGATTTGAAAACTGCATATGAGCGGGAAGCAGCTTATAAACCGTAGGCAGGAGAGGAGCAGCAGTCGTAGGTGGTGGGTACATTTCTTCAATGTGGAAGTACGTCGTGGCTCAAGGGTTAGGCAAGCGAAGAATTCCAGAAAAGTATTAAGATCCCAAGAAGTTGCAGTGTTCTGACAGGATTGAATATGATTGGTTCACAGAATACCCACCGTTGTAAATTAGACACATGTGCAACTCTTGGGTTATCTGTATGAGGGAACAACGTTTCGCCACACAGTGGCTCATCAGGCCATACAAAGGGAATCTTGAATAACAGGAGGAGAATGAGGTAATCAGTGCTCTAAAACTTGAGTCGATGTGGTCAGGTCCATAATCTTGTTAGGAATACTTCTTATGAGGGAGAAGCTGGTTATAACGTAGGCAGGAGTGGTGCAGCTGTCGTAGGTGGTGTAACAATACCTGTCGTTTTGTATACCATTACGGATAAACCCACTCTGTCAGGACGCTGCACAACACTATGGCATCAGGGTACAGAAGAGAAAAAACACCTTGGACACATTCGTCATGTGAGAATTTGCTGTATCTGAGTAGGGACATGACCTCCCAGTGGCTACAATTCTCACTGCTACTTTCGCTGCACCTTCTCCTTCCGACAGTACTTAAGTATCAATCTCTGTCGCTTGATCTCTGTTAGTTCCATACTGTGGAACAGAACTTCTCCAGGGGAGGAATGTCATCCTCAAACTATGACTTCAAGGGTGATAGATGACTTACATCGTCTTCACATCTAGACTGCTCCTGCCAACATTCTGTACTCGACTGATGAAGCCTAATGTGTAGGCGAAACGTTTCGAGGGAATATATATTGCCTAATTGTGGCTATGTGTCTTATCTACCATCCTGTCGGCTTATGGTATACCATTCGATTAACCCTGTTCTGGGAACATTGTTATCATTAGCATTAAACTGAAACGTGGTATTGATTTATAGAGTCGGGGATATGATTGCTGAGTGTATTATTCAAGGGTTTAAGTTGTTCATGTGGATAGTTGTAATGGGGTAGGGGGGAGGAGTTGCATTAAATGTTCAGAAACTATTAAATTGTTGCATAAATAACAGGTATAAATATAGATGGATACGTAACAGAATCTGGTTTGGGTTGAGTTTGTAGAGGTCATGAATAATATTCGAGGTGATATCTACCGCCCTCCAGGGCTTGAGATTCACGATAGTGGGAGACTTCTTTGGGGCGAAATTGGTAGGGCTTCTAGACCCAATATCGTAGTCATAGCAGGGTACTTTTAGATTTTAGTTCCAATGTGATGGAATTCTTTGACCGGTAATCTCGAGTCCATGGAAATAATATGGTATAAAATACCGGGACACAATGGACATATAAACACAAATGCAGTATAATGTGATTGTATTCACCAAAGTACCCACTTCACAAAGCATCGGATATCTTTCGCAGGAAAATTGACGATTCACTTGTCTTCCCATTCCAGCCAGCGATTTCATCGACCTTGTTGAACTATGTGTTGGCTGTACGTGTTTTCCTTCGAAATCACCTCTTTCAGCAGAATTTTGTGACTACCATGGGTTCGCACACTCAGTGCAGTCCTGGCGAACTTATTAACATGGAACATCTAGAAGCCGAAAGTTTCTCCACCATTATTCCGTCGTCTGTCAACTGGCTCCGTTATGTGACGATTTTCCTCATACTCCTAATACGCTGCATCGTCCGCTCTCCAAGACAAGCTTCAACAGGTCGAGCCTCTCATATCCGTTCACACTTGAAGAAGAAGTCGCAAACTCTCTTCCTTCGCCTTAGGTTCTGCTCTGCAAAGCTGACAGCGAACTTCGTTTTAAAGTCTATCGAAAACCCTACCAACAAAACGATTCTTATCCACCCTTCAAATTCACCACGACACCAAACCAAACGTGGTGTGATTTAGGCTTCTTTCCTACGGCACTCAGAAATCTGCAGCAATGCGTTCCTTGAGAAGGATGCTCTATATATTGAAACAGGTATTTTCCTAAAACTCCGCTATCCTCCGTAACTTCATCAGTGGGGACTGCAGACGGCGGCATATAAACATCTTCAAACAACCACAGAGAAGACACTGCCGAAAAGAGATTACATTGTCCTCCCCAACCAAATTCCATTGCCAAACAAGTTTCCACACATCTTTGCCAAAACTTCGTTCCAAGATCTTCCTCACAACCACGACCATCAAGGACATCACCAGTAGTAGTGAGGACATGCCTCCAGCTCTGCAGGGGTATAACATAATCCCTGGTAATGATGCAACAATTTCTGTGGGCGAAAACATCTAGAGACTCAAACACGCATTTCAGAACACCAATATGCAAGCAGGACTGAAGATTCAGGAATGCCTGTGTACAACATCGCAATTCACACACAATTTAATTTAACTACAGAAACTCAAGGGGACTTTTAGCCACACAAGACCAACACTCAATACAGAAGAATCATGGAATCATCGCTTATCTCGAGAGAACCAACAATTTCAACAGAAACAATGGCTTCTTTTACATAGGGCTGAACACTTGCCAAGAAACTTCTTCATCGTTATCCCACATAAGAATACATTGTAACCACTGCAGAAGGTCTTCATACTTGTCCAATACCCCCTGCCTAACTACCCAAGACTCTATAACCCACCCGGGCGATCAATCAGATGCTGCATTCTCCACCTGGACTTAAACATTCTGATACTATAATACTCTTCGTACCTTCAAACACCTGGTGATCCGGAGTGTGACTTGAAAAAGCCCACTGTGTGGGTGAACCGTTGTCAATAAAGGATCTCATAATCTGATTGTGTTTATATTTCCAATCTTAGAGGTCCAGTGACTTCATGAAACAGTTCAGAAAAAAACAAATAAAAAAAAACCTGACTGTGTTTGAGCAGTGCGTAACTGAGCAACCTGGGGGTATTAATTTGCTAGAGCTAGTCTTGCTAAGACTGGATACCACTTCGTAAAATAATCTGGAGAGCCATGATGTGATTGCGCATGTGCCTCACTATAATCCATCACTTGTAGCATTAACTGGGAACTGAAAGAATATTGATAATGCAGGTAAATATCCCTGAGTTTTCGTTCTGCCGATTATAATGGGACTCTAGGGAACACTGGCAAATCCTGATGGGGGTTATTAAACTATTGATTTTATTGACGATGATCATAACTTATGATTATGAAGGCTCTGCGCCTTATGATCTTTCCTTAATAATGTACACAGTGCCCTGGTTTCGATATAAACATTCCCAGAGAGAAATTAGGTCTAAAATAACGATTCAAATGGGAAAACAGGGGCTAAAGCATCTATTAGTGGAGAATCGGGGAATTTATAGGCGCACAGAAGAGGAGAGGCTGAACCTTACTGCCAATGATGGTCAGCTTTAAGAGAAAGTAAATAAGGGGATTTGAAAGGCTAAACGTGTCTATGAAATTAGACTTGCTAGTGAATCGAAGGGGTTCTCTCTAGTGTATAGGACGAAGGTGAAGGAAAAAGTAGGGACCTGTCAAAATGTGAATATTTGGGAATGGACAGCTGTTGGATAACGAACTGGATATGTGTTACGTATTTAATGGACTAATTTTTTCGTCAGTGCTTTCACAGGAAGCTGTAAATGGAGATTCCAGTAATTGCATACATGATTTAGTTCCTGATGAATTAATTATTTACTTATTACTGTCACGAGGGACATGGTTATTTAAAACAGCTAGACAAACTGAGGAAAAATAGGTCCCCGGGACCTATTTTCCATGGTACTTACATGGAATACAAGATGGAACTTAGTAAGCCATTAACGAGTGTGCTTAATGCGCCATCCTTACCGGTGTTGTTGCCAGAGATGTGGAAGATGGCCAATGTGGTTCCTATATTATTTTCAGGGGAGAAGTCCGTTCTTCAAATTACCGTCCAACTACGCCTCGACTTCTATAAGGGGCATGTTATTAGGAATCAATTATAGTGGCATTATTAGAAGGTCAACCTTGAAGAGCATTAACTTGATGAATGAATCTCAGCATGGATTCACGAGAGTCGTTCCTGCCTGACAAATTTACAGAATCCCGTTCTTCAATAGAACATTTGAGGCAGTTGACAGTGATTAGGAATATGATATTGTTTATTTGGATTTTAACACTGGCCGAGTGTTACAAACATAGCAAATTATCTGAGATTCCCGGGAAGCTGTCTTGTCCAGTCGCATGATATCTCAAGTTATGCAGAATGCACATCCAACAATTTTGGCTCCTATTTTGAACGGTGTCAGCCCAATTTTATCACTCTAGAGCACGAAAAATGCTTCCGATTAATCACTAACGTTGGTGTTGTCTCAATTCTAACATGGCCAGTTCCTCTGCACAGGGGCAGAGCTTCCATTTTTATAATCATAATTTTTATTAAGTACAGTTGGGCCATCTATTTGCATTAACTACTATAGTCGGAAATATACAGGATTTTCACACTGCAGCCGGGCGGTGTTTCGTTGCTAAACGAACTCAATTGCTCATTGGCACTGGTTGATGGAACCTGGGTACATATAGGATCTGGCTCTCACACACAGCGACATAATACAAGATTTAATCACACCTTTTTACACTTTGCATCCTTGTGGCATCAGAAAGTTTCCTATTCAATTGAAGGTATTTGTACCCCACCATGCATTACATTTTTATGGGCATTTAGAACAATTAAATTTGTTAGATGATGACTTTTGGGCAGTAAGTTAGGGAGTTTAGCTAATCACACAATTCAGCATTTTGTAACAACCTCTGCACATCAGTACTTTGTTCTCTACATACAGCCCAATTTCTCTCATTATGGAACTTTCACAATTTTTCTTTACAAGCATCAATTTAAACTCCATTTCAATAGATTTCTTCATGTCCTCTTATACAATTTCAAGAGGATGTGTGAACTTTTTGGAGATATTCATCGTTTTAGAATCTTAAAACACCAACTTAGTTTGACATTGATTAGTTGGGTAAAGAAAGAATACCTTTTTTATATCAATGGCTAAAGAAGGACAAACTATTGGAGCCGGTGGTCAACAGTATTTATACAGAGCAATTCTAGGCCTTTGTACAGGGCCATTAGCTTTTAGTACCAACCAGTCGGACCTTTAAACCATGATACATCATTTACAAATTTAGCTAAGATAAACATCCAGACAATGAAATCAGCTTGATTCTCCTCACCCAGGTTTATTATTAAACTGTTTAACATATGTGACAGGTTACAAAAAAACGCGATTCTAAAGCTTAGAGATCTCCTGTGTATCACTAGAAAGGACTGACCTTCTAGGCATCAGCATGTTACGGCGGTTTTCGCAAAAGTAGTCAGTCTCCTTGTCAAATATCATTAAAAGTCAGTATTATTCAATAGTGCTTCAGGATTACAACTGGGGATAGGCTACTAACTAGAGAAATTATATGCCAGTCGATAGTTAATAAATTATCTAAGTCTAGGGGTAGAGTATATTATCAAATAATTTAACTACAGCCAATCAAAATAAAACTCAATCTCTACGGTTCAATTTATAGTGCTGAAAGCACATATCAACATTTAAAAATTCTTAAAGTCAGTCTGGTACATTAACATTTAATAATGTATTACAAATATGTACAAATAAGTTTGTGTAGGCGTGTATGTGATCTAGTAGTTCACTAGGTTCTCACGACTCGACTAGACTTTAAACAAGTGACTGACCAAAGTCCTCACCTAAACTAACTTCTGAACCGACTGGGCAAACCAGAACAGTCTGCTTGAACATCATGAAAAGAATGACTAAGCCCAATTGCCATTTAACCAAGCGACTGCAATACTCAATCAGGATCAGGGGGGGGGGGAGATATATACGACTCCTAAGCATGGACCTTCAGCAGATCCTCCACAAAAGTTAAAAACTCCCATAATATCTGAATCTAAGTTCAGCTTAGGAAAAACCGTGCTGTGTCAATACACAGAAAACCAGTCAAAATTAGAGTCAGAATGCGTAGCTAAGGACCTGAGATGTTCAGGGTGTCTAAGCGGACACACAACCTCGTACAACGGTCGAAAAGCTAACTTAGTCTATACAAGGGTTCTGTGAACAGAGTTCTACAGAACAACAAGAATATGAGACAGACAAATCTGTCCAACCACCATGGGCACGAGTCTAGAGCTGGGACAGAAATTTATTCACGAGAGGTGAGGGACAACCCCCCCCTCGATAACGTGATTGGCCCGGGGACAGCACTGCTCGAAGCCGGCAGTATATCGTGCGACAAGTGTTTTATTACACGTAGGTTTGCAATCTAGACTTGGAACTGAGCACTTATTATGTACATCCTAACAACATAGCTAGGTCAAATAACATTCTTAGGCAATACATTTGCGATTTAGCTATTATCGCAAATTTAAGCATCAATAATATTATATGACTTGGTATCTAACATTATATATATACATATCATTGTACCCATGATGGGTTGCAAACATGACCCAAACTATTATACTTCTTTGCATCTGATTTATATTTCAGTGACTCTGTTTTGTACGTCTAATTTACTGTTTACATGACGTATCCTTTGTATAGGTGTCCTCATTATCAGACCAACTTAGAGTGTCACTAATATTTATCGCCTGCAAATTATGTCTTTTATAATTAGTTATTTATCACCATACATCAATAACGGTTAATTCCGAATGAGGCAAGGTGGTGATTCTAATGGAGACACTTTAGCCTTAGACATTTCATGAGAGATTAACCACTAGTACATTGAAGGTAAGCACTGCTCCATATGCAATTTTGACGCATTCAAAAAAATGTGAGTACATTTTTCTTTTTGATTGGCCACCTGTGTGGGAAACTCCAACATTAGAATTTTTTTCATAATCACAATTTAATTCATCCCCCTGTTAATGAATTCCTCAGGTAGGAGTTTCACCCAAGCACATCTAAGTTGCGATGCTTCCTGGATTTATAATTTCCCTCTTATAGTATGGGTTGACCATAAACCTAGTGGATTAAACATTGGAAACTTCAGCAAGCAAACTTCTTAGTTAGTTTATTGGGCAGCACTGTAAATATTAGGTCTGTATCAATTACAAATCTCTCTATTAGTATCCAAAGTTTAATCCAGTACATTACTATATTGTGGCTATTCATCTGCCAGGGTATTCGTTAATTATTTTGTCCTTTAATTGGTCGAATACGATTTCCAATTACATCAGAGGCCTATTTGCACCATGATTAGTTTATTGCCTCTCCTTAGTCATTAACAGTTCTCGTCAGTGGACGTCACACCAGGACAATTGTCACATAAATTTGTTTGCTCATACTTTAATCAATGGGACTTTTCCGTACGTTTAAGGTGTGCATTTATTCGTCGCTTGAAGTAGGAACGGACTGGATGTAGCAACAAACAAGACGCTCCTAAAGCGAAAGTTTTCAGAGGGCTAAGTGGGTCTACTAGGTTTCCATCAGGCAATAAGAAGCGGGTACAATCGGTCGGCTCTTGTAAACCCATTCTTTGGAAGCTTTAATTTTGTCAGCAGTAAAGGCTAATTCTTCATCTGAAATTTATAATGATATCTCCTAATTTTTCCGTCAACGTCGGATACCTGTCATCAAACTGTCATTTAAACTTGGTTCTTTTTGTTACTCCTGACACTACATTATACACAATCCTCAAAGGAGTGGGTCTTAGAATTCTTCTCCGTAATGTGGCATTATTGACCATAAATTTGGCTTGCTCTAGCGAGGTTCCTCTTCTATAATGTTATTATTATTTGCCTCAGCAATGATATCATTACAGGCAGTTAACAATTATGGAGTCTTATTTCAATTCGCGGAGCTGAGCCGTTACTGTCCATATGCCATTCTGTAATTAGTGGGCATTCTCTGAGTGATCAGTCTCCACGGATGTCGTACCAGTATTGTCCTGTTTCAAATTTTACTTCTCTAAGGTTTTTGGCTCCTGAGTATTATGAATCGGCTGAACTTCTTCATTTACATTATTCAATGCTGTCTATTCCCACCAATTTATCCGCTGGCTCAACACCATCCGCTATGGCAGATTTATTCTCGGGGTCGATTTCATGAGTATTGTCACACAGTTTGGGTATGGGGCGTTTCCTCTACGTCATGCTTTATTATTTAGAGGAATCCTTTCCATAATTACAGGGCCTTCCTGCAGCTTCAAAAGGGTGACAACCAAATTTCTTTACCAGACCCTTTACAAAGGAGGATAATAGTCAATAACCTATCTAAATTATTTATTGGGCCTACAAGAATCATCACTTTACACCAGAGGTGCCAAATTACATTATCGTGAAAGTCTGTCTGTAGCTTTACTATGCCATACTGTAGAGATTTTTTCTCGGGAAGTCTATCTACTATTACGGCTTAAAACGTTTTCTCACATTGCCCAACCTGATCAGTTACATAAACAGTGGTATACAATTGAGGCTCTTTTATCTGAGTGGAAAACCAGATAATTTTAGAGTTGTAGGATCTCCCATCTGTACTTTCATACCATCAGAAATTTTGCGTTTTATGAATAGTACGCTGGGACTCCCTGTCTAATAAGCATTTTGCATTTTTTGGATTTATGTCATTTTTATCATCATTTTTTCCTGTAAGTACAGGTAAGGCTACTTCAGCAAAAACGCATTATTATTATTAAGCAAGCAATTTTTACATTGTTCTGTTGTGTCAGGATGTCCCATTTTCATTATTTATCAACATTTTCATATAGACCCTTTACACATGACTATTGGGTGTCTTCATTTGTTCGCATCTTATGGTGGGCTGTGCGACGTGCTGCCGCAGTAGCTCCTGATTGAGTTGGTTTTTGCCTAGTGTTGACGTGTACTCCGCTCTGTGAATGGACCTGTTGCGCGCTCTCTACGAATTTGAAGCAAGATGGCCCACCATCGAGCAAACTTGTACCAACAGCTTAAGGAAGAATTGAGGATGGCGATGTTGAGTTTCGGCGACTGACCGAGGAAAAAGAAAGAGATTTTTTTTTTTTCGTAGTAGTCTCCTGTTTGAGTCCTCCAGGTCAAGAAGGGAAAACTGTCAGTGGCTAGACAGCAGGGAACGAAGTTGACGATCAAGAAGACGAATGGCAAAGATAGGAAAGAAGTAGAAAGAAAGGGACGCCTGGTAAACTGTTGTGGAAACTCTATTACATTCTCAGTGCTACCCGACGAATTGTGAATCGACGACCTGGGGAACATCACGACGTAACGACACCACGGAAGGTAAGAATATTGTTGTTGTTGAGGATAGCCCAAGGTAGGTATATGGTTGGGCGTTTGCTTGAAGGACAGGAGTAGGAGTTAGGTAGAGAGTTTGCTTTCCCTGGGGCCGGGATAGGAGGCTATTGTTAGACATCGGGGATGACATCATGAGAGGTAATGGGAGCATCTACTATTATCTGTCTCAGTGCTGGCCGCAACGAGGTTTGCAGAGTAGGAGTGAAGACCTGATTAGCAGGTATAGGTCAGCATTAGAAATATTAGGAGTCCACATTGAACTTCATTTGCCATTTTTCGACCAAGACATTAATTTGTCCAAATCCTCCTGGAGTTCATTGAATTATCCTCAGAATGGATCATAAGGCCTAAAATTTCTATCATCAGCAAATTTGCTTATGTCACTCATAATCCCTTTATCAAGGTCATTAATGCAAATTATGTAACAAGAGAGGGCCTAATACTGATCCTTGTGGAATGCCATACTGACTAGTCCCCATTCTGATATGAACCCATTAATGGAAACTCTCTGCTTTCTGTTGGTAAGCCATGCCTCTATCCATGCTAGAACTTATACCATGAGCTGCCACTTTCTCTAAGAGTCTCTTGTGATGCACTCTATTGAAGGCTTTATTAAAATCTTTGTTCATACGGAAAAATTTCTAATGGTATGAAATAATTTTGTCATTCTTCGCAGAATGTTTCTAAAGAACTTATATCCATTCTGTAATATGGAGACCAGAACTGAGCTGCATAATCTAGGTGAGGCCTTACTAATGATGTATAAAGCTGTAGTATAACCTCTGGACTTCTGCTGCTTGCACTTCTTGATATAAATCCCTAGTAATTTGCTTGACTTATTACGTACTCGTAGGCATTGCTGTCTTGGTTTAAGGTTGTTGCTTACCAAAACCTCGAAGCCCTTTTCGCGATCTGTATGGCTAAGTTCTTCGTTATTTAACTTACATGTTGAAGATTGACACTTTTGTGCAATGTATGGGAATCTTCTTCTTCTTCTTCTTATGACCAGAGCTTTGGTAAGATGGGTAAGGAGAAGGATGGATAAGGACTAGAAATATTGGAAAAGGGTGGGAGGGGAAGAGAGGTAAGATATAAAAGGTAATTGGCCCAGCCACTTTGGTGTAATTTAAAAAGTGTATGTGGAATAATAAAATATTCTTGAAGGGGTATAATACTACCCATCAGAGTCACATAGATATAACAGATATATAAGTACATGACTCTGAATTTGAAGTAAATATACAAGTTGCATTTTTTTTTCGATTGCACAGCGGTATTTTAAACGACAATGAAGGCAATAATTTTCTGGCCAGTTTATAAAGAATTACTTGACATATTAGCTTCTTGCAAGGTGGTATCCCGCCATAGTAAATGTAGCATAATTTTAACAGTAGAATATTATACAAGAGGCTTCATCAGTCCAATACAAAGCAGAAAGGTGTAAGGAGAGGAGGAATTTGAGGTAATCAGTCCCTCAGCCTGGAGTCGATGTGTTCAGCCCATCAATCTTGTAGAAAGTACAGCACAGGGCCGTAGCAGTGGCTTATATACTGTAGTTAGGTGAGGCGAAGCAGGAGGAGGCGGTGTCATAGTGGTACCATCCACTAGCCTAAGTAGATCTTCGTCCAAAGGTTGGACAAGGTTGAAGAATTAGTTGTATCAAGATCCCATGATGTTGCAGTGTCTGACAGATGTGAAAAATAGTTTAAAAAAAAGCTGATTAGTTGAAGATTGATACACTTATACAACATATGGGAATCTTTATTAAGGAAACGTTTCGCCACACAGTGGCTTCATCAGTCCAGTACAGATCAGAAGGGTGTAAGCAGAGGAGAAGTTTGAGGTAATCAGTCCCTCAGCCTAGAGTCGATGTTTTCGACTAGTGAATGGTACCACTATGACCACGCCGTCTCCATGCTTCGCCTCACCTGACTACAGTATATAAGCCACTGCTACGGCCCTGTGCTGTACATTCTACAAGTTTTGATGGACTGAACACATCGTCTCCAGGCTGAAGGACTGATTACCTCAAACTCCTCCTCAACACATACACACACACATGCATACAGGTCCAGGAGCTTGGACTCGACCCTTTCAACCTCAACTAGGTGATACACACACACACACACACCGTTGGGGGTCTACTAGGCACTATTGCCACACGATTTCAAACATACAAAGATCCAAAGTGAGTGTGGAAACGGGTGTTCAAGAATTACCAGCGTTTGGTTAACAAGTGAAATGTGGGGC